>OW386555.1:27557737-28157737 GCA_936435175.1 Glyphotaelius pellucidus | reverse complement strand
GCGATAAAGGTGGGTTATTATTTATTATTATCGTGATGGACAAATAATGTACTTAAATAAGTACCACCTCTTACACAGATATTCATGTCATTGGCAGGGTTGGCAGAAGGGTTGTAAATAAAAAAAATATTATGTAAAAAGTGTTTTTTGTTTAAGGTAGGTACCGCATATAAGTTTAGCCTACTATCCGGAGCAAGTGGAACTGTGGCATCACTATTTGTGAAATTTTGTGTGGATAGAGGAAGTAGGGGGAAAGGAAAGAGAAAATAAAAGATGGGAAGTGGCTTGTTATTCAAAACTCGTCATAAAACATAACCACGCAATTAGGGTTTGCAAATCCGGCACCTTTTTTCAAATCCCACGGGATTGCGGGATAGAATTTAGAAATCCCGCAGAATTGTTATTAAGGGGTTTTAAATTGAAATATTGCCGAAATTTCAAAAACAATTTTTATTATATTGTATCAAATTTTTTTGACAAGGGCGTGTATTCACAAGGGGGATTAAACCCCCCCCCCCCCCCCCACTCCAAACTCTTGAACAGCTCGTATAAGTCTCAAGAAATCTCCTTTACTCCTCTGTCTCCTTTACTATCATGGTTACAAATATAATTAGAAAAAGGAAATACCATGATTTTTATTCAAAAATAAAATACATTTTAGACAGAGGTGTACACACCTCTAAACCAAAGTTTCCGACCGCCATTTGAAAAAAATATGAAACTTTGAGAATTTTTTTATTAATTATTTCTATAAGAAACATCAAAAAAGTGAAGAGACAGTAATGTTTGTAATATTCTTGCCTAATAAAATATGTATATGTTTTGTTTTATTATCATTAATTTTATTGAGAGCCATAAAGGTGAGCCATTTTAAAAACTTTTTTATGATTTCATTCAGAATTTTAATATTTGAAAAAGTATATGTTTACTTCTGATGACAAAATTTGAAAGCGTTTTTAGTTTTTGGATACGTTCAGATGTATTTGGATTGTATCGCAAAGTGGAACTAAGAGGAACTTGTGCTTGCTAAGCGAAACTCTCAACAGTTTATCATAACTCTCAAATTATCATAACCACTGAGTCGAAAAGCTAATACATCATTCGTACAGACAAACCAATAAAGCTAGTGGTCAGAATCCTCAACTTTCCAGCGACCGCCGAGCTTTTTATACGATTTTTTTTATTTGTCGCAATTGATAACACCCAAAAATCCGTTTAATTTATTAACACCAGCTGGCAACCCTGCTCACTGGTCACACAAATATATATTATAAGAAGGGAAGATAAGACAAAACATTGCCTTAAATTTAAAAGTGTTATATCAGTACATTTATTTTGTGATAAACGGTAAGACAAAATTCTACTTCTATACTAAATTATAGCGTTCGATTTTAATTTACTATTATTTCACGTGTAACAATACCGGTTCGCGGTAATCAATTTTTCAGTAGTTTACTCTCAGTAACTCTCAGAATTGAAACGTTGCTTGAAATGGCTTTTTTCTGATTTGTTGACCAGATCTGAATATTCAGGTGCTTCCCCCCTTTCTCTTCCTCGTCTCCTTCACCTCAACATACCCCAAATTGGGATGCCGTCTCACTGGCTTCTGACGGCTGGGAGCAAAGATATTGAAATATATGGAAGGAGTTGGGCTATTGGCAGTTTTTACCGGGTGGGACTGTGCTTCCTGGTGTCGCCGATATTTTTAACCAATACTATTGCACACATTAAAAAAATCAACTAAATGAACGAATTCTTTCCGCATTCAAACTGTATTGTTAGCCAATACTGCACAACTTCGAAAAATCAACTAAATTCCGTATATTTCAATATCTTTAGTTTGTTTCATATTTTAAAATCAATTTGTGAATACGAGTATTGAGAATGTCCACTCGGGAACACATCTAGAGATTATTGATTATTTCAATTGTTACTCGTTGGCACAATGCCTTCCGTTCAGAATGCTAAACAACGATAGTGTGTTCCGCACCAAAATAGACTTCACGTATTTATTTATTCATGAAATGCTTCTCCGGCCTTATCAGCAAGTAGTGTTGACTTGTAGTTTTTCAATAACAGAATAGCAGCCGGTAACGCGAACGGTTATGTCAATGACAACTCATAACACGTAATTGTGAAGAGATAACCTTTTGTTATCAAGTGCTTTTATCAAAAAATGTGAACTGTGAACAGTGTTTAATTGTATCGGTGAAAAAAGTGGAAAAAATTGTAAGTACATACCTAATAAAGTTTAATTGAAAAATCGTTTTTCAAAATCCATTCTTTAAGATCCCGATCTGTTTAGGCAGGTAATTTCTAATCGTCCTCTTTCCTTTCTCCTACCCAATTCATTCAGCCTCCAACACATGAGAATGCCGAATCTCAAAATTCAACTGACTCCTGCGACCGTGAACTGGCGTGAACTTGAACATGAACATGTGCTTGAACTTTCGCTTTAACATCACTATAAACATTTTTTGTTTTCCGTCTCCTCCGTTTGTTGAAACATGTTTGAAAGATTGGGGCGAAGAAGGCGCGGTCACATACAATTTAGCTAGTGGTCTGTGGTAAGAACGTTACAAGAGTGGAAGAGATGCCACATCAGGGAGAAAACAGATAATATATAAAAGATATTCATTCATCAGGAAAGATTTCCGATTAATATCGATTATTGCACAACCTCGTGTTACCATTTAAGAATTTCTTCTACGTAAATAATTACGTAGACGTCAAAAAACGTCGAGTTCTGATGTGAAAGAGATTCTTACGGTTTTAGCGATAAGATTGTAGATGAAGTATCAAGGAGAACACACAGGTTTCAACTTAGACCATACCACCTACCTTGAAATTTTATTAAGTATTTATTTATCAGGAATTAAGAATAGAATACCGATTTGAATTGGTCAATTTTTTTCGTGTCTCTGAAACCGACGAACTGGGTTTTTATACTGCATGTGCAAGAAAAAATCACCAGAAATACGAATTGGAAGTGCATTAATATTTCTAACTACAAAATCCAAAATGTGTGAAAAAAAAATTGACTAAATTACTTTTACATTTACATTAACACTTACATTTACATTTACACTTACATTTACATTTGGATTTGAGGCCAAAATGCCCAAGCAAAGATCTAATACCCATGGATATTGCTACTTTAATTATTTGTGCTTTAAATTATAAAATACAGGACAACGACAAAGAAATCTTCATATTTTACTAGTCCCACTTTGGCAATTATTTGTAAGTTAACGATGTTTATTTTGAAATAATTCAAGTGTTTTTATACAATTGCACACGCGGTAGAAGTGAAACCTTCAGAAAACTAAAGAAGACAAGAGTGGAGAGCAGGCTAAATCCTAAAGATGTTTTTGTTTGCCTCTTTTTAGTGTCGCTCGTTCGTTTCATCGAGTTTCAAATCACTAAACTCTATCTACTAAAGAAGTTTTCACTTCAAAAATATTTTTAGCCTTGGTTGGATATTTTGGTCTTATCCAAATTTAAGTTTTTTTATGAAAAATGCCGCGCAACCACCGTTCCTCTTTTCGAACCCCATTTACAGACTTGAAACATTACCAAAAAAATCATCTACTTTTTTTGGCACATTAATTAATTAGGGGCCATCCATAAATTACGTCACACCTTAAGGGGGGGGGAGTAGAGAAGTGTGACAAGGGGTATGGGGGGGGGGGTCAAAAAATCATGAAATTCTTGGGGGGAGGGGTCTCACAAATGTGACAGGGGGGGAGGGGTCTCACAAATGTGACAGGGGGGGGAGGGGAGTCAAAAAGTCATGAAATTCGTGTGACGTAATTTATGGATGGCCCCTTAGGTACAATAAATAATTGTACAATATTATTACAATAAAACTCACATTTACAGGTTCAGTGTTATTTAAGTCGCATTGTTTTAATCACTTTGCTTCTTTTCAAATACGTAAATAATACATATATGATCGTCCAGTTGATTAGTCAGACATCTCCGAAAAATCTAAATTAGAGTTGAGTATGCAGCTATATGTAAAAGTGTACCATCTATCTGGTACAATACTCAGATTACTCATAAAAACCACCAAATCAATTATAATGCCGAAAAACTTGTAGTGGAAGGTTGATGCTTTCTTGTGTCACTAGTAACTAGTAGGATATTCTAAATTTCAAACTAATGAAGGTACCGGACTTTTACGCCTCCGGTTTTACTTTAGAGCATATTTATTGTGTAAAACACAGACACGTAAATAATATTTGATTTATTTTGAGCATTCGAAAATTGCTTTCCTCGTTATCGTTATCTTAACACTTAGTATTTTTAGATGTCTGACTAATCAACTTGACATTCGACATGTAGCGGCCTTTTATTATCGTTTTGATGTCGGTTGAATACTAAAATATTTCATTTTACCAAAATTTCAACAACCGCATCGCTAGGTCAAGTAAAGCCCTTCTTCCACGGGGATACCCAAGTATCCGATATCTAGGTACTCTCGTTGTGTACTCAAGTCGCAAACAACTTGAAGCGCGTAGCTCGTACAAGTCACTACTGAAATCAAGAGACCCGCGACGCCACCAATCATTGTTAAATTTTAGTAACGTCAAAACTATAATGCTTTCATAACCCCATTCACAACCAAACAGTTGCTGAAGTTATCATTTTTTGCTGACTGTTTTGTTCCTTGATCTAACGCACTTGCATTATTATAAAATGTCTGCCATAATGTGATGCCATGTTTAAAGACTCAACGACCCGAGTGGGAACAACCTCGCCCGGCTAGTCGCGGGAGACTGGCGTGGCCGACGAGTTTACAAAATATCGGCAACGTATTCCTGAGTAAGAACGTTGGTAGTAGTCGTCACGATACTTGAATCGTCGAGTATTGGTTACTCGCATTTCCCTGTGGTATGTGGAATGAGGGCCTGAAACACATACAATTTTCAGATGGGTTGCTGCAGGAAGTGGTGTACCGTGAGTCTGGCCATAGTGGCTGCGGTGTTGGGCTATGCGTCTTATGGCCTTTTCAAGGTCCCCGAGGTGCCTCAGCTGGACCAGAACCAGTGGTGGGGACCAGGACTTCCTGTCCAAACAGATACAACCATCAGAAGGGTGAAAGTGGAATTTGAACCTGAAGTAATTAATTTATAAATATTCGATACGATAATAGGGCAGTTTCACAGTTTTTTTTCATAACAAAAAATTATCATAAAGGAATGCTTATATTGATAATTTGAAGCAGTAATATTGACTATTATTTTGTTTAACCAAGAAAATATGAATCTTACACTGCTTTTTATTCCTTCTCAAAGTCCGCCAAAGTTTTCGCTAATTATGAAATAATAATTGGCGAACGTCAATTCAACCGAATTCAGTTTGAAACTTATTCGTATGCGTCCCAACTTGGTCCAAGGTCTGAATTCAGTGATTTGATTTGTTTGATCTTTGCCAACCTTGTCTTTTCGTTAGAACATGGTTTCATGTTCACCTAAACAATTTGTGTTCATTTGGGGTTTTGCCCTAATACAATCCTTATTTGAAATTACCCAAATTAATTAACCACAAATTGATTCGTCTACAATTTATATATTTTGTAGAAGGCTCAAAACAGACCGCATAATATCCTAATTCTTATTCATGTACACTATTTTTTTCCAGAGAATCGCACATCTTAAACAGAGGTTGAATGAAACCTCCTGGTACACTGAACCTTTGGAGGATGTTGCATTCCAATATGGCTTCAATGGAAAGTATCTTAAAGAAGTCGTCGACTTCTGGAGGGACGAATATGACTTCGTCGAAAGAGAAAAGTATCTCAACGAATATTTCCAATACAAAGTGAACATCCAAGGATTGGATATACACTTTATCCACATAATGCAAAGGGCTAGAGGTATTAGAATTATGCCTATGCTACTCTTGCACGGATGGCCAGGGAGCTTTGTGGAATTCCACAAGATGGTACCCCTTTTAGCTCGATCGAGTCCGGACAGAGATTTCGTGTTCAACTTAGTCATTCCAAGTCTTCCAGGTTATGGATATTCCCAGGTAAAGCAACTATTAGAATGATTGTTATTGTGATTTAAGTTTCTCACTGCCAAAAGTATTATCGTGATTGATTTTTTTGGATCTTCTACCCTAATGGTGGATACTGCAAGACCGTCTGAAACCTTGGCTCAAGTAGAAAGAACGCAGGAAAATATTTTTATTCCACTTTTCAAACATAAATCCTCTTAAATATCTCTCTGCCCGATGACATCCAGAATGGTAACTATGATTTCAGGGGTTTTTTGGATAATGCTAGTTATCTCATTTTAATAACCATTTTTCTTGATCGGATTATTAATCTATTGTACGATCAACCACACAAAACAAAACTTATTTATTCAGAATCGATGTTTGTTATTCTACATTATTTTTTGTTCTTGCTAATTTTAGGCATCTTCAAAACCTGGATTAGGAGCTGCCCAAACCGCAGTTGTCATGAGGAATTTAATGAATCGTCTTGGATATGGTACTTACATCGTTCAGGGCGGCGATTGGGGAGCAATCATTACCAATGCAATGGCAATAATGTATCCTGAAGAGATTTATGGATATCACACGAATATGCCATTCGTCCAAACTGGGCTGGGAACTATAAAAGCCTTGATCGGTAGTATTTATCCTCCGATGTTTATGGAAAAGCAACACGTACCGTTGGTTTATCCGATCTCGAAGATTTATTCGAACCTCCTGCTGGAAACTGGGTACATGCACCTTCAATCCACCAAACCAGATACTGTTGGTATGTGCAATATTTCTTGTTGTTGTATTGATTGATAAATGATTGAACTTGCCAAGAAGCTGTAGAGACACATTCATTTTTTCAAGCACATCATTCATTTAATCGAATCATTCAAAGTTGACTAAGTTGTGACAAATGAAAGCCTAAATCGTGATTCCCAACGCATGTAATATTAGAGCCATATAACCCACCAGTGGGAGATTTGTTACTTGAGGCCTTGAGGGGCAATAAAGAGTTAACAGTGCTTTGGTGGCGATTTTATAACGTGATTTGGGGGGTGATAGGCACAGTTCGTGCACTGTAGATAACTCGGAACTTTTTGTTAAGATCTACGTTGGATTCAATTTAAAGGTTTCCGTTTCATAAAATTTCCAAAAGATTTCGTGACAAAAATTTTCTTTGGAATCGGACCCGAAGGTTAAAATCAACAGCATTGTTAATTTATTAGTTTTTCCTTGGACCTAGTAAAATTTTGGGCTGGGGCCGAATAAAATATGTATTTGAAAAGTAGGCAATGGTCCCAAAAGATGATTATTGCTTTTGATTTGGAGACGATCAGCGTATCTCCCGTCAGCACCCTAGCCCTATTGTTTCACTTTCATCATTTGCCAGTAGTTCAGTTCTTTGAGGAAGTTCACAAGTTATCATTTGATGTTTGGCGATATACAGGGTGTTAAGGGACGTACTTGACTTACTTTAACCAGTGATTCCTGACATTATTTAGAGTAAAAAATGTAAATGAAATTTTGGTCTCCGGTGACATTTTTGATGTTTTTTTTTTTAATTTTTCTCTAAAATCAAAGAAATTTTTTTTTTTTGCACGTCGTCACTGGTCACTCCGCCGAGTAGCCGACCCAACCTTTACCCCGCCTCCAACTGTCCAACACATACCATTATTTTATGTTTTTGAAGAAAAAAAAAAAAAAAAAAACATCAAAAATGTCACCGGAGACCAAAATTTTATTTACATTTTTTACTCCAAATAATGTCACTGGTTAAAGTAAGTCAAGTACGTCCCTTAACACCCTGTATATGGTTCTTTAGCTCAAAAGATTGACTGTGGAATGGTTTGTTGGCTCCTGCGTTTTCTTTCTTCTCGTGAAGTATGGGTCTCTTCAAGACTTAGGTTCACTCTTTCTTTTCAGTGAAAAAGGCACTTCAAACAGCATCCCCAAAGATGATTTATTTTGTCGGTCATCCTAATTTTTTAGCCCTTTTTGTTTTCCATTCTCAACTGTTGCACGCGTCCCTCTGTGAGATTCTATACATGTATAGTTACCTGCCTCTTAGATTCAAATAACTTACAAGTATGTAGGTATGTGAAGATAAATTATTTGGTTTGTTTCTAGGAGAAATTCGTAGATTCCGATTTTCTAAGACCAGTTTTTTTCCAGGAATCGCTTTGATGGACTCTCCGGTGGGGCTAGCGGCTTATATTCTAGAGAAGTTTTCGACGTGGACCAACAAGGAGTGGAGAGATCTGCCTGATGGGGGATTGACCAAGAAGTATAATCTGACAGAACTGTTGGACAATATCATGATCTACTGGGACAGTCGTTGCATCACTACCTCCATGCGACTTTACGCGGAAACGTTCAACAAGGCACAACAAAGCTTGGGATTTGAAAAGTAAGAACACATGTTTATAAAATTTATGAAAAACACGAAAACTTGCAACGGAGTGAAGACGTGTTTTCTATGATTAGGGAAAGGGTCGAAAGGATAGTCTGATGAGGGCTGAGATGGATTATAAGCCCTATCTATTTTGATTTGACTATCAGAACACATAAATCTAATGAAGTTAAATAGTTCGGACAGAATTCAATTTTCACTTAGTTCTCGAAATGTTTTTCGTCAAACACATCAAAACATCAAAAAATATCATATTTTTACCAAAGGTAGAGAAATTTCCCATATTGTGGCAACTCAAGTCATTTTGCTAACTTGCCGTGGTATTCCGAAAATCGCTAGAGTAGTTTTATCAAAATCTCATGTTTTCAACGAAAGTTTGCAGGAGTTTCAAGCAAATTAGAAAAATTGGGCTTTAAATAGATGTAACAGCCAACCCCAAAGATAATAAAGCCAACCCCGACGTTGAGCAAAGCGCCAACCGAAGCGAATTGATTTTTGACGTCTTTTGGCATCTGAAAATACAAAACAATATTTTATTTTAATTGTTTGTATTATTTCCGAAGTTCGACGATTAGCCAGGTTCCAAACCAGACCATTTGTTGACATTTTATTCATAATACCCGCGCGTTGCAAATACACCTCCTGTTATCAGTTTTTAATACTAAATTTCTTTACTGCTCTAAATCGAATTTTTTCGTGCGGAAAGCGGGGTTGTAAAGCACTTTCCTGGTGAATTCTTGGATTCGATTCCCAGTTGCGACCGTTACCTTTTTCATTTTTCTGTGTCTTGTTATGTTCCATTTTTGTTTTAAATTTATTAATTTTATCCTCTTCTTCAATGATTCGTAATAATTAGTTGTTTCTCAATCTTCTGCCCAGTTTTGTCTTTGTGTTTTGTGGATTAACTTTGTTGTTTTTTTTCTTTTCTCATTGTTCTATTCTATGTTGTAATGGAACCGTTTTCGTTTTAGTATTCCGGTCAGTGTTCCCACAGCCGTGGCTCGGCTCCCCAACGAGATAACCTTCTCCACCCGGTGGCAGATGAAAGAGAAGTATCTGAACCTGGTGCAGGTCACCGACTTCCCCACCGGAGGCCACTTCGCCGCATTCGAGGAGCCACAACTTCTCGCCAATGACATCTTCGAAGCTGTGAAGGCCTTTGATCGTTTTCATGAAGCGAATGGCACAGTATTTGGACCACCTGGACCACCAGAACACAGCAATAAACAAAATGTTGTATCGAGTCTCTAGAAATGTTATGTGCAATTTTTATAAATTAAAAACAAATAAATACCTAACTACGTTGTTTAATAAATAAATTATTGTTTTCTCACGTCGCGGCCGCCCGGTTGCCGGTAAATCGCTGGAGTAAAAGTCTGTGGCTTCTCAAATTATGGACTGAAGAAATGTAGAGAAGAAGGTTGGAACTATACAGAAACACGGCTAAAGTCAATTCAATAGCGGCATCAGAAGAAGATTACGAATTATTGGCTGCTTTTATTGTATTTCTTACGGCAACAGTACGGCGACGGCAAAGTCTCGCGGCATCTCATTTTTTTAATGCGAATGAGGAAGAAGCAACAAACTGACGACTTATTTCCATTGGAGGAAGCCGACATACGTACATTGTCTATCTCAACGTTTGTCTCACTAGTATAAAGAGATGCAGCATTGTGATAAGGAACGTACGTTTTTTGCCTTTTTTATGCTGTCGCCGTGCCGCAACCGTGCAAAATATAAAAGCGTTCAATGGATAGAAGTATTTGATATTGGGAAGTTAAGTTTGTCAAACTAATACCATGATAGCACCTGGTTTTTTTTAATAATAATAAATGAATAATACGCATTGTTCGCAGTGTCTTGGAATATAGCTCCATTATTTGGGCCCCTTCTGAACAAAACCATATCCTAGAAATAAAAAAAGTACAAAAAAGGTTTAGGCGTTACCTATATATGAGGCAATATACATACTCTCCATTCCTGTATCCATCCTTATTCTTAACAGGAATGATCGATTTCAACACCTTAGAAGCCCGCCGAAAAATATTTTTAGGTAAACCTTTTTTTAAGTGAATATCTGGTGCCATACTCAGTCCACCTATGTTGAAAGAATGCTCGTGGTCTGTCAGAATGCGCCAATAAACAAAGCTACTCAACTGCTTAACGATTCTGCATCGACATTTTCAATACCACTTAAAGCCTTCGCTCACGGAGAAACTGAAATGAAACCAGTTGTTAACGCAATTCGAAATTCGTGAGCGCCTACCATGGCCACCTGTTAACAAGGCAACTGAAAAGCAACTGCCACACAAGCAAAAGTGCGGGTGCGTTGACAACTGGTTTCATTTCAGTTTCTCCGTGAGTGAAGGCCTTTACAGACAGTTCAGCAACTATCTTTTGAAGCATGTAAATCTGCCCCCACGCCTTTTTAATTTGTAATCTTCTCCATGATGTATCAGCGTTTTACTGAGGACATAAAAATGATTCAATTATTATGGTACCTATAAGAAATTATAGTTTTAGTTTAATTCGGTTATTATACTTTATCTTAGTTATATCTCTCGAAAATTGCAATGCGTGCAGAATAATGAATGCTAGAAAGACATCTCGTTTTAAATATTTGACAGCAACAAGGTATGGATAGCAATCAACACGGAGCTGCGCCGCGGCCGGTGTGAGTGTTACCTTGACTGATAAGGCACAAAGTTCAATGTGTACACAATAGATGTTACCGAAGCCAGACACATTAGTCCGTCTCGGGTTTGATCGGTAAATCCGACGATTTAGACTATCTGTGTGCGTGTAGTCGAGGTTTAAATGGGGCTTTGCCTCAAAGAAATTGACAGCTGACCTGCAGATGGTTCAAAACCTAACCGTTGCATCTGAAAGGGGGCATACATTAATTACGTCAGCTCAAATGGGGAGGAGGTCCAGTAAAATCTCATCAAATCTCATTTAAACCGAGGGGGGTCAATAAAAATCTCACATCAACTTTAAAAGAATATACATTATTATAGAGGTAAAAAAATATAATGATAACACACCAACATCACAATCCGAAGGTCGCGGGTTCGAACCCGGCGTGCGCAAATAAATTTTATTTGATTAATTTGTGTTATTTCACAATTTATTCATTTAAAATAAAAAATAGTATATTTGCGGCACGTTCCAGAGTGGAAGATACTATCAGTATCGCCCTGGTGTAAGACCACCATTCAGAATTGAAACGTTGCTTGAAATGGCTTTAGCCGTGTTTAGTGACCAGATCTGAATAGCCAGGTACTTCCCCACCTTCCTCTTCCCTATCTCCTTCCCCTCCCCACTACCTTCAGCCTCACAACATGCCCCGATCGGGGATGCCATAGTCTCACTGGCTCCAACGGGAGCAGTTGGGACTCTTGTGCGGTATTAAACTGTAAAAAAAAAAAACAACTTGCTTTCAAGGCAGTTCCAATTCTTCTTGTTGTTCGAAACGAATGCACTTAAATTTTGTATTTTTCTCGTGTCGCCGTTCAAATTCAAAACACTTTTGCAGATGATGTGATGATGGTTAGGGAAAAGTAGGTACTGGGTAAATGATATCCTCGTAGGAACTACGCATATTCTCATTTCAAAACCAAAGATGAAATCTCAGAAATTTTTTTAGACTTCCATGGGACACTCATGTCAGGGACATCTATTCAGTTTCCGGTATCCTTCCAATCACAATCATTCATAAACGTGAAATCACAAGCACCATCCTACACATTACTCAACAATCAGCTCACACCATCATCAAGCCGCTTTACAATAAGATATTCACAACAGCAATACTCGAAATAACAATAAAATCCGCTTTCCTCAAACACACTACAAAACGTGGGATAAAATCTCTGAACTATTTTGACTACACACTACATAATTCGCTTGCAGACGCAGATATGTACAAAACACCCAACTAAATGAAAAAATTCAAAGTAATGATTTAAAATAATATTTTCCTCTTCAGAAAAAAGTCAGGTGAAATCGAACATCCAGGCGATGCCCATTGGTTTTTTTTTCAGAGATCTTGTTCACACAGATATTGTTCCTCCAGGCCAAACAGTTAACCGACAGTTCTACATGGAGGTACTAAAGAGGTTGCGAGAGAGCATCAGGAAAAATCGTCAAAGGTCGAATCATTGGCGCACAGGGGACTGGTTCTTCCACCACGATAACGCACCTGCTCACATCACGTTGTCTGTGAAGCCGTATTTAAACAAGCATGGAATTACCCCGATTGTTCACCCACCCTTTTCACCCGACCTGTCTCAATGTGACTTGTTTCTGCTCCCTAGGATGAAAAATGACTTGAAAGGGAAATGTTTTCATTTTGTTGAAGAAGTGAAACAAAAATCGCTGGAGGCCATAAAGGACATTCCAATCAGGGAGTTTCAAAATTGTTTTGAACAGTGTAAACAAAGGTTGGACAAGTGCATGCACTATAATGGTGAACTCTTTAAAGGCGACCAAATTTTGGTGTAAAAATATTGAAAAATGAAATAAAAAAAAGGTTTGAAGAAAGTCCCGTAAGTTTTGGGTCCCCCTCGTATGTGAATTAGGGTATTCAATCATCACTACGATTAAATAATAAAAAAATAATAAATGCCTGAGGACGATCGACGAAGAGATGAGAGCAACATTATCTACGATTACTTCAAATTTTGATCACCTGTGCTCAGTTAAGCAAGCACACATTTCTCGGTAAACTCTTTTCATATTATATTGTTTTTAATAATAAATATTAAATAAACATTGATTTTTTCTTTGGTGTACCTCTAAAATTTCTGAATTGGTAGGTGTACCTTGAACACAAAAAGTTTGCGGAACACTCCCATACATGGACTAATGTGTCTGGCTTCGGTAACATCTCTAATCTCTACTATTGTGTACACATTGAATATTGTGCGTTGTCGTTATCAGTTATCACTGTTATCAGTCTCTACTGAATTTCAGACTAAGGATGATTTTTTTCCAAATAAAAAATTAAATATATTTTCACGCTGTACATTAATTGAACATACTGTCGAGTAAAGTTATAGCGTGAATTACGTAATCTAAGAATCATTAGATCAGATATGTGTCGATACATATCAAACTCGTCAAAGTCCACTACCAACCATTTTTTTTTTGTGAATTTGATTCAGCAAAAAAAAGATAATCTTTTGTGAAGTCCACGGCTTCCCAAAGAAATTAAGGGTGAAAGTTGATAAATTTTTTTTCAATCCAACCTAAGTCCCACACCCACTTCAAATCATACGAGCCAAGGTCCATTTCAGCCAATCACGTGTCGTCTTCACTCTGTCATGGCCGCCATTTGTGTTTGTTCAAACTCACCCAAGTCCTATTTCTTTCATTCAAACACACCTAAGTCCAGTAATTCTATTCAATATCGACTAAGTCCATAGGCACTAATGGGATCAAATGGGATATCAAATGGGAATCATACGCGCCTAAGTCCATAAAAGAATAATCGAAAACGCATATTTACTTCAAGAAATTAATTTTTCATTGAAGAAGATGGGAATAACCTTCAAAAGTTATAAAAAGAGAGTTTTTCTCATAAAAAAATTGAAAATTGATTTTTGTTTTTATTTTTCTGTGTTCCCAGGTACAATATTCAAAACATAAAGTAATATTCACAGGTTTTTACTTGCTAAAGTTGAAAATAGAAAAAATCGTCACTATCGACACATTTAGTTACATAACAGTTAGTTAACATACAGTTAGTAAAAATCACATAAAATTGTAAATAACAGCGCAATTTTTCTATTTTTTACTGCTATTTCAGAGAGCCGACAGTTTATAGTGATCTTTTTAACACACAAAATATAAATTCATACCATTTGGTCACCGCGCGGCCTTTTTTTACATTAGCTCCACACCACCCCTGAGAAAAATAATTTCCTTCAGGCCTATGTCATCTTTGGGGATGCTGTGAGCTGTGTGGAGAGTTTTTTTAGAAAATTAAGGAAAAAATATGAGGAGTGAGTAAGACGCTAGGAGCTGATTGTTTATTTTGTCAGTCCAGGAGTAACGGACGTATGAATCCAACCCTCTCACTGCGGTGCAAGGCGATGTTCCGAGAGAGTTCTGTTTGAGAGATTTCTCTCAACCACTCTCTCCCGATTCGGCCTGCCACACAGAGTTGGTGGGCAGACGATTCCACCACCAAGACCCGAACAAACTTCATCCCATGAACACGGCTACCCCTACTAAGTCACCAAACACAGGGAATGGCTTGGGGTGACCTGTGTTAGAGGTGTTGGTTATCCAATAAACAGTTGCCGGGACGGCGATACCCATACCCGCCTCCCAAAAAGCAAAGAGAATGGACCTACCGACCACGTGCATACAAGTCGTCTCATAATAAGGTACGTAGGTATACTCTTCTGTTGTGCTTATTCCTGATATTAACTGTTTTATGGAGAACATGGAAAATAAATAAATAAATGACCCGACTCAAGAATTTGATTAATTTGATCATGTCATGCATTCCCAACTACGGAAAGCCGCGGCATACCCCTAATTTCTACCGATTTATTACATAATATGTAATTTAAAGCTATTAAAAAAATATGTGTTAATCTTGAAGATAATATCTATACATTTCCTGCGCTGAAACGCAAATTATATGAAATTCCTTTGATACAAAAAAATCGCAAAGTACGTTCCGAAAATTATTATAAACACGTTTGTTTCAGTTGTTTTACAAGTTATATGTATGAAAAAAATCACAGTGTTTCTTTAAATGCTGTTTTAGACAACCCCCGCAAAATTTTTGCTCTATTTTAAACGAGTCGTGTTTTATTAAACATTTTCACAATTTCTTATCTCTCCAGTTTCTTCTTTTTGAGCGGGTATACCGTATACCGCGCCTTAATTGATAAGTTTTGCATTTTACGTAAAACACACTAGAAACATAAACAACAAAACTGTTTTGAAGTTTAAAACGTTATAAATACCGAAACCGGTCCTGTCCAGTTACCGGCAATAATATTATTAAGTACTCAGTATTTATTACGATAGTCCGATACAATAACAAGCCCATTCGATCAAACATCAAATTAATGCTCCAATCTTCAACCTTCCCATCTCCCATTACTCGATCTGAACCCGAACTTTTACGAATCCTTCCGAACTCCGTGTGTTTACTATTTCAGGTTTCAGTCGGTGTTCAGTTTAAGGCCTAATTCCAGCGAGAAAAAAACATGAATAATCGCTTGAACAACACTATAAACATCTTTTGTTTTTGGCCACATTTCATCTCCTCCTTTGGTTTGAACATTAGGGGTGGTGGACGTGGCCATTATCATTATTTTGTAGATGTCTAGGGATACGTGTGTGCTGTCAACTGTCAAAAAATCAAACTGCAACTGATGACCGTTCGAGAACAGCGGTCCCGGCAAGACCAAAAAGCCATAAATAATAATAACAATATTTGGCTGTTTATGAAAATTGCCGTTTTTGTGTAAAATCACTTCAAGGGCGCTGTACAAAAACATCTTCCCGTGCGGAGAATATTCCAGACGTTTCTCGATTTAAACAGAATAACTATATTAATATTCGTTATTATATTATAATTTTATTATCAAATATATTTATTAAGTTGTATTTAGGTATAATAATATTTTAAACTAGTGATTATTAAGCTCGCTCATTGCGCATAACCTCAAAAACTTGTTTGGTTTGATTCTCCATAAATGACCGCATCGCGCGGCTCTTGTAAAAATATGAACAAATCCCCCGCCGGCCCCGTCCGCCTTCCTGCTTCACCCGAGAGACGAACGTTTACCGTCGCCTGTGGTAAAGCTTGAACACATGGTTTTTGAACACGAATTGTTCAAAGTTATCAATGTTTATAGTGTTGTTCAAGCGATTTTTCATGTTTTTTGCTCGCTGGAGTCAGGCCTTGTTGTAGTCTGTTTACTGTTCAGTCATTGGTCGCGGTCAGTTTGTGTCGGAGAGGCTCAGCTCAGTGACAGTGCCCGTTGAAACCCGTTGTTGGTTGCCGGCGTTTGTGATTCTACCTTGTGCTACAAAATCCAGGTAAAACATTGTTTGTTTTAATAAAAACCGGTTTCATAATGATATGTATCGTGACAAGTGAAATTATTTATGTGTAATGAGGAAAAAACGAGCGCTTTCTGTGTTAATAATAATTTTAATAGATAAATAAATATAATAAAGCTGTTGTAACTGGATTTTTCTACGACCAAAGTTCTTAAAAACCTGTTTTATAAAAATAAATAACGAAAGTAAGTGAATATAAACCCTTCCCATGATATTTTCAACCATCGACCGTTATTTTACAACGAAATTCAAACACATTTGTTAAATATATTATTTTATTTGTCAAAGTACAAATTCTTTTTGCGAGTGTTCGGATGAACGCAGAACTGTTTATATATCTTTGAGAGCTTTATTTATGTTTTAACCTGATGTACGCTAATGTATCTAATTGGTCAGTGTCTCACTTGCGTGACTGTCGCATTTATGATACTTAAAATTTTATAGTTATAATCTGCCTTATTTATACTGTCAAGGCAATGTTATCAATAAAGTGCTGAGTCTTGCTAAAATCTTATGTCGTTTGTATATTTTGAAGAACAGGAAGGAGTCATATCTATAAAAAATCATTATGAACACTTATTGTCTGTATTACTCGGTTTTACACCTACTGACTTTGAAGTAAATTTGTCATTAATAACTATAATGACATTGACGAAAAATTTGCCATGAAATTCCATAAAATGTTTATCTATAGCTTTTATCCAGTAAAATTTTAAGTGTGACAATCAGCATAATTTAATTTATGCGTACCGCGTACCGCCTGGTACCCACGAAAAGAAGTCAATATAATTTTTAGTTCTTAGAAGGTAGACAGTGTATTTTTATAAATATCTGTGATTTGAAATTGGTTGATTTACAGGTTGGGAAAAAAAGAGGGCAGAAGATTTAAACTAAATTATGTCATTTAACATTATTAGCTGAAAATGTTAATTAAATTTTGAAAATTTTAATACAAAACAAAAATATAGTTTCCTGGAGGGTAATCCACAAAAAAACAAGTCCTATCTATAACGCACAAAAGTCCCCAACCGCTCCCTTCTGGAGCCAGTGAGACTATGACTTCCCCAATTGGGGTATGTTGTGAGGTTGAAGGTGGTGGTGAGGGGAAGGAGATGGGAAGAGGAGTGGGTAAATACCTGGCTCCTCAGATCTGGTCACGAAACACGGCTAAAGCCATTTCAAGATATTATATTAAGAATGTTTAAATTGTTAGAACCTGCAGACAAGCTGCCTTATGACAGCTTTGTGGGTCTACTCTAATTCTTGTATAAAATGTTTTTTCTGTAATTTAATAAATAAAAAAAAATTATTTTATTTTATTTATTTATTTTTTATTTTTTTATTCAGTTTTAATTTTACAATATTTTATTTTACAAATCTTACGAAACTGATCAATCAGTTTGATTTGACGTTTCAATTCTGAAAGGTCAGCAGGGCGATACTGAGAGTATCTTAAAATTTAAAATAAAATTTATTTGCACACGCCAGGTTCGAACCCGCAACCTCGGTTTGTGAGCCGAGAGTCTTACCTCTGGACCATGGAGGCCGTCGAAGTGTGTCCTATTATAAAGTCTAAATAAGGGTGAGGAGGACAACAAATGATAGGTGTGACACCATGGCCGATACAAGCATGTTTACGATAAAGTAGAAGCATTTGTATACAGTAAGAATAGTTTGCACTTTGTGCTCTTGTAAACGCAATCATAAAATAACCAAGTCATCTTATTTTTCATTTAAGTCTGATTTGTTTACAAAGATTAATAACTCAGTTTCATTTTTTAAATTTTATCATTTACGTTGGTTATCATTAATTCCGAGTCAATGAGAGAGAAATTATGCTATATATATAATAGAAATCGACTTAATCACCTGTGGTACCTACATAACATGAGATTCGATAATTGAGTTTATTTTAGAAGATTTCATTAAATGATACAACTTTTGTTCAAGCAAATAAAAATTTGTAAAGTAATCTAATTTTTTTAATATTACTCAAAAAATAGTAGGTGTTGGACAGATGAGGGCGGGGTAAGAGGTTGAGCGGTTACTCGGCGGAGTGACCAGTGACGACGCCCGGAAGAAATTTTTGTTTGTTTGATTTAAAAAAAAAATAGTCGAAAAAGTCACCGGAGACCAAAATTTCATTTACACGTTTCATTCCAAATTATGTCAGGAATCACAGGATGTAAATCAAGTACGTCCCTTAACACCCTATATAAAGATTAAATGAAGAAAATTGTGTAGGGAATATGAGAAATATATGAAGGAAAGTTAGAGTGTAGAATGTATTGCAGAATTAAGAATTCATAACGTCAATTGTGTTTTGAAAGTAAGAGTTAAAAGTTGGGTTTCGTTGTCAGATGGGAAATATTATACAATAAGATTATTTAAAATTCTTACTGCTGGTGTCAAGAACGTTCAAGTTAGTTTTGTTGTTATGAGGTGATATATTTGGAAATGTTTTTTATTGCAAGTCATCCTCACTTCGGTCTGTGGTACCTACTTGTTGAATTGACTGAACACACGGAGCAGGGTTGCCCAATATGCGGCCCGAGGGCCACATGCTGGCCCGCACGACGTTAGTTTTTTCGGTATTTTAATTAAAAAGGGGGACAGTGTGATAGACATCGAAGGAGATAATGTTTTTGATTTTCTGGTTGGCTTAAAATTATTTCTTGGGTCTGAAGTTAGGTTGTATCAAAACTGGTCAACAAGTTGTGTTAATGTACATAAAGTTAAATGAGTTTCATCAATTTTGTGATAACATAATCACTAAATTAATACATGTTTTCTAAAAGTTAGGTTAAATGATACCTACATACCCTACGGATAATTTTGAAAACATAGTCCAACCGAAGCGTATGTAGACGGTTCTGACAGATTATAAATAAATACATTAAAAACATGGAATTAACAAGAGTTTCTTTTGGTTATTGAAGGCAGTCGATAAAAAAATGAAGTAAAGGGATAATTAAATAAAACTAGCAGTTAAAAACCCGCTCCGCATGTTGCTTTTGGTTCGGCTTCGCCCAGTTAGTGTTTTTGAATAAATCCAATAGGAACTGGTTCCAAAAATGGCCTGTTCCTCGGAACTACTGTCATCCAGTGATAGTCACCGGTAGATACAAAGTAACCGAGATAGGCAATGACGTCACATAGCCGCTTGAAACAACTGAAAACTTTTTGATTTTTAAATAGGAAAAACAGGACGAGCGTAGCTATTCCGGCAACGATCAGGCGCAACTAGGCAATATTGACAGCGCGATACATATCTCAACTTTGACGCATGCGCAGACTATTGGGTGGCGTTTACAAAAAGAAAATTACGGATCATTGTGAACTGGTTAATGAAGAAAGTTTAAAAAATATTTATAATTAGTTTGAAGACAATGTTTTTATCTATTTTTGGCGCCGTAATTTCCTTTTCCTTGTGTGCGGCGGGCTGAAAAATCTGACCAATAGCATCCCTCACCCCAAATTAGTAAGAGACGAAGCGATGCGCGAATGAGAAAGTATTCGAGATCGAAAAACTAATCAATATCCTCTCGAAAATCTGAGATGGTTTGCTACAAAAGCATCGAACAGTATTAATAGGGTAGCATCTGCGTGGTTGGATTTCAGAACCCGGCTTCGAGTGCATCTCTGATGCCATGCCGTACGCGCCGTGCCACAAATAACATATGTGTACGTGAAATTTTAAAAAAGGTACAGTTGTAATTTGGTTTCGAATTCAAGAATTCGTCAAAGGTTGTCGCTACTTCCTTAGCAGGTCGCATGGGACTTGCCGTAAGTACTACGAATTTGTGAATTTGTAGTATCTCTCCGGATATGAAAAGATTGACGGTAATAACTGACTGCTGTAACTTATCAAATTTTTATTAATCTTTATGAACATGTCCTTTGAATTGTATTTCTGTAAACACTGAATTTATTTTTTATGTATTTAATTTTATTTTTTATTCTTCTATAAAAAAACGTATGTTTGTGAGTAAAATTTTAACTTTTTTTTTTGTTATTGTTATACACTCATCTGCCCTGATGATGGACACTGTAACGCTGTCCGAAACGTTGGCTAAAGAAGGAGGTAGCGAAACACGGCATAACACCCCAAAAACAATAACAAAAATACTTTTTGGCCGTGAAAACCTAAAAACATAACCAAAATTTTAACTGTTTTAAAAACACTCAAGTATACCCACGAACTGGCGATGCCTATGTGGAATTTTTTTGGTTAATCTGCAAATTGTATTTTTTCTCCACTTTTTTAACCATTTTATGAAAAGTTTGTATTATAAAATTATACCTATTGTACCAAAAACATTGTTAATAAAAATTTTTTAAAAAAATACTCAGTTGTGGAAAATAGAATCAAGCGGCTATATATTATATAGTATATTTATAGTCGTATTACGACGTCATTGCCTGTCCCGATGACTAGCCATCCCTGGATGACAGTGGATCCGAGAAACGGGCTATTTTTGGACCCAATTATAGGTTTTATAAAATGGTCACCAACACCAACGGGCGAAGCCGAACCAAAGGCCGCCCGCAGTGCCTAGCAGAAAAAACCTGCGGAGCGGGCATTTTAACTGCCAGTTATTACTAGTGGTAATAAGTAATTCACTCTGCTCGAAGTTGAATGCTTTTTACATTAACTCCACCCGAGGCCCAGAGTTTAATAAACATTTTTTAAGTCATCTAGAATATTCAGAGTACTATATGCTTTTATTCCAATGCCTCCTGGCACGCGGAGTAATCCAGTTGGACACCTCTGGTAGATGGCAGGCTTATATATAGGTACCTTGCAACGTTACGTCATTAAGCTATTATATCATTGAGGAATGTGGGGTAAAGAGAACCGGCGGGTAAAGCGAGAAATAAAATAAAAAATTATTAATAAATTAAGGATTCTTCAGAAATGGAATATTGTTTTGTTTGAACTACAATACGGGTTTCACGGGTTAATGGTATTTTTACGGTCCATATGATGAAATTTTCAGAGTAGGTTTAATTTTTGTTTTTAGATTATTAAATTATATTTAATATTTTCTTGATGTATTTCAATTACATTCTCCAGATCATGTTTTTTCTGTTTCTCGTTAATGGTTTGTTTGATGATTTTTTTTTTAAACTTGGTTCCAAATACTAATTTTGTTTGCCTGGAACTGCGGTTCAACGATATTTAGAGCACGAATTTGTATTGAATTGTTATTTCAAAATTTGAAATGTTTGTTTGAACAAATTCAGACAAGCGATAAAGTACCTAACTACATAAAATATTACAACAGTAAATAATTTTAATTGTCTCTTTCAAAATCGGAACTATAATACCCCGTTATTATTCGTAGGTCTGCGCTAGTATTACACTAATTGCGCATTTATTAATACATTAAACCTTTATATGTACTTTTTTCAGATGGGGTGTTGCAGGAAGACCTTAATTGTGGGCGTGGCTCTGGTAGCGGCGCTAGTGGGGTACGTGATCCATGGCTTGTACAAAGTCGCACCAGTTCCACAACTCGACCAAAACCAATGGTGGGGTCCAGGAAAGCCACCCAAAACACAAGATACAACCATCAGGCCATTCAAAGTTGCATTCGACCCAGAGGTAACTAAATTTTACATTTAATATTTTAAGTTTTGATTTTTTTTCGAAATCTTGGGCAAAAATACGAAAGTTCACAACTTTCTATCAACAGTTTTAAATTTTCAATTGTCTTTTTAAATAAAAAAAGTATTAGTTAATATCGTAAATTAAATCAAATTATTTGTAATTATCACAAAATTGCTGTTTATCGCTTTTCATATAACGTCCTAAAACTATAAATTTGTTTTTAGACATGACAAATGTGTCTTCTTTCGAAGTCGTTGGGTTTTTTTTCTGTAATTAAAACAGAAAGCCATGTAATATTTATTCCTTTTTCTATATGATTTAATGCCTTACTTTATTTTTTGGTTATATCCTTCAATTATACTGTACTAACTATTTTATTTTATTCTTTTCCAGAGAATAGCTGGTCTAAAGAATCGTCTTTCCGAAAGCGAATGGTACACGGAACCTTTGGAAGGCATTGGTTTCGAATATGGCTTTAATGGAAAGCATCTCAAAGAAGTGGTCGCATTTTGGAAGAACCAATATGACTTCTCTGAAAGGGAAAACTACTTCAACAAGTTTCCACAGTTCAAGACCAACATTCAGGGATTGGATATACACTTCGTCCACTTGAAGCAGAAGCCTATCAAAGGAGTTAGGATCATTCCCTTGCTCCTGTTACACGGATGGCCTGGTAGCTATTTGGAGTTCCACAAAATGATTCCTTTATTGACTACGCCAAGCAAAGATAGAGATTTCGTTTTCAACGTAATTGTACCCAGTCTTCCAGGATACGGTTATTCGCAGGTGTGTTACTATTTGCTTACGTTATCCCATTTTTGAAAAAGGTCGCGAACCCAAAATACTTGACTACAAAAGGCACATTTCGCACCAAGCTATCACCAATTAAATCTATGAATATTCTGAAATTATCGTTATATTTGGAAGTGGCCTCGTACTTCTTGCACTGGTTGCAATTAGGATGAAAATTCCCCAACTAATAGGCTTAGGTTAAATTATTAAAAAAAATTAGAAATTACGTGTAAAGCGTATTTTATTTGTAGGCTTACAGCGCAAGCCCAAATTTCTTATGTTCAAGAAGTAAATTTATTTTTTATTATTTTATTTTATTTATTTCTATACATAACAGTATTTACCTTTATAATTTTATTATGTTGGGTGTAAGGTAGGTTTGTGAAGGTGAAACTGTGGATAGGTATTGTTGTATGTTTCGTGAACACCTCACTAGGAGAACCTGTGCTGAGGTTGGAATCTGTGCTGTGTTGAGGTGTTGAGGAATTGGACCTAATCATATGATTTGTTTTAGGCGGCTGCAAAGCCTGGCTTGGCAACAACCCAAATGGCAGTGATCATGCGTAATCTGATGATTCGTCTTGGCTATAAGGAGAAGTTCATGATTCAAGGAGGGGACTGGGGAAGCCTCATCACTAAGGCCATGGCAATCCTATATCCTCAAAACATCTATGGATACCACACCAATATGCCTGTAGTAGCCAGCGGCTTGGGATGGGCCAAAATGTTCCTGGCTAGCCTTTACCCTTCATTGTTTGTTGATGAAGAGCATATTTCCAAGGTTTTTCCACTGTCAAAAACGTTCATGAAATTAATCCGAGAAAGTGGTTACATGCACATACAAGCGACTAAACCTGACACAGTTGGTAAGTCGTTACATGTTTTAGAAAAGAAATTTATTTGAATGAATATAATACATCAATGCTAAAACCAGAGTGTTAATTGTAATATTGCTGTTACTACAGCTTCAGAAAATAGTTTTACACATCACACTTTTTAAATATTTATTATACATTATGGTTGCTGTGTGGAGGGGTTCTAACTCATTCGTTCTAAATCGGGAAAATTCAAACCGTGTACGAATATCGGGAATGCTTTTGGCCCCTCAAATAATTTACACTGGTGCCGAAGATATCAATGATCACAACTCTTCGGAGAACCTGCCATTGAAATCCTGGTAGAAAATTTCACTCCTACTCAAATGTCTATTTACCAAAGATTAAACTCTCTACGTCCGTTGGAATCTATCAAACGAATTGTCCAGTTTTTCATAAGTCAAAAGTTTCACGCGCGCCATATTAAACTTGTGCGCATTAAGGATCAGTGTGCACTACTACAGTATCTGCAAGTTTGAGTAATAGTTATCCCCAGCTTCCCTGATCTAACTGCTATCAATGTCTCTTCTAGGTGTCGCTTTGAAAGACTCTCCAGTTGGACTCGCTGCTTATATTCTAGAAAAGTTTTCCACTTGGACTAACCCCGAATGGATGAGCCTGCCAGACGGAGGTCTGACCAAGAAGTACACCCTAACAGAACTGCTGGACAGCATCGTGGTTTACTGGGACAGTCGCTGCATCACGACATCTGTTCGTCTGTACTCCGAAGCCATGGATTTAAAACACAAAGCCTTGGGAATGGATGAGTAAGTCAATTCATTGCATCAATCGATAAATTAAAATAGCTGTCTCTTGTACCTTAATTTTAATTTAAAACTGTAGGTAAACGAGACAAAACACACACACACGCACGCATACACACACGCACGCACGACGCACGCACGTACGCACGCACGCACACACGCACACACACACATACACACACACACGCACACGGAAAATTCTAGAAGGTTCCATAGAGCTCTAGAAAGAGTGGCGGAGTATGTCGTGGAATTTTCGGGAATAGGGAATCGGAAACATCATTGTGGAACATTCCAGAACACTCTCCAATGTTATCCTGAGCGAAGCTGGGTAATCCAGCTTGTATTAATAAATGATTGCAATGTTAGCGTCACTAAGTGGAAAATATGCCCGAATCGGATAGTCCCATTAGTCAGTGGTAGAACACCGCCCGAACATCTGTTTCTAATTTTTCTTTTTCAGATTTTTGATTAAGTGTCGCTTGTATTGTCTTCGTTAATAAAAAAAAACTAAATACTATCTATAATACAGATGCAGATCTAATAGCAAACTATGTGAATAACTTCTTCGGAAGTACCTGTAGAAAAAGTTTTAGCGAACCGTAAAACTCATTACACAAACAAATAGATCAAACATTAATGCACAAACGACACAACGAAGACTTAATAAAAACAGCTTTGAAAGAGATCATTGACAAAATAATGAACACATTAAAAATAACATAGCACCGGGATCAGATGAAATAAAAACAGATTGCAAAATGAAATGTTAAAACCTATAACATACTTAATCAACCTTAAAATAACACACACCTGCTGTCTTAGTGCTCTTAAATAAGGACTGGTGATCCCTATTTATAAAGCAGGAGACAAAGGAAATAATTAACTGTAGACCAATCACATTGTTAAACTCACTTTCAAAGATTATCCAACTAAATAAATAAATAAACTTCTGAGGGAACGGACTCCGGTGTCGACGGAGACGGAGAGAGAAATGAAAGGCATCCGTGTTGGTTGCGAGTCCAGTCGTTTATTGAATCATGAGCTACGTAGCTGAGGTCGGTGCGATGTAACATGAAGATGTCGAAGTGCCGTAGAGTGAGGCGTTGCGGGTGCACGGTCATGATGAGTGATGCAGGTCGGTGATGCTGTGGTGGAGCAGGCCACGGGCCTGCAGGTCACCAGGGTGTTGCTCGACGCTCGTTGCGGAGAGGACCTGATCGTCCAGGGCGTTGCTCGACGCTCGTTGCGGAGATGAACGGCGGTGACTCGGTGAGTGGAGTCACCGGCAGGTAGTCATGTTGATCTCCACGTAGGAAGCTGCCCTGGAGTGATGAACGGCGGTGACTCGGTGAGTGGAGCCACCAGCGTGATGCTCGACACCGTGGCGGTGGAGGATGACCTCGTCTTCCAGGCCGCTGCTCGACGCTCGTTGCGGAGATGAACGGCGGTAACTCGATGAGCGGAGACATCGGCAGGTAGTCCTTGTGATGTCCATGAAGGAAGCTGCCCTGGAAGAGAGCGGATGCACCGGGCACTCGGAGTTACACTGATTCGCTGTAGAGAGGCGAACGTAAATGCGACCGTCGGATAGAGATTGAACTGAACTAGTTTGAAGTTTAGTGCGCCGCCTTATATAGGAGCGACCGGCCAAGTAACTTTCCATTCGCTGGCAATATGTGCGCTGGAAGGTGCTAGAATTTACTCGTCACTGTGTTCGTGGATGCACGCTCGAGTCTCGACCTTTCGCGAAGGTGGCGAAATTATTATTTATCGGGCGGCAGGTACCGGCAGCGACTGACTGTTACAAGTACTTAGCTGGCTGGCGTGAAACGTAAACAAATGCATTATGATTTGTAGATCTTTCTCGCGATTTCTTTGAGTGGCGGAAAATAGTTGTATGAACGCCACACTTCGATTCTGTGGAAATATGTGTAAAGTTTTTACCCTTTACAGCCGTATCTTGTTATAACCGTGATCGCTGTAACAAAATTTGACATGAATTTCAATCTCGTAATCTTTTGAAAATAATCTGTTTATTCTGAAAAATTCTTGTGGTAAGAGATTATCCACATCTCCCCTAAGCGTCAACTAGAGCCAAGGTCAAAAACCACTTTATATAATTATTACACGGTAAGTAGTTACTAGCCATCTCCGTATTTTAACTTTTAAACCGAGTGTAATGCGCGGATGTAATATGTATCATTTATTTAGTTTTGAATGTTTATTTAGGTATCATTCAATATAAAAAATACATGCACATGATTGCGAATTCAGCAAAAAGCATAAATGCCGCGTGACTTTTTTCATACAAAATTCAAATTTAGATTTGAGGCTTTTTTAGTTCAAAATGTATATAAAATGTCTAGTACGGATATGTGCTACTTTATGTATTTGTGTTTTAAATTATAAAACATAAGCCATTAAAGAATTCAATTTTTCCTTATTTTGGAGGTAACTTTGACATTTTTTGTGGGTTGTTAATTATTAAAAAAAATCGTCTTGTCCAACATATTATGCAAATATGAAATTAAAAAATAAAACAACATGGAAAGGTTTTTTGGGTCCAAATTTTTAATTTATAGGTGAAACATTTGATTTCCAATGTAAGTCGGATGTTTTTGAACTTATTTTCCCATGAAAATGTTTTTTTTTTACATAATTCATATTTTTTATTTTAAATGTCATTAGTCATTATATTTACATAGAAGGTAGGGCGACAGAAGATTTTTAATTTAATTATTAACGAACAAATTATTGCCAAAGTTTTCTTTAAAATCGTGAAAAATTGATTTATTTAATTGATGTATTTTTTCGGGAACTCGCTAGTTCAAAAAACTTAAAGCAATACAACTTAAATAAAGATTTTTTTTCCCTGCGTGTCCTTCCCCACTCATTCCCGTTCCCCTTCCGCTTTCCCTTTCCCTCCCGCGTCCCCCCCAACTTTCCCGTCTTCCTCCTTTCCTCTCCCGTTTTCCCTCCTCCCCTTCCACCTTTCCCGCCTTTCTTCCCTACCACATTCCCCCCCCCCTGGAACTATATTTTTATACAAATTTCTTATTTGTAGCTCACCACCAGTATGTATAGAAACTTTCGCGGGCGTGCGAACAACTCCAATCGCAATTTGATGAATAGTATCATAGAACTTTTATCTATAGAAACCTCACAAAGCACTCTTTTCATGGTGAATTGCCTAAAATCAATCTATAGAAACCATCGCGGGCATGCGCATATCAAATCCCCAAAGTTTCATCGCAATCGGTTGAATGGTTTACGTCGCTTAAGGACAAACAAAAAGAATCATTCATTTTTACAAGAAACATTCGTTATTAGTTTATTTTTGGCCTATTTCAGCACATCCCTCGCCAAACATTCCCAATGTTTTTGCCTCCGCATTCCGCCTCCTAGTTTTTTTGTTATTGTTAGCTATATCTTTTTGTTACAACAATAATTATTCAGTTTGGTCAAGTATTTTGGCATAGAACAATGCCGTGTAACCGTTTCTCTTTTCTGAAGGTATTTAAGCACTTTGAAATATTTTTCTACTGCAATAATAACAATAGTTATTTGGTGTGATGCACAGTAACCGCAAACTCGGAAATGCGTGTGATGATTATTATTTATAGGTAATATGTATAACATTATTTTTATTCTTCAACATTCTGCATCACAACATCACGCGATTCAAGGAACCTTATTTTATTTTGTTTAACGCCCAGCTGGACTAATTTACAAATTAGACGCTTTCATAATAGAGAACTCCAGTCCATTTTTTATTTTTTTTATGAATAATGACCTTCTAACTTAAATAACTGCATATTTATTTTTATTTTTATAGTTAGTTTTAATAGTTAAAATAAATGTCAAAGTTTTATTTTTCAAGATCCCCGAAAACCACCGTGACGTCATCTGGCCAAAAGTTTTAGTTATTTTCAACAGATGTTGTCATTTTGTATGGAAGAAGTGATGAAACTATTCAATAAGTAAAACGTTATTTAGGTGTAATTATTTATTTATTATATTATATTTATTATATTATTATATTTTTCAATATTATTACGGGAGATTGGTATAAAAATTGTTTGAAATTATTATTTTTTTAGCTTTACGAATCGAAATCAATATTAAGGAAACCGAAGCATGAATTTCATAGGGAACTGGAATCAGCTGTTCGACCGCCGCCATTTTGAATTTCAGCATTGGAGCGTTTTATGGAAGCGGTGACGTCACGCCTCACAAATTCAATAATACCAACTTGACAGGGTGTTTTAATAAACTGTTTTAAAATGGACTTTTTATATTTTTTTAAAAACTCTGCGTTAAATATTATTTGATAAAACTTATATATTCACAATCAGCGTTTATTGGTCTATATGAATATATTTTTTTAAAGCCATAATATTTTTCACTGGAGTTCCTTATTACCGTGACCATTCACGATTACGGTACCGTGACCTCAAAAAAAGGCAATAAATATACGTTACTTATCGCTATGATGCTGCAGTTCTTTCAAAAGATGAGATACACGTGGATACACGTAGGTAGCGGTGGCGGTTCGTAAGTTTTCAGTGAGCTAGAGTGCTAAGATTGAAAACTACGACATTATTGAAGTTGTCGTAGATGAAAACGATTTTTTTTTCAAAATTTAAACCTTTTATATTTATTTATAAACGCCTTTTTCTTTTACATATATAGCATAGTTAGAAAAATGCATATTTATTGTACATAACTGAATTGCCTCAATAACAATATTTTGTATTTGTAAGATAAATTGAAGATGTCCACTGACTTGGTATAATTGTTTCCCTCCATTAATATTCTGGGCAAAGAGGAGGAATACATGTGGTGGTTAGTCTCAGAATTTCTGCACTGAAATAAATCCTGACATCTAGTATTACGAAGTGGAATTCGGAAGCTTATCAATTCAAGCAATACCGAACTATTAACTAAATCATAATTGAAAATTAAAAATTAAAACACTTTTGCACTTTTTTCCACTAATTTATTTACACCAGGTTTTAATTTCAATTATAATACAATGGAATTCCACCACGAATTAACAGTGAAAAAACTAGACTCATTAACTAAATCATTTAGAATTTTATATAGAAATACCAAGTCAGTGAAAATTCTTCTGTTTAATAGTTTGAGCATATTCATATCGTTTAAAATGGTGTTGTAGTTCAACGTAATTGCTGGAATACCCATTTTAAAATTTAGAAAACGTAAGAATTTGTTTTGTATTCTTTCAACAGCTTGTATAATGTGGATTCCAGACGGGAGAATTGTACTCAAGTTGACTTCTAACATACGCAAAATATAAGAAAATATACTTACTGAAAATCTTCATACAAAATATCGACAATTACTTATTTACTTCTAAAATTGAAATGAAATCGCGACCCGCAAGTTGTGCTTCAAGGCAGTAAGTATTCTAGAATGTGCATTTTTTTATAATTAGAAGTGAGACTCAGATTATTACCCTGGACTTCGGATCAAAGAGCTATTATAAATGCTTCCGATGTATAATTATACGCCGCCGGCGAATGTCACCTCTACTAACAGTTGTTTTCCAACGACAATGTACCTTCTTATCACGTTCTAAAACAGATCTTCCCAAACTTTTTGACCTACCGCCCCCCTCTTCAAAGTTACTTTTCCTCAAACATATCTTGATCGCAAAAAAAAAATATTTTATAGATGTTTATTAAAGTACTTAAGGGCATTTTTTTACTTTTGGGTACCCTCTTATTAGTGAACAGTTCAACCATCCTTTCAGTGTTTATCATCTGCGCAAGTGTGTGTCAGATAATAGATATTGCATTGATAATATACCTCTCAAAAGTAGAACGAAGCTCAACACTGCTGAAATATTTAAGCAACAACACGTTATGGATATTACTAGCAATAAGAATCTTAAATCACACAATTTACTAAAATATTAAAAAAAAATAATAATTTTAAAATAACAGTGCATTTTTCAGGACCCACCATCTTTAAAATTTATCGGTTTGATTTTTAAATAAATGCCATTATCTACTTCACCTATAATATATTCATCGTAGGCAAAGCAGTTACAATATACCTATTATATAGATGCGCTGTAGAAATCTCAAATTGGCAAGCCAAAAATAAGTTAATTGTAGTGTTTTCAGTTTTTGCAGTTTTTGTAATAAACTGCCACGCGTCGAGTTTATAACATCATGTGCTAGGTACCTTCAAGTAAATTGCATTTAAAAAGTGTCAAAGTGTATGAAAAAATGTTTTTATTACTCTGAAAACACTAGTAAAGCCCAGGATTGACATTTCATTTGTAAATACTCACAAATTGCTTATTATTTTATTGATACAATACTCGTATATACAGGGTGTAACAGCACGTACCCGGGGGATTTTATCCAGCGATTCCTGAGCATATTTGGAGTAAAAAATATAGATGTAATTTTGTTGTCCGATAACATTTTTTTTCTAAATACATTAAAAATATTTTTCCATCGCATGTTGCAACTGACGTTAGAAGAGTAGCTTGTTTATAGCCTAGCGGACACCGTCTAGTTCTAACAGCATATTACTCCACGAAACAGCGCGTATCGCTCAAACACTTCACGACGGGATTAATGGTACTGACACATTTGCTCATTAACGAGCCGGCTTTTATTAACGTGCTCATTAATGACAGATGATGACAACTGTCCACATTTGCTTATAAATGAGCAGGCTTGGTTTGAGCTTTCTCGTGAATGAGCGTGCTCAAAGCCACCATTTGAACACACATGCTCTTTAATGAGCATGCTCATGTCAAATAAATGTCAGCCATTCGTCCAGAACTAAACAAAATAATTTTAATATTTGCAACCCAATTATTTAAGAATCTTCTGACAAAAGAAAATAAAACGGTTGATTTGGGTCCAAGATGTCAACAAATCCGAAAATGAGTAAATAATAAAAAAATAAATGCTAATTTCAATAGAATGTGGTTTCATTTTGTAAAGGAACTTTTGGGGAATTCGGAAATCAATTGTGGGTATTTTGGTGACCTTGCGTTCCAAACATATTCGTGATTCCCATAATAAATAGCGAAAAACAAGGTTTTAACATCTCTCCAGCAGGCTATTTTGACATTTTTACAAAGAATGAGCATGCTCTTAAGTTAGCCTGTTAACAACACGTGCTTAGAGAACCACCCGATAATCCAATGAGCATGCTCATACATCAAACGGCTGTTGATTTGTGAGCACTCTATTTATTGGCCCCGCTTACAAACCAACAGTAACTAGTACAATAACTGGTCTATTCTAAACGATTCATTTTCTTCCTTCCAGAATTCCAGTGACTGTCCCAACCGCCATAGCCAGATTCGACAACGAGCTGATGTTCACAACAAAATGGCAGATCAAGGATGCGTTCGTGAACGCTGTTCAAATATCAAACTTCAAAGGAGGTCATTTTGCCGCATTTGAGGAACCAGCCGTGATGGCCAACGATATTATATCGGCAGTTTATGCCTTTGATAAGTTCTACAAAAATCAGAAATAAAGACTGTGATCTGAAATGTCAATAAATTGTTATTTTTTTACCGATTACATTAATTTTTATGTTGCTGTGCAATATAGGATGAGATAAAGGTTTAAATAATGTTTTTATTTTAATCATGTTATTGGTATTTCTGTGTTATTGTGAATGTATAATGTTTTGCTAGTACGATTATTGTATATTATTTTATTTGAATATGAGTGTATTTCACCATCCTCTTGACAGCTTATCCGTAGGATAACGTATATAAACCTCAGCCGGCCCTGAGCCAAACGGCGCCTGGCGATAGTACAATCCTAAAGGGCGCTGTATTGGGTATTATCAGCGGCTTGGATCCTTGGCTAATTGGCGCAAGCGCCCGGTGTGGACGCTCCATCTGCCTTTGCACAGGAACGGCCCTGAACACAACGTATACTCAAGAATAGGTGATGAAGAAGAGACAATGGACCCCATTCATACTCTTTTATAGTCCTTTCTTCTCTCCATTTTGTGTCGTCCTTGCTTATTGCTCCTGCTTATGTGGCTGCAAAGGGTCGAATTCGGACATTATACATCGAAAATATACGTCATCCTATCGATAAGCCGTCAAGAGGATGATGAAATACCCCCTGATGCATTTTTAAAATGAATAATCATTGTATTTCTGTTGCATTTGTGTTAACCCAATGTTTGACTAAATTCATTAATTTTACTGCAAATAGGTTTTACTGATATGTGAATATATTTTTACAATTTTAAACATTCTTTTCTTTTAATTGCAAGATCTTATGTTCTTTTATCGTGGGTACTTTTTGTAAATTGATCTAAATCAATTAATTTTACAGCAATAAACGTTTTGATGAGAAATTGTTTTATTTTTTTTACACTCGTTGCTTTTAATCGCCCAATCAACAACTTGCTTATTATTTTCAGAGTAAACATTTAATCGATCCATTAAACGATTAAAAATAAAAATCGAGTGCAATTCACACGCGGTAGAAGCGAAACTTCACCAAAACAATCTATCTCATTCTCTCACAGGCTAAATCCTATAGATGTGTGTGTTTACTTCTTTTTAGTGCCATTTTAGTTTCATCCGAGTTTCGAATCACAACGGTGCTAAAGAAGTTTCACTTCAATAATTGAACCCTTGCCCGGAAGAATGCTATATCCAACAATATTCTAGTTCTGAAAAAATTGAAAAAACGAAAACGAGTTATGTTTCAAAACATTTTATATTTAAAATACATTAAACATACAATTCTTAAGAATTTTAAAAAGTCGTCTAGAAAGGCAATTAAATTAGAGTTTATTACTAGAATTTACGCTGAATTCATGGAATAATGTTGTATATGAACACTTTCACATACAACGTTATTCCACAAAATGATTTTTTTTTTACTCTTCGTACCTTACAGAAAGCAACATACTCTTCTCACATAAACGTACACATTTCATTGATGTTTTTGAGCTTTAAAAACAAAAAACGATGTAAATAAATGAAACCATTTACGTTCTGGATATTGTCTTGAGATCAACATACAACATTATTCCACAAAACTATTTCAACGGCTAAAAAAGAGGGTTAATAATATTTTTTCTGAACAAATTCTACTTTCCTGCATTCTTCAGCTTCTTGGCTTTGAAGACTTTAGTTGAAGCCTTAATACGTTGGTTTTCTCCATTTATTCCCATAAATTAAACCATGCGCCGTGATTTTGATAAATGGCGTTATACAACATACTTCTCCAAACCTAACTTTAAAAGGCTGACACAGGCCTAGAAAAAATTAAATACCATAATTCCTACCTTAAAAGATGCGTATTAATATGCCCAACATTATTCCATCAATAACTCAACATTGATAGTTTTGTTGGATACTACAATATTCCGGGCAAGGGCTCAATTAGAGTCAGAAATTGAAAATTTTACGTCTCGAACTGCATCAATCCAACAGCCAATCCAGATAATTGCACATTTTATAAACATAAACTACCACTTTTACAAGCTAGTAAAGCAAAGGCAGTAACTGAGTTAATTGCTGCTTTTACAACAAGCGAATATTCCATCGTCCACAATTGTTCTGAAATTATCAATAAAAAATTATTCACCCTGTAACATAAGTCCCAACATCAAAAAACTTCTTTCTTAGTTGCATTTTGAGGAAAAAACCAAGATTTTAGTGTTTAACAATACATGTACTTGCTGTTGACTTAAAATGTACATACTCGTATGTAATGTAAAATATAAAAGTATCAACGGTATTAACAAAAGTTTTTTGAAGTGAAGACTTCTTTAGCACCGTTGTGATTTGAAACACGATGAAACGAAAAAAGGCGACACAAGAGGCGAACAGATACATCTATAGGAGCCTGCGAGAGAATGAGATATTATAATCGGTCTCCACTTTGTGCAGTGCTTCGTAGCTTCCCCACTTTTGTCTACTTTAGTTATCTGAAGGTTTCTCTCCTACCGCGTGTGAATTGCACACTTCTCTTCAGTTCTTCAAAATCGGTATCAGAGAGACGGAAGAAATTGACCAAACCAAATCGGTATTCTATTTTTAATTCTTGATAATTAAATCTATATTACAAATGAAAATATGTTTGTTTTTATCTATGTATGTATGTACGCTATGCGTTGCTAAACCATTCATCCGATTGCGATGAATCTTTGAAGATTTGATGGGCGCAATCCCGCGATTCTTACTATATATAATAGTGAGTTCTGGCATCATGAAATTATGCGTTGCTAACAGTTCATCCGATTGCGATGAAACTTTGGGGATTTGATGTGGATGATTTGTAGTATCAAAATACCTTATTTATGTTCTCGCAAAGGTTTCTGCATTATTGCAACCACATGACAATACATCTGAACATTTTTTTAATCATTACAAAAACTCTTACAAAACTGTCACAATTTGAGAATGATATTTTGCAAGCTATCGATTGTTAAATTAAAATTCCAAATTTGATATAAAATTTGTAAAAAAAATTGCAAAAGGTGGCAAACGAGCTGTTTGAAAATCTAAATGGACCGGGACTGAATAGGATCGCGGGAGGGGGGTTGACGGGAGAGGGAAGGCGGAGTGGGAACGCGTGAGGGGCAGAAGACGCGGGAGAGGAAGGGGAAGTGAAAGGGGAACGGGACGAATAGGAAAGGACACGCAGGGAGAAACAATTTCGTTCTTAAGTGGCATAGCAATGCACGCTGGGAACTCGCTAGCACCTGATAAAATTTCGAGGTAGAACGGTCTAACTTGAAATCTGCGTTTTCTCCCTGATAGATACTGTTATTTAGTCAGTTTGTCTCGGAGAGGCTCGGTGGCAGGACCCGTTGAAACCCGTCGTGGGTTGCCGGCGTTTGTGATTCTATCTTGTGCTACAAAATCCAGGTAAAACATTGTTTGTTTTAATAAAAACCGGTTTCATAACATTAGGAATCGTACTCGGTGAAATTATTATTTTTTATAATTGTGAATACCTTTCACAAGAGTCCCAGATGCTCCCGTCTGGAGCCAGTGAGGCTATGGCATCCCCAATTGGGATATGTTATGAGGCTGAAGGTAGTGGGAAGGGAAAGGAGACGAGGAATCGGTAGGTAGGGAAGTACTTGGTTATTCAGATCTGCTCACCACACATGGCTAAAGCCATTTCAAGCAACGTTTCAATTCTAAATGGTGGCCTTACACCAGGGCGATACTGAGAGTATCTTCCACTCTGGAACGTGCGGCAAATATGCAACGTATTATTTTTAGTTAATTAATTGTGAATTAACACAAATTAATCAAATAAAATTAATTTGCTCTTGCCGGGATTCGATCCCACGACGTTTGGATTGCGATTCAAGAACCTTACCGCTCGACCACATATTTTATTGGGCAAATTTATTATAAACGTTATCGACAACTCACTTGATTGTCTCACAATAATTAATAAAAAAATCGTAATTTTTTTCTAATTTTGGTAGGAACTTTGGTTTCATAAATGTGTGTACATTTTAATTATTTTGCGGTTAACTTTTAGATTTAAATATAACTAGCAGACCCGGCCACACGTTGCTGTGGCTAACGAGATACAACGCTATTACCCAACCTTTATAACCAACGCCATCTGTTAATTTGCATAGATGTCAAATCTACACCCCTCGTTTGCCAGCCCGCTGTACGTTGTCTGCTTGCCAGCCCGCTCCCTTTATGTACACATTTCAACCAATTTACACAAAACCTTTACAAATTATATACCTAAAACTTTCCTCGTGAATTACTATATCTATTGGTGAAAACCGCATGAAAATCCGTTGGTAGTTTAAAAGATCTAAGCGTACAGACAGCGGGAGCGACTTCATTTATATATGTTAAGAAGCGTTAAGTTTTCTTTTTCTAACACCGATTAAATCATATTTCTAACCATGGTAGTAAGGGAGATACAACGATTTCTGAGACCTATATGAGTTGTTCCAAAAACCGAACAAATTCGCCTGGGGGGTTAACAACTTATCGAAGACACTTGACACCAACAATAAGATTATTTATAATCCTTACTGCTGGTGTCAAGAACTTTCAAGTTAATTTTGTTGTTATGGAACGAAATTTGAAATGATTTTTATAGCAAGTCATCCTCACTTCGGTCGTATCTTTTTGCTGAATTGACCGAGTTCATGGAGCAGGTCTATCCAGTATACGGTCCGCGGGCCGCTAACGGCCCGCGAGACGTCAATTTTTTTAAGACCCCGCTATCCGCCCGAAAAATTTCGATTTAGAGCAGTGAATAAATTTGGTATCTTTATCTGATCATTTGAGGTTTTCAAAGATCCTGAGGTAGATGTCTGATTGCCTCTAAAGCGGATCGAAATGAAAATCTAGTCTCCTTCTCAACGGAAGCAATCTTTCGAACAGGCCCTCCGTTGATATGCTTGGTGTAACTCTAAGTGACCAGCTCAGGTAGATACGAGGGCTCCATCGAAACCAGAGTTAAGTTAGCCTCTCAGAAACTGGGCGTACTGTACAGGGCCCGTAGATACTGTAATATACAACTGCTAAACGGTTGAATTTGGCAGTCACCTCTGGTCTAAGCCCCAAAGTACCTGAAAAAAACCCTCGACTGCAAAACGGGGAGCCCATTTGATAGATTCTCCCATCTTAGCAAACGGAGTGCAATCTTTAGAACACAGGCGTCGGATGGGAATGCTATCCTTATTCTACCGGTATTTTAATGGAAAACATTCCGAGAAACGGTCATGGATCCCTACGGCACCGGTGCATAGTCGTGAAACACGCAAATCGCGCGCCCAATATATGAACACGGTTCGCATAAGAACAAGTCGTTTCTTCGACTCGTTCTTGACTTCAACAGCTCGGCTGTGGAATGATTTGCCGGCCTCTGTGTTTCCTCATTCCTACAACTTGGGTCTCTTCAAAACAAATGTTAATTTTTTTTTTATTTAAATTTAATTTAAATAATTCCTTCCTCTCCTCAAAAAGACCCTTCCCACAGCATCTCATATGACATAGGCCCTGAGGGAAATTATTTTCCTCTGGTCCTACAGTGTGGAGTTAATGTAAAAAAAATGATAGCATAAAACGGATCAACAAAAGCAAGACAGTAAAATAAACTTTAATATTATGAGCTCACTCCCAAAGAAAATCTAATTGTTCCATCAACTGCTCGTTTAACCTTTTACCAAAAGTTAACAACAAGTCTGTCCACTCTAGGTTAGCTGACAGAAGCTGAAGGTTTACATCGCGTCTCTTTGATTCAGTCCTGCCAGAGATTAAACGTGAAGGTGTGCGGTAAGAACCGGGAAGCAAACTCAACTCTTTCGAGTTGACACACGACTTTATAGTACCCTTTACACGTAGAGTTCGGAGCGGGACGTGCCCCGCGCCACTTCAGGCCGCCGCGCAGAAAAGTAAAGACCGAAAGTAAGATAACGGTTTATAGCGCAGTTCATTGTGAGACTTTTCTGCGCGGCGGCCTGAAGTGGCGCGGGGCACGTCCCGCTCCGAACTCTACGTGTAAAGGGTACTATAATATCTGTCATCCCAGCTGTTACATCTGTACGCCTGAGCGGTGGGGTGGAAATCTAACCAATAGCATCCCTCGCCCCTAATTAGTAAGAGACAAAGCGATGCTGGAATCAGAAAGTATTCATGATCGAAGAACCAATCAATATACTCTCGAAAATCTGAGATGGTTTGCTACAAAAGCAGATTTCTCCTAGTGAGTAGTAACTAATTACTCGTACTTCATTCTGCTCGAAATTGAATGCTTTTTTACATTAACTCCACACAGGAGTCCCTGAGTTTTAAACATTTTTAAGTCATCTAGAATCATGATCACATTGATATGTACTTACCTGCTTTTATTCCAACGCCTTCTGGCCCGCGATGTATTCGAGTTTGACACCCCTGGTAGACGGTACTTTGGTACCTTGCAATGTTACGTCATTTATTCATTACACTATTATTTCATTGAGGAAAGCCGGGTAAAGAGAGCCGGCGGGTAAAGTGAGAAATAATATTTAAATTATTAAATAATTCAGGATTCTTCAGAAATGGAAACATTTTTGTCTGTCTACAATAATTAGTTACACGGGTTTGTCCATGTGATACAATTTTCAGCAATATATTTTTTTCTTTTATGGATTATTAAATTTTGTATTTTGATGGATTTCAATTACATTCTCGAGATCATGGTTTTTAATGCCTCGTTTATGGTTTTTGATCATTTTTTTACAAAATACTAACTCCGGTTCAATGATATGCAAAACTCGGATATGTTTTGAATTCAAGTGTTATTTTCAAAATTTTAACTTTTTTAACAGAAAATAATTTTGATTGTCTTTTTCAAAATCGGAATTATAATACACCGTGATTTTCACGGGTCTTTTTTTACGTGAGCTCCATACAGGAGGCCCTGAGGAAAATAATTTCCCTTAGGGCCTATGTCATCTTTGGAGATGTTGTGTGGAGGGTTTTTAAAGAAAGAAAGGAGGGGAGAGTTCTGGGAAGGAAAAGGGTTTAAGGGGTGGGTAGGAAACTGGGGTTCATTGTGTCCTGGTCATCCGCCTCCAAGACCTAGTAAAACCTCACCCCATAAACCCGGGCACCCCTGCTAAATCACCAAACGTAGCGAACCACTTGGGGTGAACTATGGCAGAGGTGTTGGTCTGCGCTAATACTACACTAATTGCACATCCGTTAACATATTATACCTTTATATATTTGTTTTTCAGATGGGGTGTTGCAGGAAGGTCTTAATTGTGGGCGTGGCTCTGATAGTGGCGTTAGTGGGGTACGTGATCCATGGCTTGTACAAAGTCCCACCAGTTCCACAGCTCGACCAAAACCAATGGTGGGGTCCAGGAAAGCCACCCAAAACGCTAGACACAACCATCAGACCATTCAAAGTTGCATTCGACCCAGAGGTAACTAAATTGTTGACGTAATTATTTTTAAGTTTTGTTTTTGGTTCTATGTCTTGGGCAAAAATATGAAAAATTCGTCAACTTTTTACAACGCTTTCTTTAATTTGACTTTAAAATAATTTTTTTTAAATATGTTAATATCACAAATGAAATCAAATTAATGATAATTACCACAAAATTACTACTTATACTTTTCATGTCCTTAGATTAAAAATTTGTTTTAAGACATGACAACTATGACGCCTTTGGAAGTCGTTGGTTTTTTTCAAAAAGCTATATAAACTTATCAATTTTTTCTGTTTTTATTTTTTGTTTCTATCTTTCTATTTCACAGTACCAACAATTTTATTTGATCCTTTTTTTAGAGAATAGCTGGTCTGAAGTATCGTCTTTCCGAAAGCGAATGGTACACGGAACCTTTGGAAGGCATTGCTTTCGAATATGGCTTTAATGGAAAGTATCTCAAAGAAGTGGTCGCATTTTGGAAGAACCAATACGACTTCTCTGAAAGAGAAAACTACTTCAACAAGTTTCCACAGTTCAAGACCAACATTCAGGGCTTGGATATCCACTTTGTCCACTTGAAGCAGAAACCTGTCAAAGGAGTTAGGATCATTCCCTTGCTGCTGTTACACGGATGGCCTGGTAGCTATTTGGAGTTCTACAAAATGATTCCTTTATTGACCACACCAAGCAAGGATAAAGATTTCGTTTTCAACATAATTGTACCTAGTCTTCCAGGATACGGTTATTCGCAGGTGTGTTGCGCTTATATTATTCACATTTTCAAAAAGTTCACTCCCCAAAATACTTGACTATATAAGGCATATTTCGCACCACACTAGTTTCACTCAAATAATGCACGGACAAATCACAAATTAAAGCTGTGAATATTCTGAAATTATCGGCATTCTTGGTGTTCATTCATTCAGTAGCCTTGTACTCCTTGCACTGGTTGCGATAAGGTGAAAATTCTAAAAAGAATAAATTGAAAATTTCCCAACTAATAGGCCGGAAAAAAAAATTACGGGTAAGGCGTACTTTACTGTGTTGGCTTATAGCTCAAGCCAAAATTTCTAAATGTTCAAGAACTAAATTAGACCTAATCATATGATTTATTTTAGGCAGCTGCAAAGCCTGGCTTAGCAACTACACAAATGGCAGTGATCATGTGTAATCTGATGATTCGTCTTGGCTATAAGGATAAGTTCGTGATTCAAGGAGGGGACTGGGGAAGCCTCATCACCAAGGCCATGGCAATCCTATATCCTCAAAACATTTATGGGTACCACACCAACATGCCTGCAGCAAGCAGCGGCTTGGGATGTGCCAAACTCTTCCTGGCTAGCCTTTACCCCTCTTTGTTTGTTGATAAAGAGCATATTTCCAAGGTTTATCCACTGTCAAAAACGTTCTTAAAATATATCCGAGAAGGTGGTTATATGCACATGCAAGCCACTAAACCTGACACAGTTGGTAAGTTGTTGCATATTTTAGAAAGAAAATTTATTTGAATGAATATAATACATCAATGCTAGAACCATATTTTTAATTATAGAATTCTTGTTACTGCAGCTTCCGAAAATAGTTTTAAACATCGTCTTTTTTTAATATTCATTAGACTTTGCAGTTGCTGTACGGATGGGGGTCTAACTCGTTCGTTCTATCGAAAAAATGCAAACCGTGTACGAATATCAGGAACGCGTTTAGCCACTGAACTAATTTACACTGGTGCCGAAGAGACCAATGACCCTAGCTCTTCGGAGTACCTGCCATTGAAATCCCGGTAGAAAATTCCACTCATACTTAATGTGTATCTTCCCAAGATTAAACTGTCTATGTCCGTTGAAATTGGGGAATCTATCAAACTTATTGTCCAGCAAGTTTGATTAATAGTTACCCCCAGCTTCCTTGATCTAACTGCTGTTATTGTCTCTTCCAGGTGTCGCTTTAAAAGACTCTCCAGTTGGACTCGCAGCTTATATTCTAGAAAAGTTTTCCGCTTGGACCAACTACGAATGGATGAGCCTGCCAGACGGAGGTCTGACCAAGAAGTACACCATGACAGAACTGCTGGACAACATCGTGGTTTACTGGGACAGTCGCTGCATCACGACTTCTGTTCGTCTGTACTCTGAAGTCATGAATTTAACCAACAAAGCATTGGAAATCGATAAGTAAGTTAATTCATTGCATCAATCGATAAATTAAAATAACAATAGATAAGCCCTCTAATACCTTATTTCAAACTAAAAATAACACCACCGCAGAGTAATTTAAAACTATAAATAACTCAAGGTAATTACGTAAACGGAACAAAACACGCATTAAACATACGCCGTATGAACCGGAACAACGTAATTACTATATAGAAACATCTGCACGAAAATTATAAAAGTATCTGAGGAGGCATTCTACAACAAGAATTACCAAAAGAAAACTCAAAAGAGATATTGAAATATTAAAAGAAGTTGCAAACTCACAAAAATACAAACAGGAAAATAATTTGGATGAAATAAATTTTATTTATTTTTAATTTAATGAGTAAAACCTCAAATTGTATTGTTTAATTAATGAAGACACTTAGACTACATTTAGCGACACTTAAACTACACGCCCGGCAAGGCTAAGGTCCTGGGTTCGAATCCCAGATGAGCCCGTGTCTTTTTCTGATTTGTCTGTTTCAAATTTTCGATTAAGGTGATCCACTAGTCCCGGAGAAATTCGGAATCGGAATGCTTCGCCTGTTTAAGGGAGCGATTATAAAATATTTTACGAGACTTGAGAATACTTTGCGACCACATTACGCATTATGAACATCAGTGGAAGAAGAAATTCACAAAATAATTAGCACATTAAAAAACAACATTGCACCGGGATTAGATGAAATAAAAACAGATTGCATTAAGAAAAAAAAAGAAATATTTAAATCTATAACACACAACAACACAAACTCTTAAACGAGGACTTGTGATCCCTGTTTAGACAAGCAGGAGACAAAATGAAAATAACTAACTATATACCAATCTATCAAAGATTGTCTAACTTCTGTGAAAACAAGATTCTGTGAAAATTTGTGTAAAATCTTTGCTCTTTACAGCCGTATCTTGTAACAACCGTGATCGCTGTAACAACCGTGATCGCTGTAACAACCGTGATCGCTGTAACAACCGTGATCGCTGTAACAAAATTATAGTGAATTTCATTCTCGTAATTTTCAGAAAATAAACGTTTTATTCTGATAATAAATTCTTGCGTAAGACATTATCCACATCTCCCCTATGCGTCAATTAGAGTCAAGGTCAAATACCACTTTGCATTATTACACAGAAAGTAGTTACTAGTCATCTCTGTATTTTAACTTTAACCTGAGTGTAATCAATGCCCGATAATATTGAAGTTTTGTTCATGCAAATAGATTAGAGGCCAAATAGAAAATGGATTAGAGGCCAAAATACTTGACCAAACTGAATAAATCTCAGAAATGTCAAAATGGTATAGTGGTATAACAAATTAATATCCGTTACGGTATGAGCTGCATTATTTATTTGTGTTTTAAATTATAAAATACAATCCAAAAGAAATCTGTCTTTCAGGATTTCAGTTTGGTTAAGTATTTTCGCTTCAATCCAAATTTAAGTTTTGTATGAAAAGGCCCGCGTAGCCGTTCCTCTTATCTGAAGGTACTCTACTGAAATGACTTTAGCCATGTGACTAGATCTGAATAGCCAGGTACATTTACACATCTCCTTCCCCTCCCCACTAAATTTAGACGTACCAAAATTGGAGATACCATAGTCTCACTAGCTCCAGAAGGTTGGGAGCAGTTGGGACTTGGGAGTGTGGTATTTATATTAAAAAAGTCATATTATATGCAAGTAGGTACCTTTAGCGATTTTTTGCTAAGCCGCCTGCATGTTTAAGTAGGTATGTAGTATTTTCTACCGTACGCTCTTTCGGAGAGTCGAAGTAGAAATATCTTTACAGCGGATTTGCACTCAAGATACCTCGAGTGAAAATCTTTGTTGAAGTGACTTTGGTTGTACGGTCGTATATCCTTTTTGCACGCTCATTTGAAAAAATAATCTTTTAGGGGATAAATTGCCATGGAGATCAACTGATCGCCGGATCAACTGTCGGGGGGATCAACTGCCGGGGGAATCAACGGTCAGCGGGCCAACTGTCGGGGGTCCAATTGTCGCCGGATCACCTATCACCGCTTCTTAACCATAACTTCTACAAACATTACTTATAAACTCAATCACTTGACACTGGCTTTTCTAAGCCATTAAAAAGTGCTCTTATCCTCTTAGCCCTATTCTCAACGATTCCTTTTCTTTCTTCTAGTATTCCAGTGACTGTCCCAACCGCCATAGCCAGATCCGACAATGAGCTGATGTTCACTTCAAAATGGCAGATCAAAGATATGTTCCTGAACGTTGTTCAAATATCAAACTTCAAAGGAGGTCATTTTGCCGCATTTGAGGAACCAGCCGTGATGGCCAACGATATTATATCGGCAGTTTATGCCTTTGATAAGTTTTACAAAAACAACGAATAAGGACTGTGATTTGAAACTAATCTCTCATAAATTGTAATTTTTTTACCGGTTACTTTAATTTTTATGTTGCTGTGCAATATAGGATGAAATGAAGGTTTAAATAATGTTGTCGTTATTTCAGTGTTTTTGGTACGTGTATAATGCCTATTATTTTTTATTTTAACTTTTTATGAGTAAAAACTCAAATTGTAATATTTAATTAAATTTCACTATGAGCGAAACTCAATCGAAAATCTGGAAATAGAAAAATCAGAATAAGATATTTGCACCTCTGGGACTCGAACCCAGGACCTCTCTACTTTCCGGGTGAGTGCTCTGACCACTGAGCTAAGGTGTCGATATCCAATTCGATCACTTTTAACTGTACCAAACTTCGACTAAGAACCACCCATATAATCTTCATTTTCTTAACGCATATTTTTATTGGCTGCCATCTTTATGTATGATTCCAGACACCATCTAGATTGCATTTAGTTCGGGTTTGAATCTTGCAATCATATCAATGCAAATGATATGTGAATATACAAATTAAAACATTGTTTTCTTTTAATTGCAAGATCTTATGTTCTTTAATCGTACTTTTTTGTAAATTAATGTAAATCAATTAATTTTACAGCAATAAATATTTTAATGAGATAATTGTTTAATTTTCTTTACACTCGTTGCTTTTAATCGCACGATCCAAAAATTGCTTATCATTTTCGGAGTAAACATTAAATCGATCCATCAACGATTAAAAATAATAATTAGAATAAGAAATTGAAAATTTTACGTCTCGAACTGCATCAATCCAACAGCTAACCCAGATAATTGCACATTTCATAAACATAAACTACCACTTTTAAAAGCTAGTAAAGCAAAGCCAGTAACTGAGTTAACTGCTGCTTTTGGGACAAGCGAATATTCTATCGTCCATAATTGTTCTGAAATTATCAAAAATAAATTATTCATCATGAAACGCAAGTCCCAACATCAAAAAACTTTTAGTTGCATTTTGAGGAAAAAACCAAGATTTTAGTGTTTAACAATACATGTACTTGCTAGTGACTAAAGGCCCGTACCCGAGCACGAAAAGAAGAAGATGGAGAGATATGTAATTACGAATGTTGGCGAGAGCGCGCTAATATTTCAAACGATAAAAGTGAAGCGAAAATTGTGAAAATGTTTAATAAAACACGACTCGTTTAGAATAGGGTAAAAATCTCGTGGAGGTTGTCTAAAACAACGTTCAAAGAAACACTGAATTTTTTCATACTTGTTAAATAATAGAGACAGGCTTGAAAATAAAAATTTTCGGAGCATACTTTGCGATTTTTTTTTCTATCGAGGGAATTTCATATAATTTGCGTTTCGGCGTGGGGGTTGTATAGATGTTATCTTCAAGAATAACATATATTTTTTTAAGAGCTTAAAAACTTCAAATGTTCAAGGGAGATTTGCAAGAAATCGGTAGAAATTCGGATAGCGCCGCCTTAAAATGTATAGGGCTATCCGAAAGTATCAACCAAGAATACATTTTTTTAATTAAAACTTTTATTGCACCGTTGTGATTTGAAAATCGATGAAAAATAGAGACACTAATAAGAGACAAATAGATACATCTAGAGGATTTAGCCTACGAGAGAATGAGATAGTAAAATCGGTCTCCTCTTTGTGCGGTCCTTCGTAGCCTCCTCACTCTTGTCCACTTTAGTTTTCTGAAGGTTTCACTTTTACAGCGTGTGAATTGCACACTCTGTTTTTTCTACATTTATAAGAATAAGTATACATTTTTTAAGATTTATCAATATTTTGTGTGTTTACCTTTTATACACGGTGTTCGGAAACTCGTGGTATAAGACGCAAACTCCAATTAGATTTAAATATTTCTTTGCATGCGGATTTCTATTTTGCTTTAAGTTGCAGTATTAAGTAGTAGGGCCTCTTAGAGAAAGGAAGAAGGAAAGTTCTGGGAAGGAAGTATGAGGGATGAATAGGAATCTCGGGGCCAATATGTTCAGGAGTGACGGACGTATGAACCCATCCCTACACTGTGGTGGAAGGCAATGGGTAGAGAGAGTCCCGCTGGGGAGTTCAAAAGGTCTCCACATAAGTGGCTAACGCGTCCACCGCGAAGACCTAGGCAAACCTCGCCCCATGAACTTGGGCACCCCTGCTAAGTCACCAAATGAAACGAAGCAGGTTCATTTAAAAATTAAATAAATGTAATTTTCTTTCTTCTTTTCATGCTTTGTTTTGTCTTGTTTCTTTCTCCCCTTTTTCCCTTTATTTGTAATCATCCATATTTGTATATCCTAGGTTTTTTGTTTTTACTTTGCTTGAACATCACTATAAACATTGTCAATGGGGGCGTGGCTTAATAGTTAAGAATTCTTGTTCGCAAATGTTCAAGCATGCTATGGTAGGTGGAAAACGTTCACATCCGCGCGACGCCGTCAGTCGCGGAGAATAAATTGAACGAGTCGACTGCGCGAGCGTAATAATTCTGAGTTTAAATTGTAAATAAGTACTGTCGTAATAGATGATTATTTTTATCGCAACTCACCTGTAAATAAAGTCTAGCGGTTAATTTATATGTAGAAGGCCCACAACCTATGTATCAATTTATGATAATACTCGCTGTTTTGAATATCTTCAACGGTACATTTAGGTCTAGTACGAATGCTAGTAGCCGTAAATATTAATGCAATGCCAATTCGTATTTCTGGTGAATTCTTTCTTGCAAGTTCTTCAAAATCGGTTTTAGAGGCACGGAAGAAATCGACCAATCCAAATCGGTATTCTATTTTTAATTCCTGATAAATAAATACTTAATACAATTTCGAGATAGTACGGTCGAACTTGAAATCTGCGTTTTCTGTCTGATGCTGTTACTGTTGTATTGTTTAGTCAGTTTGTCTCGAGAGGCTCAAGTCACAGCACGTTCTCAGTACTGTTTTGAAAACCGTTGTTGGTTGCCTGCGTTTGTACTGCTACCTTGTGCTACAAAATCCAGGTAAAACATTGTTTGTTTTCTTAATATTAGTTATCTTGACCACGCGAAATAAATAGTTCGAGATTTCCAGAAGATCAGTTTTTTAATTTTTCGCCTACTTTGAAAAACCATTTCTTCGAATTTTAACATGGAGACATAAAAACTTATTATAATGCTATATAGTCTATAGTCATATAATGAATTGACATGTATTTTACCGTTTATCCCATATTTGTAGGATTTATAAAAAAAATATTCAAAAATCGTAAAGTTTATAACCGCGCGAATCCTGCGTGTTTGTTACTTTGAAACTCTGTGCGAGGTACTTAGTCGAGTCAACATAGAATCTTTTCGATTTCTGTATGTTGTCTGTGGTATACTTGATAATAAAAGGTTCATATCAAAGAAAGGGGACTTAATTTTAACCGTAAACAGCTGATCAGAAATTCTGAGTGAAAAAAAAATATTCAAAATTTATTTTTAACGTCGTTCTAAAATAGTTTACGAAGTTCGGATTTGCAACAGCTACGGTCATAATAGATAAGCATTTCAATAGCTTCGGCTTAAAATAAAATGCTGGCCATGGAAATGTTTTAAATAATTTCAATAAATGTTTTACGAACGGTGGGAAAATGTGGTCCAATTTTAGACTGCTGTCAATCGCAGAAAATTAAAAGTGGTACATTTTTCGACCATAGCCGCTCCAGTGAACAAACAGTGAAATTATTTAAGTATTTTTTTTATTTATTTATTATAAATACAAAGTAATATAATATGACAACAAAAATAAAACATTTTACAGAAAAAAGAAAAATCCCAATAAACTACTTTTAAGCAGTTTGTCGATGGGTAATTTTACTTTGAAGATATAAATAAACTTATTTTACTTTATTATGCACTTAGAATTTTTGTGATAGTCTAATACAAATTATTTCTTTCGGCGAGACAATTTTTCAACACAATATTTGTTTTACCATTTGTAAATTTTTTAATTTCGGCAGGTAACATATTTAAGCAATTAGGTATCATGTAGTCCAGCGTTCTTTGTCCATATTTGTTTAAATGCTTAGGTACAATAATTAGTCCTTAAGTCCGTAAGTATGGTCCAGTTTATTTATGTATATGGGGCTATTCATATGCTGAAATATAATTTTGTACCACAGAATTGCTCTTACTGGGATAATTTTGAGATTTTGGTAAAAGTACGGAACATTATGCCTTTGTTCATATAAACTTTTATGAGCTAATAATGTAACTAATGAATTTTGAACTGATTGAACACGATTTACATTTGTTTTGCAGGAAAATCCCCAAGCTGTAATTCCATACCTTATAATAGATTCGGCTAATGATAAATAAATTATTCGAAGTAGATGAAGTATAAAACTAATGAAGGGAAAAAACAAGCCTTTTCTGTGTTGATAATAATTTTAGTAGATAAATAATATAATGAGAACGTCATAATTTAATTTGTTTACGACTAAACTTCTTAAAAACCCGTTTTATAAAAATAAATAATGAAAGTAAGTAAATATAAACCCTTCCCATCGGTATCAGCATCACTGTATTTTATCGTCGTCGTCGATCGTCGAAAATACAATAGTATTTTCGACGATCGACCAATATTTTACCATTACATTCAAACTTCAAACACATGTGCTAATTAGCAATTAATTATGTTACTTTAATTATCAGAGTAAAAATCATTTAAGCGGGTGTTCGGATGAACCTACGAACTGGTTATATATAGGGTGTTTTTTTTAGAGGTATACAAATTCAAAATGAAAAAAAAACACATTAAAATAATGTTAATGTCTATGATATTGGCTTTATTTAATAGATAATTTTATGCCATTATTGTTTAAGTATGATTTCGGGCATATGAGTGCCACGGCTAGCTCGAATGAAGCGCAATAGTGAAGTCCAATTTTCGACAACTTTATCGGGCAACTGGAGCCATATATCGGCAATACCACGGCGAATGTTGACTTCTAAATGGTCCAACGTCTCTGGTTTATCAGCATAGACCAGTGTTGCCAACGTAGGCGATTTTTCGCCATTTAGGCTACTCAGAACGAGAATCGGCGACGAAAAAATCTAAAAGGCGACTTTTTTTTTTTATATGAATACCGCACAAGAGTCCCAACTGCTCCCGTCTGGAGCCAGTGAGACTATGGCATCCCCAATTGGGGTATGTTGTGAGGCTGAAGGTAGTGGGGAGGGGAAGGAGATAGGGAAGAGGAAGGTGGGGAAGTACCTGGCTATTCAGATCTGGTCACTAAACACGGCTAAAGCCATTTCAAGCAACGTTTCAATTCTGAATGGTGGTCTTGCACCAGGGCGATACTGATAGTATCTTCCACTCTGGATAGGTCGCCTATTAGGCTACTTCAGAGACAAGTTTTTTTAAATCAGCCGAATCGCAAATAATTAAGAAAAAAATTTAAGGAATCGCTTGCAACCACCCACGCTGATCGCCATTCTTAGAATTCGTACCCATATGAATGTAAGAAGTATGTGTTGCAACAACTTTCAACCATGCAATCACATGGTTAGTTTACATGCTAGTAGAAAAATGTACGTCTCCGGTGGATCTTGCGCCAGTACTAGCACAGCAACTATATCTAATACTACTGACGACGGCAAGTCTTGTTGATGCCTTATCATTGCTAGCAGAAGACGAATCGGAATCATCTTAATCTTTGTTTATTTATTTTTTTTAAATGCTATTACTTTACTTTCTTTTAAGTTACATTACGGTGTTTTATATTAGGCTTGGGCCTATTTATCAATACATTATAAATATGTTATACATAAATTTCTAAAAATTACATTTTATTTTATTCATATTGATATTTTGGCGTTTGGGCTACTTTAGGCTCTTGCAACTGAAATTCGGCTACATTAGGCTACTTTGCGTATGAGAAACGGCGATATTGGGCCAAGCGCTGTTGGCAACACTGGCATAGACTAGTGACTTCACATTCCCCCAAAGAAAGTAATCTAATGGTGTGAGATCACACGATCGTGGAGGCCTAGATCCAGATCAGGGATTGGTATATTTATGATCCAGATCTTTCTGCAGAATCTTCCACAAAGTGGATGGGCACAGCTGCAATTGCTGTACACGATGGCGAATCGACTCATGCGGATTCTCCTCAACACTACTCTCCACAACAGCGATAACTTCTTCTGTGCGCACTGTTTGTCGTCTTTGTGGATGCGTATTATACACTAGAGTGTACGTGGTGCATAAACGATCCATGGTCTTCCGAATAACTTGTTCGGATAGATGATTATGTCGACCGTAAAATGGACGTAGTGCACGATAAGTTTGCGAACCGAACCATGATTTTCAAAATAAATTTGCACAATTTGCAAGCGCTGTTCAGACGTCTATTCATGGTGAAATGGCAAAACATGCTGACTACAAATCAATTTTCAACTGTCAAATTGACAGTCTGTAGAAACAATGGTGCCAGTTTAAAAACCAAACCTCTAAAAAAACACGTTACCTTTGAGAGCTATATTTGTGTTTTAACCTGCTATATGCATTTGATACATGCTAATGTATCAATTGGACAGTGTTTCACTTGTGTGACTGAGTGACTGTCACATTTATGATTCATATTTATACTGTCAAGGCAACTCTTCAAAATTTTATCAATAGTGTTGGGTCAAACTAAAATCTTATGTCGTTTGTATACTTTGAAGAACAGGAAGGAGTCATATCTATAAAATATCACTACGAACAATTATTGTCTAATATTCAGGTTTGCACCTACTGACTCACTGAATGAGTAAGTCATTAATCCTAATAATCTGCTATGAAATTAACCAAAAACGTTTATCTGTAGCTTTTATCCAGTAAAATTTTATATCTGACAATCAAAATCATTTAATTTATGCTTACTACGTACAGCCTTTTTTTTTTACAGTTAATACCGCACAAGAGTCCCAACTGCTCCCGTCTGGAGCCAGTGAAACTGGCATCCCCAATCAGGGTATGTTGTGAGGCTGAAGGTAGAGGGGAGGGGAAGGAGATAGGGGAGAGGAAGGTGGGGAAGTACCTGGCTATTCAGATCTGGTCACTAAACACGGCTAAAGCCATTTCAAGCAACGTTTCAATTCTGAATGGTGGTCTTACACCAGGGCGATACTGATAGTATCTTCCACTCTGGAACGTGCCGCAAATATACTATTCATTATTTTTAAATGAATAAATTGTGAAATAACACAAATTAATCAAATAAAATTTATTTGCGCACGCCGGGTTCGAACCCGCAACCTTCGGATTGTGAGTCGAGAGTCTTGCCTCGGGACCACGGAGGCCGTCACGAAGCCTAGTACCTACTCACGAAGTGAAGTCACTATAATTATTAGTTCTTAGTAGGTAGGCATTATATCATTACAAATATCTGTAGTTTGACATTGGTTCTATAAAGAAGCCACTGGTAGGAACCAAGGGGGCAGAAGATTTAAACTCAATTATGTCATTTCGCATTATTAGCTGAAAATATATAATTAAATTTTGAAAATTTTATTTCTAAATAATAATAGAGTTCTTGCAGGGTAGTCCATAAAAAACGTATCTATCATAATGTGTGAAAAGGGGTGCGGTGAAAGAGACAACGAGTGGGGGGTGATAGGTGACAGGCACTATGGCCGAAACAAGCATATATACGATAAAATAGAATCATTTTCAAATGGTAAGTACAGTTTGTACTTTGTACTCTTTGTAAATTCAATCTTAAAATAACCAAGTCATCTTATTTTTCATTTAAGTCTGATCTTTATAATGATTGATAACTCAGTTTTATTTCTTACAGTTTTATCAGTGGGCTATTATTAATTTCAAATGCAGTTGTGATGTAATTTCGAATGCATTATCAAGATAGAAATTATAAGATGCGATTATTGAATTTGTTTTTGCTGCTTTAATTATGATATGATATTATCGTGCCATAAATGATTGGATCTACTGATGCACTATATAAAATTAAAAAAGAGATTATTAAATAAACGTTGGAAAAATGCTTCAACAAACAAATACTACGAAAAAAATATAACTGTTATTGAAATGTTATAAATAAATTGTTACTTAAATTAAAAACCTCATACTATAATAATAAAATCAAAAATTTATTTCAAGACTCAAAAAAATTATGGAACGAGTTATTTCAAGACTCAAAAAAGACATGGGTCAAGATCCGCCCTAGTACCACTACACTAATTGCACATTTGTTAATACATTATACGTTTTTTTTCAGATGGGGTGTTGCAGGAAGACCTTAATTGTGGGCGTGGCTCTAGTGGCGGCGCTAGTGGGGTACGTGATCCATGGCTTGTACAAAGTCCCACCAGTTCCACAACTCGACCAAAACCAATGGTGGGGTCCAGGAAAGCCACCCAAAACACAAGACACAACTATCAGGCCATTCAAAGTTGCTTTCGACCCAGAGGTATCTAAATTGTACACCTAATATTTTTAGGTTTTGATTTTTTTCAAAGTCTTGCCCAAAAATACGAAAGTCAACAAATTTCTAAGAACAGTGCCAAAACCAAAACTTTTGATTGACTTTTTGAATAAATAAAGTGTTAGTTCATATCACTTTGTGATAATTATTTGTAATTATCACAAAGTTACTTTTTATCACTTTTCATGTAGGTATTGTCCTAAGACTTCTGTGTCGCCTTTTGAAGTCATTGGTTTTTTTCTGTAATTTAAACAGAAAGCTTTATAATATTTATCCTTTTTTTGTGTGACGCTTTTCTTTATTCTTTGGTTCTATATTTCATTACTCCGTACCACCTATCTTATTCTATTATTTTTCAGAGAATAGCTGGTCTGAAGAATCGTCTTTCCGAAAGCGAATGGTACACGGAACCTTTGGAAGGCATCGGTTTCGAATATGGCTTTAATGGAAAGTATCTCAAAGAAGTGGTCGCATTTTGGAAGAACCAATATGACTTCTCTGAAAGAGAAAACTACTTCAACAAGTTTCCACAGTTCAAGACCAACATTCAAGGCTTGGATATCCACTTTGTCCACTTGAAGCAGAAGCCTACCAAAGGAGTTAGGATCATTCCCTTACTGCTATTACACGGATGGCCTGGCAGCTTTTTGGAGTTCCACAAAATCATTCCCTTATTGACCACACCAAGCAAGGATAGAGATTTCGTTTTCAACGTAATTATACCCAGCCTTCCAGGATACGGTTATTCGCAGGTGTGTAACTCTTCTGTTTATACTGTGCACTTTTTCAAAGAAAGATTGCTACCCCAAAATAATTGACTACAAAAGGCACATTTCGCTCCAAACTACTGTCACGTCAAGCAGTGGCGGCTGTACCTACTTTAATCTCACCACCCGTAGAATATAATATAAAATTTCTCAAAAAAATGTTTTGATGCTAATTGGATATGTAAACACAAAATAATATAAAATGTCTGTAGATATTTACCAATTTACAACATAGTGCAATAAAAATAAAGCTTTATCTTGCAAGATTATTATCGAATGTAATTTGAACGCGAGCGATTCCCGCCCGTATCTACGCAAACAAATGGTTCAGTGGGGATCTCAAGAATTGTCCTCACGGTATTTGAATTTACATACGAGTGCGCATGCGCGGTTGCATGATCGTGAAACAACGCAAGGAATGAAGCATAACTGCTATGGGGATAGCTCGGATTATCCCCCAAGTGCGCAATAGATTCTCCCATTGAGAAATAGACCATGAGAAATGGTTTTAATAAAACCCGCGGACAGCGAACAGCGAACAAACAATGTCCAGCGCATGAGAACAGCGTGTTCTCATGCGCCGTACATTGTTTGTTCGCTGTCCGCGGGTTTTATTAAAACCATCCGGAATAATGTTGTTGTATTTTATTTCTCAAATGTTAATTACTTTTATGTTTAAAGAATTCATTCATTTTGGTGAATACAAAGCATTTTCCTTTAGTAGGTTTTGAGTGTAACTGGTGGAGACTGTCCCCATTGTCTCCCTGTGAAGAACCGCCACTGACGTGAAGTAATGCCCAGTCAAATCATTAATTAAAGCTATGAATATTCTGAAATTTTCGATCTGTTTGGTAGTGGTCTCATACTCCTTGTTCTGATCGCGATTAAGTATATTTTATTTTGTTAGCTTATAGTACAAGTCAAAATTTTTAAATCTTCAAGAACTAAATTACACTTAATCATATGATTTATTTTAGGCGGCTGCAAAGCCTGGCTTGGCAAGTACACATATGGCAGTGATCATGCATAATTTGATGATTCGTCTTGGCTATAAGGAGAAGTTCATGATTCAAGGAGGGGACTTTGGAAGCGCCATCACCAAGTACATGGCAATCCTATATCCTCAAAACATCTATGGATACCACACCAACATGCCTGTAGTAGCCAGCGGCTTAGGATGGGCCAAACTGTTCCTGGCTAGCATTTACCCTTCATTGTTTGTTGATGAAGAGCATATTTCCAAGGTTTATCCATTGTCAAAAACGTTTACGAAATTAATTCGAGAACTTGGTTATTTGCACATACAATCGACTAAACCTGACACTGTTGGTAAGTTGTTACATGATTTTATAATGGATATTTCTTTTACATCATTGTTAGAACCAGAATGTTCAAATAATATTCTTCTCGCTACAGTTTCAGAAAATAGTTTTAAACGAGGGGAATGTCGTGTGCGAAAATCAGGAACACGTTCAGCCCCTCAACTTTTTTTTTAATGGTGCCGAAGATATCAATAACGCTAGCTCTTCGGAGAACCATCCATTGAAATCCTGGTAGAACAAGTTCACTACTCCTACCCAATGTCTATCTTCCAAAGATCATACTGTGTATGTACATACATTGAAACGGGGGAATCCATCAAATGGATCGTCCAGTTTTCACAAGTCAACAGTTTTTGTTATGTATCCATGGGCTCCAGACTAAACTAAACATTGCACGCATCGGCTAATATTGCACTACTACAATCTAAATAATAGTTACCCCCAGCTTCCCCGATCTAACTGATTTTATTGTTTCTTCCAGGTGTCGCTTTGAAAGATTCTCCAGTTGGACTCGCAGCTTATATCTTAGAGAAGTTTTCCACCTGGACCAATCCCGAATGGATGAGCCTGCCAGACGGAGGTCTGACCAAGAAGTACACCCTGACAGAACTGCTGGACAACATCGTGGTTTACTGGGATAGTCGCTGCATCACGACGTCTGTTCGTCTGTACTCTGAAACCTTGGATTTAACCCATACATCCTTGGGAATGGATGAGTAAGTTAATTCATTGCATACATCAATATATTATAATAACAATTTGGGAGGCGGGAATGGGTACCGCCGCCCCGGGAACCTTTATTGGATAACCAACCGGGTTCATGGGGTGAGGTTTGTCTAGGTCTTGGAGGCGGATGACCAGGACACACTTAACCCCAGATTCCTACCCACCCCTTAAGCCCTTTTCCTTCCCAGAACTCTCCTTTCCTTCTTTTCCCTGAAAAAACCCTCCACACAGCATTCCCAAGGATGACATAGGCCCTGAGGGAAATTATTTTCCTCAGGGCCTCCTGTGTGGAGCTCAGGTAAAAAAAAAAAAAAACAATAGATTAGCCCTCTCGCACCTAATTTCAAACTGAAAATAACATTACCTAAGAGTAATTTTAAAATATGGATAGTGGGTACCGGGTACAGTAATTAAATAAACACAAGAAATATTACTGTATTCGTACTGCATTCTGTAGAGCTTTATCTACTTACAAACGTTTTCTTTAGGGGGGGCCTTCACCTTCGCTTGAAAAAGGGGTTCTTGCTTATGAATAATTTAAAATACCGATGTTACATTTTGCAACAAGATTGTAACTAATATAAAATGTATTTTTATAACACTGTAACTTACCTATTTGCAAGAAAATAAAAGGCTTATTATTATTATTATTATTTGTAAATGAGACAAAACACGCAGACAATTTAAAAACACGCCGTATGACGTATCACGTGGAACATCTTAATTCTTAATTACCATAAAAGTTATGGAAACACCTTCACGAAAATTTTAAGAGTGCTTAATGAGATGTACTACAAAAAATTAAAAAGAAAACAATAACCCAAAAACGATATGAAAAAAAAACATTAATCATATACTAATAAAGCAAAGTATATTATATAACTTTAATATTGGTTAACGGTGCTTTACGACGCCTTGATAAATCTTGAAAAGTTCTGCCAAAAACATGGGTCTCGTAGTAAACCATCAGAAGACCAAATACATGGTTGAAAGATGCCCCCAACAAACCCCAACTCTCTCATGTGGAAGCCAAATTTTCGAAACGGTACCAAGATTCACATATCTAGGTCCCTTGATAACAATCGACAATAACGCTACAGAGGAGATCCAGAAGCGCATATCTGTTATTTCCGCCTACAAAACCAAATAAAATTCAGACTGCTGTCCAGAAGATATTAGTGTACAAAACACTAATCAGACCATTACTCAAAATTTTGAGGCGCATCTTCGGACCGGTTCTAAAAAATGGATTTTGGCGCAACAATGAGCTGTATACTCTGTTTAAGGAGCTAAACGTTACAACATTTTTAAAACTGGGAAGACTTCGGTGGCTGGGTCATGTGGAGAGAATGACCGAGCATCAAGCACCAAAGTCCCTGCTGAACTAACTATAGGGCGAAGGAGCCTGGGAAGGCCAAGATTAAGATGGAGCAACAACGTCCTCAAAGATATATCTACCTTGGAGCCTCTAAATTGGAGAGAGCTGGCACAAAGCCGAGAAGAGTGGAGGAAGACTCTTTGAGGAGACTCTTTTTTAAGCTTGCTAGTTGAGCCCCCCCCCCCCCTCCCCAAATGTTTTTATTTCTCAGAGTTTGTAAAAGCCCAGGAATTTTGTAGAAGCAAATTCTTATTATTAGTGATAAGTACAATGTATATAATTCAATTGTTTCCCGCCCGAAGATTTTATGCGTCATTAGCAAGGCCCACTAAATTACATGATCTGGGCACGCACCAGTCAAATTACTGAGTCGGTGCTGTCGCTAAAGCCTCCATTACATTGGGCGAGTTTACAAGCTGCTAGCCGGTGAATTCACTATCCGATAGTTGTTACTGTTGATTTTTTGATACTGTTGGATGTTGTTTTACTGCAAGCAATAAATAACTAGAATGATTAGACTATATTTAACATTAAAGTTTACTTAAGCCTCGATTACATTGAGCGAGTTTACAAGCTACAAGCCGGCGAATTCACTATCTGCTAGTAAACTCGCTCAGTGTAATCATGTATACTAGCTAACTAGCAGATTTTACACTGAACAAGTTTACTATCGGATAGTGAATTCGCCAGCTAGCAGCTTGTAAAGTAACTCAATGTAATCGAGGTTTAAACGATTTTTTTTTCTTCCTTCCTTCTTAGAATTCCAGTGACTGTCCCAACCGCCATAGCCAGATTCGACCATGAGCTGATGTTCACTACAAAATGGCAGATCAAGGATACGTTCGTGAACGTAGTTCAAATGTCAAACTTCAATGGAGGTCATTTTGCCGCATTTGAGGAACCAGCCGTGATGGCCAATGATATTATATCGGCAGTTTATGCCTTTGATAAGTTTTACAAAAACCAGAAATAAGGACTGTGATCTGAAACCCTAATAATTTGTTATTTTTTAATCATTTATTTTAATTTTTGTGTTGCTGTGCAATATAGGAAGAAAATAAAGGTTAAAATAATGTTTTTTAATTTTTTTAATCACGTTATTGGTATTTCTGTGTTATTACGTTTTGTTTTTTTTTTACATTAACTCCACACAGGAGGCCCTGAGGAAAATAACTTCCCTCAGGGCCTATGTCATCTGGGATGCTGTGTGGAGGGTCTTTTTGAGGAGAGGAAGGAATTAACATTGGTCTTGAAGAGATCCATGTTGTAGGAGGGAGGAAACGCAGAAGCCGGCAAATCGTTCCATAGCCGAGCTGTTGAACTCAAGAACGAGTCGAAAAAACAACCCGTTCTCATGTGACAAATGTCAACCGTGTACATATGTTGGGCGCGCGTTTGGCGTGTCTCCCGACTATGCACCGGTGCCGAAAGGATCAATGGTGCTAGTTCCTCAGAGCATCTTCCATTCAAATACCGGTAGAACATGGATAGCATTCCCACCCGACGCCTGTGCTCTAAAGATTGCAATCCATTCGTTAAGGTGGGAGAATCTATCAAACGGACCGCCCATTTCTGCACAGAGTTGAGGGTATTTTTCAAGTATTTTGGAGCTCCAGACCAGAGGTGGCTGCCAAATTCAGCCGTGGGGCGCTCTTGCTATTTGTACAGGGTTAGCAGTTGTGTACTGTTAAAGTATCTGCGGGCCCTGTACAGTATGTAAATATCATGTTTCGGTAATATGATAATTTAACATTATTTTATTTGAACGTAGGTGTATTTCACCATCTTCTTGTTAGCTTATCCATAGGACACCGTATTTCAGAGCCGGTCCTGAACCAAACGTCGCCTGGCGCTAGTACAAACCTAAGAGGCGCCTTATTAGGTATTATCAGCACCTTTGCTAATTTATTGTCGCCTTGGTGGGTCGGCGTCCCATGGAGGGAGTGCTCCAATAGCGCCTGCACGGGCCGAATAGTAAACATGGACATTATAAATATACAAATCGAAAATATACATTATCCTATGGATAATCTATCAAGAGGATGGTGAAACACCCCCTAATCTATTTTTATTAATAATTATTGTCTTTCTGGTGCAGTTGCGTTAACCAAATGTTTGGCCTAATTCATTATTTTTAGTGCTAATAATTTTTACTGTTCAAAATTTTTTTCTTTTAACTGTGAGATTATATATTCTTTCATCGAACTTTTTGTAAATAAATGTTCATAAATTAATTTTACAGCAATAAAAGTTTATATGAGAGAATTATTTTATTTTCTTTACACTCGTTGTTTTTAATCGCACAATCCAAAACTTACTTATCATTTTCAGAGTAAACATTTAATCGATTAAACATAATAATTCAGGTAAGTAATTGACAATTTTATATTTGAACTGCATCAATCCAATAATTGATAATTGGAATGATTTATTAAAGTTAATTAATTAATTGAGTAATTAATTAATTATTAATTAATAAAGTAAGTTACCCAGGTACTTTCATATTTCATAAACATAAACTACAAGCCAGTAAGGCATTAACTGAATTAAGGGGAAGCCGGGCGGCATTTTGTCCATACAAACATATTCCCCAACTTCCTCTCTGGATTTTGACACTACCGCAAATATTTTTTAATATAATATAGATAACGACCACTAGCGAGTCGGTAGTGCTTTTTTTGATAAGTGACTTCTTACAGGAGTTAGGACTCTTCAAAAGTCATTAAAATTGCCTGGTTTGAATGCCATCAACAGACGTTCAGTATGCAAATTAGACAATGTATTTCTTTAAAAGCAAAAGTTACAGACATAGAATAATATCTTCTTACCCAATTAGTAAAAAAAAGTCTTTAAAATCTCTTCAGTTTTGCAAGAGAAAAATGGGGAATAAAAAACCACAATCTTGATGATTTTATTTAGGTATTTTCGGCTTGAGGTGCAGTGGTCTCTTTCGCTCAGTATTCGGGGGAATAAGAACGATAGTGACAGCAACAGTTTGGTAGAATACCTGTTGTTCGAAAACCTGTTGAGCGACCGGGTTTCCTCTTAACTGCTGCTTTTGTGATAAGCGAACATTCTGTCGCCGAAAACATTTCGTGGTAAGGACTACATTATTTTTGTTAAATATGAATCAATTTTTTTGAGCTTTAGCCGTTAAAAAAAATTATTACTTACCATGAAATGTTTTTATGTACATATACGTACAGCTGAATAACCCAGGCACCCCTGTTAAGTCACCAAACGTAGCGAACCACTTGAGGTGACCTATAGCAGATTTAGTTATCCAATGAATAGTTCTCGGGACGGCGGCACCTACACGCCCCTCCAAAACTATAATTAAACTTGTTTTATTTTTCTTTTTATATTATTTTTCTTTACTATGTAGTTTTTATTATTTAATAACGAGAATTCCTTTTCTAAGCACAAGCAGCAGCTTACATTAGAAAAGTATACTGTATAGCCCAAAATCGTACACTGCAAAATTAAGAAAGAAAAAAATTGTTTGTCTGTAAAGTCGGTTTACGGACGATAATTTTACGTGAAAACGTCATTTAATAACGATGGAGTGGAAGAGAGATAGATGCGTCACAAGCCGAACACTTAGGCCGAACGCTTGTTCCGCGCTCTCGTTTGCACGCTCGGCTCAGGCGGGATGAGACATGCTTTTTCGGGAGCCGGTGTTCATCGATTTAAAAGACGTTATCACGTCAAAAAAAATTGTAGATAGACTAATAAATGCACACGAAGAATTTGTGCAAATGCAAACATGGCACGGCTTGTTTTTCAGTCGTATGAACGGTAACTATACGAAGACGGCGAGGCTCCATACGGAGTCAAAATAAAGGTTATGTTAGCTTGAAAAAAAATTGTAAATTGTCTATACTCCACAACCAACAGCTGTCAAATGTCAAAACACGCAATAGACAACACCAAACGCTCTTCCAAATTTAATATGTTCAAAGAAAAGCAGTGAATCACGATTTTTGAAAGTGTTCTGTTTTTCTAACACGACTAGCAATTGAAATACCCCTCTTTCATCAGCGCTAATTACGAATTTAGGTTCTTCGCTCAATTGCTTGCGTTAATTTATAAATTATCTACGTTTTGCTGGACATGTGCAAAAATTGTGTAGGTGTGGAGTAACGGGTTTGTTAGAAAACAAAACTTTGCGAAAATTGAGCAAAATCTAGAATTTGAAAGAGTATTTTGTGAAAATGGTTCGCGTTATAACCCAGCAGACGTACGATGATGTCGTCCAGGAGAATATTGATGATTTTGATATGGCCCCGGAAGAGGCTATTGAAGACGCTGTGAAACAATTTCAGGCTCAGGTGAACACCGCTTTCTAGAACATTCTAAAGAACAATAATAAACTTTCTTTAGTAATCTTTTATGTTAGTTGGACATGCATAACACCAATATTTATTAAAAATAACACTTTACTCAACTTAATTAACTTTTGTGTTAAATGATCATTTTATTTTGAACAGGGAGTAGACCTGACAAACATAATAAAAGATTTAATTCTTTCGGGCAAGCCGGACAACCACATTGTAGCAGTCACCATTAGAAATATCTCCAAACTTATATCTGAAGAGGCTTTGGACAAGGAACAGCTGATTAAAGATTTGGAAGTTCTCAAAGTAAGTACATATACTTACTTACAGTGGCGGTTCTTCACAGGGGGACAATGGGGACTGTCCCCACCAGTTATACTGGAAACCTACTAAAAGAAATAACAGTCGATGCTTTTCACCGAAATTTATGAATTCTTTAAACATAAAAGTAATTGACATTTGCAGGAATGAAATACAAAACAAATGTTCCGGATGATTTTCATAAGACCCGACGCGCTTAGAGCGAACAAGGTACGGCGCATGAGAACGGCGGGTCTATTTCTCAGTGCGCAGAACCCTCTGCGCACTTGGAAATAGACTTGGGGGACAGTCCAAACTCTCCCCATAGGCGATATGGTTCATTCCTTGCATTGTTTCGCGATCTTATGGAACCGCGCATGCGCCCATATGTGAATTCAAATACCGTAGGGATAATGCTTTGGATCCCCACTGAACCATTTGTTTGCGGAGTTACGGGCGGGAATCGCTCGCGTTCAAATTAAGTTCGATAATAATCTTGCAAGATAAAGCTTTATTTTTATTAAACTATATTGTAAATTGGTATATGTATATCAATAGACATTTTATATTATTTTGTGTTTAGATATCCGATTAGCATGATTAGACCATCAAATATTTTTTTTGAGAAATTTTATATTATATTCTAAGGGTGGTGAGATTACGGTGCAGTACGTTAAAAATGTCGATCCTCACCACCAAAGAAGTGCTCGAGCCGCCACTGCTTACTTATCTAATAATAGTTGACCTGTTTCGGTTAGACTGAAGGAAGTGGGGAGGGGGAAAGAGATGGAAATGAGAAAGGTTGGGAAGTACCTAGCTATGTATTTACAATTGGTGACTAAAAATTACTTTTTTATTTTTACATTAGCTCCACACAGGAGGCCCTGAGGAAAATATTTTCCTCATCTTTGAAGATGTTGTGGGAAGGGTCTTTTTAGGGAAAGGAAGGAGCGGAACTTCTGGGAAGGTAAAAGGTATGAGGGGCAGGTATGAATCTGGGGGTCAATGTGTCTAGGAGTGACGGATTTATGAGTCCAATACTGATGGGTCGAGAGTCCAGAGAGTTTAGGTCTCCCTCAACCAATCTCTCCCGTTCCGGCCCGCCACGCGAAGGTGGGCTAAAGCATTGGCCGCCAAGACCTAGACAAACCTCACCTCATAAACACGGGCACCCCTGCCAAGTCATCAAACTAAGTAAACCACTTAGGGTGACCTGTGGCAGGGGTGTTGGTTATCCAATACATGGTTTCTGGGGCGGTGGTATCCAATAAATATTATTTTTAATGGTGGTCTTTCACCAGGGTGACACTAAGAGTGTCTGCCACTATTAATGACCCCATCCATCCATAGTATTCTGCAGATGCCCATGTACAATATATCCAAATTTCTAAACTTTTTGTGTTCTGTGTTAATGCTCGATTTAGAATCCAGGATTCCACGCCATAAACAAAAGAATAGAGAAAACATAACTTTGAACTATTCCCAACCCTCCTCCTACGCATCTTATTTTCCTTCTCACTACCTTCAGCCTCACAACGTACCCCAATTGGGGATGCCATAATCCTCCTGGCTCCAGGAAGTAATTCACGTAAATGAAATAAAAAAATGTATTTACGTATATTGTTCCGTAAATATTAACTTGCTGATTGTTTTCAGTCCGAATGCGACAAAGACTTGTTGGCCCACAAGCTGATGGCGAGTAAAGAAGGTGCCTATCCAGTCCTAGTCTCCTGTCTGAAAAACAGCTGCGCAGATAAGTTTGTCATCCTGGCTGCTCTGAAGGCTATGATCTCCCTCATGGATGGGCAACCTGATATCTTAACTAGTGAAGGCATTGATACCATGAATAGGTAAATTAAACACACCATACTATTAATAAAATTCATCACAGATCCTCGCATAACAACCACAGCCAATTTACACCGAAAATCATGTCATTTGTGGACATTTTTGCCAAAGTTTGTAATTGTGTTTGTATTTGGATTGATTTTTTCAAGAAAATCCATTTACTTTGTTGTTCAAAAATACAACTGTCGAATATGAATATAAATATATAAACTAGGGTCAGTCAAAAAGTAATGCCTCCTATTTTTTTCTCCTAATTGTCAAGAAATAAAAATGCAATCACATGGGTTGAAAACCACACTATTTACGATTAATTTGTTACTTTTCAGTATAATATCCGTCCATTTCCACAGCTTTGGTCCATCTTTTAACAAGGGCATGTATCACAGTGTTACAAAAAGCACTATCACATCCAGAACACCATCGCCATAACTTTCCCCGCCGATCACACAGGAATAAATTTTTTGTCCTTGGTGAGTTTGTGTGATGTCATTCCGTTGACTGCCTCCATGATTCAGGTTGAAATAAAATGAACCCATATTTCGTCTCCGGTCACAATTTTTTCCAGAAATCAAGCGCTGCAAGTGTTGTGAGGCTATTGTTTTTCTTATTTCTTTATTCTGGCCGGTTAACTTTCTTGGTCAACCTTGCACAAACTTTTGTTGAATAATCAGTTGTCGAATCGTCATCACACTGAATTTACTGAGGGAGAGAATGCGACATCTGTAGTTATCTGGGCTCAACACGAATGATGTCATCAACTTGCGTGCAGTCACTGTAATCAACGGCCTGCGCCGTTCCGCTTTTTGTCAGCCAGCTGTAGCTTCGTTACAACGACAAACCCATCATCTAGCAGTGCTGACATCTACTGTTGCATCATGGTACACATTTTTCAGTCTTTCATGAATGCGAATGAGCATTTCACCTTCTACACTCAAGAATCAGAACGTTGTCTATTACGCACATCGATGTTGGCCATTTTGCAAGCGACTGCAGTGCTGCCACCTGTTGACGCAGAAGTTACTATTGCAATAGATTGTAGAAGAAGGTTTGAGGAATAGCACCAAATTCAACATTTTCAATCAACTAATTTTATTTGAGTAGAAAAAAATAGGAGGCTTTACAAATTTTGAAATTCTCAACCAAATCACTCCTTTCTCGTCTTTTTTAACGTAGGTAATCTTCGTTCCTTTAGTCTGTCTTCGTATTGCTGATCTTTCAAAGCGCTTGGTGTTTTTGTAAATCGTCTCCCTCTCTTTAAAACATTTATTTTTTGTAATTTAGTAAAAATGTGTAATTAGAGTTTCTCCTTCAGTCTTCTGGATCAGCAGGATGATAGTGCTGTTATTTTAATGACCCTGAAGTGGATCTCCACCTGCTGCCTGAGACACGAACACAATAGACAACATATATTTGACGCAGAAATACTCAACCACTTGAAAACCATGCTGGAAACTCACAAAGATGCCAAGGTAATTTTTATAAATAACTAGCCAATTCCCAACGTGCGTAGCAATGCCACTTAAATAAAGAAATTGTTTCTTTCCCGTTCCGCTTCCGCCTCCCCTTCTCGCGTTCCCTCTCCACCTTCCCTGCCTTTCCCCCTGCCCTCTTCTGCTTACCCTGTCCTGCGAATCCCTCTCACGAATTCCCCATCCCTCCTTCCCTCCCTGCTGTTAAACTACATGAAATTCACTCATTTTTCAAACAAATCGCACACCACCTATTGCAAATTTTTTATGCAAATTTCATAACGCCAGAGCTCACTAGTGTATATAGAAATCTTCGCAGGCATGTGCACATCAAATGTCCAACGTTTCATCACAATTGGATGAATGGTTTAGGAACGTAAGTGACAAACAAAGAAACATTAATTTTTATGCATTAACATTAGCCGAAGTCCCCAGTGTTACCCGGCCTTTGTGAAAAGTTTTTCGAAATCAGATGTGGATAATACTTTTAATCTTATTTTTAAAAGTCAAGTGTGCAAAATTTCATCAAGTATTAAAACTCTGCTTTAATCCTCCTGGCGGCTTAAATTTTTTGCGCCTGCCTCTCAAGCAAGAGCTGACTTAAGGGGTTAGGCCACTCTAGAAAGGCAAAAAAGTGAATTGATAATAACGGTACATTTGTCTAATAAAATATGTGTACATATTTTTTTTTCATTATCAGTAATTTTAGTTAGAAAAAATGTGAGGAGACCCATTTTTTAAACTTTTTTATGTTTGCATACAAAATTTTTGTATTTCAAATGTTAAATGTTTATTTTAAATTATAAAATTTGAAAGCATATTTTATCACCTTTCAAAATCGGTTTTTAGTTTTCGAATACGTTCATAAATATTTCATTTATTTGAATTTTATTGCAAAGCGGAAATATTTTGACCCTCTGACAAAATATGGCTGAGGCCTGAGGGGTTATGATATGAATGCATTATCTGAGCATGGTTTACATTAAGAACGATTGTGTGAAATATCTTTAATTACAGTTTTAAAAGGTGTTACGGGTCGGCGAGATGAAATGAAAAAATGTAGATTTGTATAAAAAAAATAAAGCCCCAGACTGCCACAGACACTCTTCTTTATATAGATGGATCTTCATTATATTGCAACTAACTTTTTTGTTCACTATTTCAGTACAGTTTTAAGAAATGCTCTCTGTGTTTGCTTGCAGGTCCTGAAGGAAGTGTGCAGCGTGATCCGCCACCTGGTGTTGGACGATGACGTCAGAGTGGAATTCGGCAAAGCCCACGACCACGCCCGACTCATTGCCACGGAAACTTTGAGCACTCTAACACAAATGCTCTCAGGTACTTAAACATAGCAAACACTGACCCCCTTACTATTAACCCTCAGGCCTCGGGCCTATTTTGTTGCAAGGTCAAAATATTTCCACTTTTCAATAAAATCCAAATAAATGAAATATTTCTGAATGCACCGGAAACTAAAAACTGTTGTTGAAAGATGATGAAATACGCTTTCAAATTTTATAATTTCAAATAAACATAATTTGTGAAATACAAAATTTTTTAATGCAAACGTAAGAAAGTTTTAAAAATGGCTCACCTTCATAGACATATGAAAAGACTAGACAAGAACATACAGGAGAGGGGAAAATCCAACTCTAGCGGGACGCGAGGGCGGGAAGATGACTGTGACGGAATGTGATTCGTCAATAAATCAATCTGACAGTATAAAGGCATCTCGCATTATAATATCACCATTTAGTTCTTAAAAGTAAAATCTGCTTTTGAATGACCTTTTTACATGTGAGCGCGAATTACTCGCCACGTTATGAACAAATTTGAGAAGTCCAAATACGGCAAAGTAAAGTTCACGTGTTTTCAGAGTCGAATATTTTATTGCCGTATTTAGTTAAGACACTTTTACAAATGTTTCATAATTTACTTACCCCAGTAAACAGCGTCTAGCACACTTCTGCCAGACACTTAACCTTTCCCTTACTGTGCTAAAAAAATCCGCGCGCTTCGGTGCAGTGTAATCACTACACGCTGCGTGTGTTGTAAGTTACAGGCAAAAATGGGCGATTTTAAAGCCGAAAAATATCAATATTCATAGCAAAATGCTTGATTTAATTATAGTTGTAGTCAAAAATTATAATAATTCATATTTTATTGCTGAAAACATGAAAAAAAAACATCGGTAGACGCTCTCAAAACGGGCGAGGGTTCCACGCTGAATGAACGCCGAGCAGCTACTGGCAAGCGGCGAACTCACTGTGTTCTACCATTCTGCGGGGAGGGGGGAGAGTTGCGCCAGGGATTTCAAACCTTTTAATATATTTGTTTTATGAAATAGAAATATAGTATGTTTACAGATATAACATATTGAAGAGCAAATCGAAATATTAATTATTTTACAATCTATTATAACTAAAACAATAAACAAAATTACGAAAGTTTACACAAAAATAAGTATGTAAAAAACATTAGAACAAAAATTCGAAAGCCAAATAAAATTGAAACTAAATTTTTTCACAATTTCTGCCATGAATGTTTTTTTTTCTTTTCTGTGACTTGTACACACAGATTTTTGGCAAATGTGACAAACTATTGTGCTTCTATTTTTTCTGTTGTACGTTTTTTTTCGTAAATTTTGTTTTCTACGTTGCTCGGGATACTGGTTTGCTTGTTGATTCTCTTGATTGATTTGGTATATTTTCATTTTTATCAGCAGTTTCGGTTGACATTTGCTGATAATAGGATAGAACCGTGCCAAAAGCATCTCGCTATTATTTATGGAATTTAATCCTACTATTTTTTTGTTCTTATAAAATTTGGTTTAGCCAATTCTAAGCTAAGTTCTCTAATAAAGCATTTTATTTTGCTTCTGTTATATTTTTTCCGGCACCAGATATTTTTTAATCCATAATTAGTATGTACTGAGTTTTGCGATGTCTGTCACTTTCATGAATAAGAAAAACGGCCATCTTCTTGTCGACCTTATGCAAGAGTACTTAGCGGTCATTTTGTCATCCGGATCAAAGGCACATTTTATTTTATTATAATGTAGAATAATTTCTGGTTTTTGGCTTCGGTTTGGCTGATTTTATTGCACAGAAACTGAGTAGATAGCAGCAAAACCGCTTTATTTTGCTGAGGCACATAGTCACCAATTTTTTATTTGGAGAAAAACCAAACAGGCTTTTATGCAATGACCTTTCTTTTGACCGTAAAAACCCCTTGGGTAATTCACTCATATTTTTTCTTGGCAAGAGAGTTAAAGTCAGATTTTTAGACAGAAGATTGTCAGCCAATGGGACTGAAGTAAAAAAAATATCTACGGTTATGCCTCTGTTGGTGTCATATTTAGGTAACAACAATTCCATTACAACACGATTGCCTTGATTTGCTTCTTGCATGTCATATATGTATGCTGTTTTAGCATCCGCTGCCACCCATATTTTTATGCCATTCTTAGCTGGCTCGACTTCATGTGTACCCAAATCGACGATTGCCTCTATATGCCACCAAACAGTAGTCCACGATTTTGTCAGTCGATGGAGAGTAATTTGATTTAAATACATCTACAAATTGATTTTATAAGCTCTAGCTTGTCTAAAGGCGCTTTGTATCTCTCTCGCCTTGTCTCCCTAATATCAAATGTAAATATTTATAAATCTCGAGACATAGCTGCCATGAAAAATGGCTGAGAAAATGGTTCTTCTTTTGTCCACAACTCATTCAAACTTAATTTTCGGATATGATTTCTGCCGAAAGCAAGCGTTATACCAACGAAAGCATAAATTAAAATTTAAGAACCCGGCTTTGAGTGCATCTCTGACGCCACGCTGTACGCGCCACGCCACATAAACATCTGTGTACGTAAAATTTCAAACATAGCTACCGTTGTTATTCGGTTTCGAATTCAAGAATTTGTCAAAGGATCGCGCCACTTCCATTAGCAGGTCGCATGAGAACGTGCTTCCTCTAGGAACAAGTACTACGATTTTGTAAATTTGAGTGTCTCTTCCCGACATCGAAAGATTGACGGTAATACTTAGTTGTATCACGCGGATATATATTACATGTGACGTCTTTGCCTGTCCCGGTTACTTTGTTCCGGTGACTAGCTGTCACTGGATCACAGTGGTTCCGAGGAACGGGCTATTTTTAGAAACAGTTCCTATCGTATTTATAAAATGGTCACCAACACTCTAATTGGGCGAAGTCGAACCCAGAACCTAGCAGCAAAAATCTGCGGAGCAGGTTTTAACTGCCAGTAATTATAATAACCGTAAATAATATTCACGAAATTAAATCGCTGATCAATAAATGAATCACAAACCCACACGGAGAAATAACGTAAAACTGTAAAGTAACATAATATGAAATACACTAATAATTATAGATATAATATAATGGCAATATTCACAAACGTATAAAATAGTATTTTCTAGATATATACTATAATAAATACGTACTAATAATAAATATTTTTGCTTATTGTAAATAAATAACGAACGGAAATAATAAACCGCTTTACTACCCCTGCTAAAAGTGCTCGCTAACACTAGCGCCTCGCACACGTTCACTTCGGAGCGACCGAGTCCCACGCCACTTGCCGAAAAGTCTCGCAGTGGATGTGTGCAGGTTGCTATTCACCCGACATACCGCATCGAAAGAAAAAACGCGACTTTTGGCTCTCTTCTCGCACTCACTTATAGCGAAGTTGGTGGGAGCGAGACGTGGATAGTGTCGCACTACTAAACACGCTGTACGTCCCACCCACACTGCTGTAGTATGCCATACGTTTGATTGTATTGGTAAATTTAGTTCCGATTTTCACAAAATACCTCAAATGTGCCCGATAGGTACTGATTATTAGAAAAAATAATTTTTAATTTAATAGGTGAATGTATAACGGAGGATTACCAAAAATCTAAACCTCGAATTTTCCATATTTACGGAGATATTAAAATTTTAAGAAGCAATGTGTACTACATACACGTCGCAGGTCAGGATGGGTTAAATTCTGATGTTAGGGTTGTTACAACCGCTCTGTTCCTATCAATAATAAAATAATATAATATCTCTTTTAATTAAAATTAATTTACGTGAATTATTCCACATGTGATTTATTATAATAATACGTAGCAGTTACATTATTATTTGCTCCTAGTTTTTTTAGATACTCTCAGTATCTCCCCAACTGCTTGAAATGGCTTAGGTGTATTTATTGACCAGATCTACATAGCTAGGTACTTCTCACATTTTCACATCACATCGACGCATCGTCTCCCGACTTATCGGGGTTCTGCAAGTGGGGTATTATTTTGGAGTATTTTGACGACGAAGGTGCTTTTTATTTATTTTGGGTATAATATTTATATTCACTTTTTTTTGTTTAGGTACATTTAAGCATATGTCAGTAGAAACTTAGTAAAACAGTATTATATACACCAACACAGTAACAGTATTCTCAGACTACGCATAATATTATAAAAAAAATATACGAGTTATATTTTATTTTATTTTTATTTATTTATACAACACATGTTACAAAAATTATGACATTTACATAAAGTAGATATATTAAATCACCATACTAGGTGGCTGCCTGTTTCACGGTGACCAATTAGTATAGTTACTTTGTATGAAATATGAAGTCTAGTGTAAACATGGATTTTGTATAATTCATGCTAAAATTGGAAAAAAATATAATAAAAAGTAGAAATTATAATAAATAGTAGAAAATAGAGAAGAGAAAAGAAGTAAATTAGATTATAAAAATGTAAACAACTTTTTTTTGACACTTTTTCAATTAAAAACAAAAAACATGTTTTTCTATCACACATCGCCACTCGTTATAACCTAGCGCATTACGTATGCACTCCTTCTCGTTCCAGCAGTACAGTACATACGAAACAACGCGCGTACCTAACACATGGTCTGTTGCGACAATATGATCCAAAGATAATATGATCGGTGGTGACGTGCGATAGAAAAATATTTTATTTTTAGTTTTAATTGATAAAAAAAAATATCATCGGACAGCAAAATGACACCTACATTTTTCAAATGCAGACATGCTCACTGTATCTACATTTTACTTCCAAACATACCGCGAAGGAGTACATACGTAATTAAGAAAGCAAAATATACAAAAACGCCTAATAAATAAAACCATACTTTATTCCACGTTTAACCCCTCACTAATACCGTGTTTAAAATTTAACACAACTGATAACCAACCATTTATCCTATATTAACTGTTGTTTATTGAGTTGTATAATATTCAAAACTCGTTGAGTAATAACGCCCTTAAAGTGGAATAAATTTAAAAATGATTGGTTTATTATCCTTTATTAGTACAACGGAGTTCCAGCAAGAAATAACAGACGAAAAAAACAGACGTTCCAAATGATACGATTATGTATTTTATCAAAGCGCAAAAGTCGAAGGCACATCCCTGATTCTATTGCAAACGGCTTTGTCGCCATGTTTCTCGATGTCAAAGTTACGTTCCTAAAACTGACCATATCATGTGATCTGAATAAGCTTAAAATAAAGTAAAATAATGCTTAACTATGGAATGTAATATGATAATTGGGTTTATTCTCCTTTTCACTTTTATTTTTACACGTTTTCATGGCACATGCCACCATTTTTCACGTGATATTTCGTAAAATCTAATGATGAGAGCTCGACGCCAGGCCGCACAAGAATGATGACGTCACCTTTTCTAGATTCACGCGAACCCATACGCGAGCCGAGACGGTTCCAAAATCCGGTTCCAAAGTCGGTATGGGGAGGGGGAAATAATACGCTTATATCACTTTAGGGCAGGTCTATGAATATTATGTCTATGCTCACCTTACATGTTTCTAACTAAAATTACTGATAACAAAAAATAAATAAAACACCCTGTACACATTTTTCATTAGGCAAATGTATTATAAATGTAAAAATAATAACGTAAAATTTCCAAAGTTTCATAATTTTTTTTCAATTTGCGGCCGGAAACTTTGTTTTCAAAGGGGTACATTTTAACTATTTTGTGATTAACTCTTAGATTTTAATATAAAACATGGTATTTTTTCTTTTAGACACCGTTCAAATCATATTTCTGACCACGATATTAACCTGTTGAATGCCGGGCGTATTTTGAAAAACCAAGCGGATTTTACCTTATTGCTTTCTGGTGAAATATCCATATAAAAACAAAGGAATTGCTTTTTTGCGATTGTTTTCTGTTTACCAGTAATATATCTTTTTATTCATATATATTACGTGATAATATTGTAAGAAGTTTTTCCAGAATAGCTAACTAAAAAAAAAAATTAAAAATCTCCCATTTTGGAAATAATTGTCAAAAAATATAATCATACAAATATAAACTGATTTTATTATTTCTACACAATCTGAATACATACCCAACATTTTGAAAACAATACAACGCATTTGAAAATGCGTATAAAAGGGGTTAATCTGATTTTTGGTGTTATGTAATAATTATATGTCTATTTTTCAGACTTCCGGTCCCAAGAAGCTTTTGTTGCGGACGTTTTGCTGACGATAGCAACATTGGTAGTGCGTCACGAGTTCTGTCTGAAAGTGGAGGAAGCAGGAGGATTAAAGTTCATTCTGGACGTGATGGTGGAGTTCCACGATAAGGAGAAACTCAACAGGCAGTGTTTTAAACTGTGAGCACACTATTTATTTCCATTCTTTAAAACAATTTGCTTTTTTTAATTTGGGAGGCGGGTGTACTGCCTTCCGAGAACTATTTACTGGATAACCAACACCGCTACGTTTTTTTGCGTTAGTGGTTAATGGGGTGAAGTTTGTCTAGGTCTTGGCGGTGGGTGTCTGGATGGGCTTACTGCGCGACAGGATCCAGCGCCTTGCACCGCAATGGGAGGGATGGATTCATACTTCCGTCACTACTGGACCCACTGACCCCCAGATTCCTATTCACCCCTTATACCATTTTCCTTCCCGGAACTTCCTTTCACTAAAAAGACCCTCCACACAGCGTCCCCAAAAATAACATAGACCCTGAGGGAAGTTATTTTCCTCTGGACCTCCTGTGTGGAGCTATTAAAACATCCAATTCAATTTATTTTTGTGCATTTTGAAACCTAAATATATTTTATTACATTTATAAAATAGATCATAAATCGTCAATCAGTTTCAATCGTCTGTGCGTCCTGCATAACTCTGGTTCAATGAACTCAAAATTGCCTTGAATTTGTGTAATTTTCAAAATTGGAACTGATTGTGTGAAAAATTCAGACAAGACCTAACTAAAATATAATATTTTAACAGAATATTATTTTAATTATCTTTTATACTATAAAAGGAACACCTCCTGGTCTTTAAGTAAAAGAAGGATTCCTTTTATTTCATTAACTTGTAATTTTTTTTGTATTTTTAAAGATTGAAAGCCCTGTCGGGGCATGACGATGTGAAGAGAGACATCATAAAACAGGGGGCCGCAACCCTCATTTGTACTGCCCTGGACACACACAAGGTACATATCTGCATAACAATACATAATTTTATTTTATACAAACCCAATTAACATTATTTTTTATTGTTCATTGGAAGATAATTTTTTGTTGGTATAAATAAATAATAATAATATAGAGATATACATAATTACGAAACAAGAAATATAAATAGATTTAGATCACCACGTATGAAAAAATCAAAATCACAGAACTGCTTAAAGTATAGAAGACTAAAGATGTATGATGAAATGCCTGAAAGAATGAAGAATGAAGAAAGAATGAATGTATTTAAAAATAAATGTTATGCTTACTGTAAAAATATTTAAATTTATAAAATGAAATGTTACATTGTGCAGCGCCGCCCTTGAGGTGATTTTTCATGAAAATGGCGCTTTATAAATAAGCCAAATATTATTATTAGTTTATATTCATGTAGGATAAACTAACTCAATAAATAATAAAAAAATAAAATAAAATAATAATATTACAAATTCCTGTAATATTCAAAAATCTGTTTCTGAAAAAATTAGAAAATATACAGATTTAGGAAATGAGATTAAAAGAATTTGGCATCTCGGACTATAAAAATATTACCATTTGTTATTTCGGCTACAGGCATTATACCTAGCTCTCTCATTCAAAATTTAGGCTTATTAGATTTGTCAAAGAATTTATATATAAAAATGCAAAAGTCAGTCATATTAAATACATGTAGGATTACGAAAGATTTTTAAAATATTTATATTGAGGGATCAGTAGGATTTATCGGTTCAGTTAGGAGTTCTATTGAGCCGAACCCTCTGATATGAAAATATCTGGAGTCGGTGAAGTATTTTCCCATATGGTCTCTGGTAGGTTGACGTGTTGTTCTTGTATAGTTTTGAATTTATTATACTTATACAATGCTATTACATCGCGTGGATTGACCAGATGATCATTTGTGGAAAAGTGTGTGGAAGGGTTAAGTTTTTCCTGTGGGGAAGATTTAACCCGGACATAAAGTCTAGAGGACAGTAAAATTTATTATTATCCCTCTCCCCCTCAGAGCCTTTTCGGAGATGTTGGGAATTTAATCTAATTTTAATATCGTAACCTCTCAGACCCATAAGCTTGTTTTCACGATAATATAACGCTTTCAGACATGTGTATGAAGTATGAGGCGTACCTGACTTATTAAGGAAATAAAAAATGAGAAATTTAAATATGTAGCTAAATAGAAATGAGAGAAAGAAATAAAAATTAACGAGAAGGAAAGAGAAATTATTATGTTGTACCTGTGAAACTGCAGTGCGACGAGTAAAAGTTGGCAAAAAGAAAGGGCGCTGTGGTCTACGTCATTGGTGTGGTACCAGATTAAAACATAAAGAAATTGCGTTAGTTTATGTTTACGTCACCGCCAGATGTGTCTAACTTTAATGTCATGAAACAAATTTTGTGCAACTAGTTTGGTAATGTAAATTCAGCTTAATTGTTAATTTTTGTTTAGAATTCCGAATCATTGGCAGCAGCAGGCCTAGGATGTGTGGCAGCTTTGGCTCTGAGAGAAATTGAAAATAGCAAATCCTTCTACGACGTGGGCATTCCAGAAGTTCTACTGGAATGTATGAATGTGCATAAAACATCACTGCGAGTTCAGGTAAATAAGATTTACTTAAAAAATGTTATTAGTTTTGAATTTTAAAAATGTTGAAGCGACCTTTTTAGCACTTTTTGTAGAGCATTGCGAAGACTCAACAAGACATAGTTCTGTCAAATGTAAGTCACAAGATTTGTAAGTAGGTATTTAAATACCTACCTATTTACAATAATTATAAACCATAAATATTTTATGTAACATTTTTTTAATCTCAGATTAGGATATTACAATTTAAACAAAGAAACATCACTATCTCAAAGACAATTATTTTTCCAAACTTTCTTTTTTTTTAGTAATGCATCCCAGCAAACTCGTTTTGTGGTACCATTTTAATTAAAATTAAAAAGTAATAATCACTTTTTTGTTTCGATACAACCAAAATGTTTGGTAAGCAATGCTCACCTCATAAGGGTTTATTTAAAATTAAATTAAATTAAACTCTGATGAGGTGAGCATTGCTCTCTAGCATGTCTGTTGTATTTAAAATATAAATGTGGTTAAAACTAATTATTATTTTTAATTAAATGTTTTGTTTTTTTTTCAGAAAAACGGGTGCTGGGCAATACGCAACATGGTGGCCAGGTGTCCCGAGCAGCGTTCCAAATTCCTGGAGCTCGGGGCCGAGGAGCTGGTCAACGAGGCCCTCAAAAACTTTGGGGTGGACCAGTCTACTAAGCAGGACATCAAGTCAGCGCTCCGGGACCTCGGCTGCAGCGTCAGGCTCGAGGAGCAGTGGACCGGCAAGGGAGGGAAGATCTACACCTCTTCAGCTAATCAGCAAGATGAATGCGCGGCGTAATACACTGCTAACTCTTAATTAAAATTATAATCTGTATCTCATTGGCTAATGGCTAGATGCATAATTCTCTGCTGACTCCAAAGTAAAACTCTATTTGCTTAGTAATGCACTTAAATCCCTTCCTGCAGCGCCTTCCTTAACCAACCTCTCAATGTAGCCAAACCCCGTGGTGATACAGTTACTCTGGTTGTACACGGTACAGACTCTGAGGTGTTGCACAAAAAATAAATGAACAAACAGAACATTTTTTTTGGAACTGCATTATTTTTCCAAAATTTGGGCAGTTGATATATTTTATCATATTTGAAAATAATGTCTGTTTAACAAAGCTTTTACATAAATATATGCTCATACATAATTTAACATAAAAAATTTGTTTTATTTTAAATTCTTTACTTCAAATGCCTTTACTTTTTCAGCATTATTTTAGTAGAATATTGAGGAAGTCATCACAAAATAAACAAACAATTTCAGTAAGAAAACATCACATTATTTATTTTCTATAAAAATTTTGACATAAAATTTAATTTATAAAAATATAACAAAATTTTAGATCCATGTCATGGCTTTAACTCATTTGTACAAACCTAATCATAACATCATTATGACTACTAAATTTAAAATAAGTTAAAAAAAAAAACACACAATAATAATGATAAAATAATGGTACAAACGACATTATAAAATTAAATATAATTATATTATTATTAAGTGTTTCAAATTTGGTTCAATGTCATAAATATGTTAAAATAAAAAATTCACTACATAGAAAAAATTATAATAATAAAAAGGTATCTTTGTTGATAGTTTGCGACAGCCAAATTATTATTATACAATTCTGCAATTAAATTATGTTAACAATTAAAAAAATTTAAAATGGACAAATCATAAACATGGAATTACTTTTCAAAGCAAGCCTTGATTACAAACAAAAAACAGATTCTCATTAAAAGTACAACCTCTTTATATACAATACAAATGAAATAATAATTGTATAATAGCAGTCAAAACTCCCAGAACATGACAGTAGCTTTGTAACTTCATGTATGAAGGTGGTTTTTTAAATAAGATGTACTCGAAGTCGGGTTCTTAAATTTTAACCATACATTTAACCGATTTTTAAGTTTCATTCACTTTGAATACATCCTCTGAACCAGCGATGGGAAACCTATGGCCATGTCCGCCTGCTAAAAGTTCTGCAGTACCAAATGGCCATCGACAGAAATTCACTTATTAGTTTTATTCACTTTAAATACATTTTCTGAACCAGCGGTGGGAAACCTATGGCCATGTCCGCCTGCTAAAGGTTCTGCAGTACCAAATGGCCATCGACAGAAATTCACTTATTAGTTTTATTCACTTTAAATACATTTTCTGAACCAGCGGTGGGAAACCTATGGCCATGTCCGCCTGCTAAAGGTTCTGCAGTACCAAATGGCCATCGACAGAAATTCACTTATTAGTTTTATTCACTTTAAATACATTTTCTGAACCAGCGGTGGGAAACCTATGGCCATGTCCGCCTGCTAAAGGTTCTGCAGTACCAAATGGCCATCGACAGAAATTCACTTATTAGTTTTATTCACTTTAAATACATTTTCTGAACCAGCGGTGGGAAACCTATGGCCATGTCCGCCTGCTAAAGGTTCTGCAGTACCAAATGGCCATCGACAGAAATTCACTTATTAGTTTTATTCACTTTAAATACATTTTCTGAACCAGCGGTGGGAAACCTATGGCCATGTCCGCCTGCTAAAAGTTCTGCAGTACCAAATGGCCATCGACAGAAATTCACTTATTAGTTTTATTCACTTTAAATACATTTTCTGAACCAGCGGTGGGAAACCTATGGCCATGTCCGCCTGCTAAAGGTTCTGCAGTACCAAATGGCCATCGACAGAAATTCACTTATTAGTTTTATTCACTTTAAATACATTTTCTGAACCAGCGGTGGGAAACCTATGGCCATGTCCGCCTGCTAAAGGTTCTGCAGTACCAAATGGCCATCGACAGAAATTCACTTATTAGTTTTATTCACTTTAAATACATTTTCTGAACCAGCGGTGGGAAACCTATGGCCATGTCCGCCTGCTAAAGGTTCTGCAGTACCAAATGGCCATCGACAGAAATTCACTTATTAGTTTTATTCACTTTAAATACATTTTCTGAACCAGCGGTGGGAAACCTATGGCCATGTCCGCCTGCTAAAGGTTCTGCAGTACCAAATGGCCATCGACAGAAATTCACTTATTAGTTTTATTCACTTTAAATACATTTTCTGAACCAGCGGTGGGAAACCTATGGCCATGTCCGCCTGCTAAAGGTTCTGCAGTACCAAATGGCCATCGACAGAAATTCACTTATTAGTTTTATTCACTTTAAATACATTTTCTGAACCAGCGGTGGGAAACCTATGGCCATGTCCGCCTGCTAAAGGTTCTGCAGTACCAAATGGCCATCGACAGAAATTCACTTATTAGTTTTATTCACTTTAAATACATTTTCTGAACCAGCGGTGGGAAACCTATGGCCATGTCCGCCTGCTAAAAGTTCTGCAGTACCAAATGGCCATCGACAGAAATTCACTTATTAGTTTTATTCACTTTAAATACATTTTCTGAACCAGCGGTGGGAAACCTATGGCCATGTCCGCCTGCTAAAGGTTCTGCAGTACCAAATGGCCATCGACAGAAATTCACTTATTAGTTTTATTCACTTTAAATACATTTTCTGAACCAGCGGTGGGAAACCTATGGCCATGTCCGCCTGCTAAAGGTTCTGCAGTACCAAATGGCCATCGACAGAAATTCACTTATTAGTTTTATTCACTTTAAATACATTTTCTGAACCAGCGGTGGGAAACCTATGGCCATGTCCGCCTGCTAAAGGTTCTGCAGTACCAAATGGCCATCGACAGAAATTCACTTATTAGTTTTATTCACTTTAAATACATTTTCTGAACCAGCGGTGGGAAACCTATGGCCATGTCCGCCTGCTAAAAGTTCTGCAGTACCAAATGGCCATCGACAGAAATTCACTTATTAGTTTTATTCACTTTAAATACATTTTCTGAACCAGCGGTGGGAAACCTATGGCCATGTCCGCCTGCTAAAGGTTCTGCAGTACCAAATGGCCATCGACAGAAATTCACTTATTAGTTTTATTCACTTTAAATACATTTTCTGAACCAGCGGTGGGAAACCTATGGCCATGTCCGCCTGCTAAAGGTTCTGCAGTACCAAATGGCCATCGACAGAAATTCACTTATTAGTTTTATTCACTTTAAATACATTTTCTGAACCAGCGGTGGGAAACCTATGGCCATGTCCGCCTGCTAAAAGTTCTGCAGTACCAAATGGCCATCGACAGAAATTCACTTATTAGTTTTATTCACTTTAAATACATTTTCTGAACCAGCGGTGGGAAACCTATGGCCATTTGGTCCGGCCTGCTAAAATTACCGCAGCATTAATGGCCCTCAACAGCAAAAAGATCCCCACCCCTGTTCCAAACAAAAAATACAGGTAACACAAAGCACACTGTTTAATTTAAACAATAAATAATATAATACTGTGATTTGGAATGAAAAAAAATTACAAATATTTTATATACAGTAAAATCTCTAAAGCAGAGTGGAACTGGAATGATCACATTGCAATTTGCTTTTCTTAACTAATTTAATGCTATTTTTTAAATATAAATAAGGTGGGGTTGTTTCACAGGATTTGAACACTTCATCAAATTTCAAAGTGAATATTCAAGTTCTGTTATTATCCAAGCACTGTGAAACAACCGACCCATGATGAAATAATAACAAAACTTTCACAGAACTTGAATTTAAACTTTGAAGTTTGATGAATTATTCAAATTCTGTGAAACAACTCGTCCTAAAATAAATATTTAAAAGTGAAAATGTTTGTACTTTTAAATTCCCTGTCGCGAGGTTGCGCCTAGGCCAAAATACTCCTAAATTTAATATTGTCAATGTCAACTTTGACAATATTGCACATATTATAACAATTTAACAATATACGCCCTAGAGGTGATTTTTCACAAAAACGGCGCTCTACAAATTATTCAATTATTATTAATTATGTTTTGCTTATATTAGAGAACACATTGATGGTAATACGAAGATGGCTGCTTTTAGAACTGTTGCTTTTTGACCCTTCGGGCATATTTTGTCAGAAGGTCAGAAAATTTCTGCTTGGCGCTTAATATTTGGAATATTAAAGTTTTTAATGAAAACATGAAAAAGTTTTAAAAATGGCTCACCTTAAGTTATTTCTATATAAAATTAATGATAATGAAAAAAAAAAAAGAAAAACACATACTTTATTACTCAAATGTTTAAGGCTAGCTTTACACTCGTAAGGGGCCATCCATAAATTACGTCACACGAAATTCATGACTTTTTGACCCCCCCCCCCCCTTGTCACATTTGTGAGACCCCCTCCCCCCTAGAATTTCATGATTTTTTGACCCCCTCATACACCTTGTCACACTTCTCTACTCCCCCCCCCCCCCCCCCCTTAAGGTGTGACGTAATTTATGGATGGCCCCTAATTAAAATTTTAACAGCGTTTACATATGCATCCAACTTGTGGTAATTAACTTGTGGTAATTCAACAATGACCTGCTACTGTCGAATTTACGCGATTTTGTCAATAAAGACGAAAAGGCCCAGATAAAGTGTTGAAATAGAATTTGGCTTCAATTAAACAATTCTCCATGCGCTTTTGTGCAGTCAAAGGCGGAAATTAATGGAGTTCTTTCATTTTATCCGAATGACGGCTACCTGACAGCTGCTGACAGCAGCCGACTTTTTATTCAAATTAGCGATGAGTCGGTTCAGCCGGAATGGGCTCTTGAACTCGGGTCCTTTGGGGGAAGCAGATCCTACTCCCACTCCTTTTTCAAATCGACTACTCTCAGAGAACCCTGCCCCGGTCTCAAACTTGCTCGATCCCGCACCTGAGAGCGGACTCGGGCCCAAACAATTTGGGAGGCGGGAATGGGTACCGCCGCCCCGGGAACCTTTATTGGATAGCCAACACCTCGCCCATAGGTCACCCCAAGTGGTTCCCTACGTTTGGTGATTTAGCAGGGGTGCCCGGGTTCATGGGGTGAGGTTTGTCTAGTTCTTGGAGGCGGATGACCAGGACACTGAACACCAGATTCCTACCCACCCCTTAAACCAGTGATTCCCAAAGTGGTCCAGGTGGACCCCCGGGGGTCCACGGGAGACTCCACAGGGGTCCACGAAGGCATGAGAGAAAAATGGGGGTCCACAAGTTGTAAGTGGGGGTCCACGAAAAAAAATCTGGTTTCGATAGTAAAGAACAAAAATGTTGGCTTGGCTTTACCTATCAATAAAGGCAGATAATAAACACCACTCAAAAACAAACAAAAAAATCCAAATTTTTCGGTGATTTTTGACAGGCTGTATTTTGGTGAAAATTGTCATATTGAAACTTTAAAAAAAGCATTTTGAAGCTCTGAGATTCTAATTTTCAGATTTCTGGCTAAAATTTTTTAGGTGATAAGGTTCTCATGCAATCCCAACAGATGGCGCGAAAAAATAATTTTGAAAAAAAAAAAAAGTAAATAATTTTCAGATAGGTCGGCGTATGGATCAGATAGCTTGTTTATTTAGCATTAATTTCTTTTTTAATTCCTTTTTTTAAACCCTCCCTTAATTTTTTTGAGTAGTGTATTTTAAGAAGGTCAGCGACTGTTAGTTGTAAAAACTTGCACAATCGATATTCAGTTCAGGCTGTCAATGTAGGCAGGTACTATATGCTTAAATCTACTCGCATTTCGGTGAAAAATTGTCATTTTGAGACCCATCCCGTGCATGTCCCATCCCGCCCCCTGTCTCATATCACATTACTTCCCCCCCCCCCCCTCCGTTGTGACAGACCACAACTCCAACATTATATTCAATATTCAGTATAACGCGTGTCGAGTTTTGGGAATATGGTAGAAATGTTGCAGCAGGGGGTCCACCGAAACCAGTAAAATTTTGAAAGTGGTCCACGAGAAAAAAAAGTTTGGGAACCTCTGCCTTAAACCCTTTTCCTTCCCAGAACTCCCCTTTCCTCCTTTTCCCTAAAAAAAAACCCTCCACACAGCGTCCCCAAGGATGAGGAAAATAATTTCCCTCAGGGCCTCTTGTGTGGAGCTCACGTAAAAAAAAAAGAAGTTATTGTGGTGGCGGTACCGCTAATCTATCACGGCATTCAAGGCGGACGCATCCAACGGTCCCCTTATTAACAAATATAATTTATAATGAAAATGCCATTGCCAGTGTCACTGTGCAAAACTTAGAAGAAGAAATAAATTCAAATATTAGAAGAAACACACCTGTCTCTTGCGTACGTCAAGAACCGCGTCAGCCTCTAGAACATGTAGAGATAAAATCAAGAAGCACCGAAAACTAGCCAAACACAAGCTAGTGTTGCTAATTATATTCCTGTTGTTCGACCAATTTCGGTTTGGAGATCAAAGCAATTGGATGAGCAATCAGTAAGGATAATTATAAAAGAATATCAACCATTTAGTATAGTAGAGGATAAGGCAGGGATGGCCAACCGGTCGACGGCGGCTATTAGGCCAGTCGATCAGAAGCACGGGTCCGGCCAAGTACTCAAACCCAATAGAACCCGCACCCGCACAAGAACTCGGACCCGTAGCCGGACTAGAACCCGCACAAGAGCTGTGCTTATCATCTTCAGGAAAATCTCGGCCTGATATATTCACGGAATTACAAAACTTCTTGAAGAGAGGGGCGATGATTATCAGCAACTGCGTGATATAGACTTGCAAAGTGATTCAGAATTTTTAGCAGATTTTACCGGAAAACTGAGCACATTAAATCTGGAATTACAAGGCAAGAATAAAACATTAACAGAAATGATTCTATTGCAGCATTCCAAAGTCAAACAGCGTAGTCGACATTGAAAAGAAAAAAATTCAACAATTTTTAAACATCAAGGATCATATGGGGAAAAAAATACCTACGATTTCATTCCTGACAAGTACACATCAGAAATTAAGATATTGGTATCAAACTTCGAAAATCGCTTTAGTTATTTCAAGAAAATTGAGAAGTTGGTGGAATTCATCAGTTATTCGTTTAATAATTCCATTCATCGTAGTGATATTTATGAAATTGCAAAAAAAAATGCAGATACATTTCAAATGGACCACATGATATTGCAAAACGAAATTTTTACTCTGTGCTGCGGACATATTTCTTAAAGCAAGGTCATTCTCGGGTCTAGGAATTGGATTCCAACGAGAAATATCCAAATACGCCACTGGGTAGATCGCACAGCGTTTTGTCAGTGAACGGTAGATCTTGGTTCTAATCAAGTTGGCCACCCCTGGGATAAGGAAGGAGTTCAAAAAGTTTATAAATATAATCTCGAAAAATAATTTCTCAAAGTATCATCCCACAGCTGTATGCGAAAACTGAAGAGAAAGGGAAGGAAAAATTATCTAAAGCGAATTATGTTGGCATAACTACAGACGGATGGACATCAATCACGAATCAAGGATTCTACAGCATCACATGTCACTCCGTAAATGAGGAAACCGAATTGAGTTCGGTTTTATTGGGATGGGAACATTTTGATCAACGTCACACATCTGAAAACATAGCATCTTTTTTGCGTCAAAATGTCATCAAATGGGGATTGGAAAATAAAGTAATTGCAGCTGTAACAGACAACGCAAGTAATATGACCCGTGCAATCCAAATGTGTCAATGGGAACATTTCCCTTGTTTTGCATACAGTGAGAATTTGGTTATGCAGGCAGGTTTAGAAAAGATCAAATGCATTCTTGATAAAGTCAAGATCATAGTCAAATATTTCAAGAAAACTTCCCACGCACAAGCAGAATTACACGCTGCACGAATGGAGTTACCGCTCTCGATTGTCCAACAAAGTGGAATTCCACGACATGCTCAAACGCGTATTAGCTATTAAGAACGCAGTGGTATCGGTTTTGGCAGTTCAGATGCCCCAATACAATTCTATAATATCTATTGGATGGGAGGTAATAGGAAAATGTGTACAAATTTTAAAGATTTTCAACGAAGTGACTAGGGCCATTTGTGCAGAAAAGCACATAAGTATCTGAAAAACTATTCTATTTGTTACGGCTACGAAAAATCATGTCGAAAACATGATGATGGAACTAATGGATCCTTCACATCTAGGTGCTCTATAGATGGTAGTTGTTTTGAATGAACAACTAGAAAGCAGGTTTCATTTGATAGATGAGAATACTTTAGCAGCACAGGCATCATTTTTTGACCCCCGCTTTCAAAAATACGCGTTTTAAAATGATTTATCTTACCTAGCATGAGGACATAAAACGTATTATTCATAATTCCAAACTTTCCCAGAAAGAAGTTGTAATACAAAGTATCCTACCATCCCAATCTAGTACTGACACAAAATTCTTACTGCACAAATTATTTGACAATAAAATCCAGTCTTCGGCACAGCCCCAAAGCACGTCCACTATAGCTATTTTTGAAATAGAAAAATACATTGATGAGAAAATACTGGACAGAAGAGACAACCCTCTCATGAGGTGGAAAAAAAGAACCTATATCCAATATTGTACCAGCTAGCAATGAAGAGAATTTGTGTTCTAGCCGTTCCGTTCGTGAACATTTGTTTTCAAAAGCTGGACAAATCGTCACCGAGAAGAGGAATAGACTATCAACTCGATAATTTGAAAAAAAGATATCGCTGATTCTTTTGACTGTTTGCATATTGTTTATTATAATTTGCTTATAATTTAATTTTCTGATTCCTAATTAACGAAAAAAAAGTTACCGATTTATTTATTTTTTTGTTCAGTTCTCTCTTTTATTAAAAATTGAATACGAGGGCATTTTGCGATTTTGCTGATTCTTTTAACTGTTTATTACTCAACTTGGGAGGCGGGAATAGGTACCCCCGCCCTGGGAACCTTTATTGGATAACCAACACCTCTGCCATAGGTCACCCCAAGTGGTTCGCTACGTTTGGTGATTTAGCAACGGTGCCCGGGTTCAAGGGGTGAGGTTTGTCTAGGTCATGGAGGCTGATGACCAGGACACACTGAACCCCAGATTCCTACCCACCCCTTAAACCCTTTTCCTTCCCAGAACTCTCCTCCCCTTCCTTTCCTTAAAAAAACCCTCCACACAGCATCCCCAAAGATGTCATAGGCCCTGAGGGAGATCATTTTCCTCAGGGCCTCCTGTGTGGAGCTCATGTAAAAAAAAAAAAAACTACTTGTACCTACATTTTATTTTCCGATTCGGAATTAACGAAAAGAAATCTCACTGATTTATTATATCTATGTTAAATTCTTTTGATGTTTTATAATCTTGTTTTAAAAGAAATCAACGCCAAGGCATTTTGAGAATATTGTTGATTCTTTTAACTGTTTGTACCTATTTGCATAAATTGATTTTCAGATTCGGATTTAACAAAAAAATCTTACTGATTTATTATTTATATGTTCAATTCTTTTGATGTTTATAACCTGGTTTAAAAAAATCAAACAAAGACATTTTGAGATATTTATGAATCTTTTGACTGTTGCAGGTACCTACTTATACAATTTTTTTTTCCGACACGGAATTTAAAAAAATCTTACTGATATATTATTTTTGTGCTCAATTCTTAAGAAGTATAATAATCTTGTTTTAAAAAATCAATAAATGGAAATTTGAGATAGTGCTGATTCCTATAACTGTTTGAACTTATTTGTAAAATTTTATTTTCCGATTCGGATTAAATAAAGAAAAACCTCACAGATTTATTTTTATGTTAAATTCTTTTAATGTTTTTATTTTTATTTTAACCTTTCATATTTAATATGAAAGGTAATTTTTGTGCAAGGTACCAGGTACCTACTAACCTACTCCAGTAATGATTGTTAGAGATTTTATTTTTTACTTCGCCATTTTTATTTTGTTGTGTTATTAAAAATACCAATTTCGGTGGTGTGCGTCTTTGTATCTGTAATTCTTGTTCAATAAACTCTAGAAATGGGATTTGCTTTGATTTTCAAAGTTGGAACTGATTGTCAACTGGTATTGGAACGATTCAGACTAATGATAAGTTAGGTACCAAAATTATTTTATTAAAGAATGTGCATTTCTTTCGATAAATCTTTTGACGTGTTATTTTTCAAGTTTAATAGTGTTCATTTGAAAGGTAAATTTCTGATCTTCTATAAAATTGACAATGTTTGTTTTTGAAAAGCAATGAGCCCGAAGCAAATTTTTTTTAAATAATTTCAGCTTCACAAATCCTACTATAATACATTATAATATATTGAACAAAGTGTGTACGTATGGAATTGTTTGTATTGAAAGGTTGTGTAAAAGTAAAAAATGGACTTGAAAAAATAGATATTAAAATAAAGTGAAACCCTCTTAACTCGTCAAATGCCACGGGAACAAACGAAAAAATTTCGCGATGTTTTGACTTTAACGTAATATTTTACAGGTTAATTTTACGCTATCTTATGCAATATTTACTGAAACACATTCCTTGTATACTAAACTATGCATAAAAACAATATAACTTGGGTTTATTCGATGAATTTATGCGTTTTACGATCTTTTCAAAAGCCACGGGAACAAACGAGAAAATTTTGCGATGTTTTGACTTTTACGTAATATTTTGCAGGTTAATTTTATGCTATCTTATGTAATATTTACTGAAACAAATTCCTTGAATACTAAACTATGCAAAAAAATAACATTACTTGTGTTTATTCGATGAATTTATACATTTTACAATCATTTCACTGACCGCGGCGCGAGACTTGAAAGACGCCAACTGACAGCCGAGAGGCGGGAAAAAGTTCCAGGCCGTGTCATAAACAATTTCAAAGAAAAAATATCGCTGCGCTAGGTGGGTTCACGGTATCTTATATCTTATGAACAAGAATGCCCCAAGCGATTCTGACCTTCTTCTTCATACGTTTTCTTTATACATAAGGGTTAAAATCGCATAACAAAATTATTTTTTAGTGATTATTTTGGCCTGCGCCGATGGTACGCCGGCGAACGAGCGGCAATCTAGCGGTTAAGAAGTTTTCCAAGGGACCGGAAAAAACAAACTTCTTAAGCAGGAAAACCTTATATGTGGGAAAAATTGGGCCAATATTGAGCCGAGGGACCAAAAAAACCAAACTTCTTAAGCCACGAAACGTCTTAAGAGAGAACTTCTTAAGAGGGTTTCACTGTATATTGACTATTGTACTGATAAAATTTTAATAGTTCAATGTATATTACCGAACCATTCCCTGACTGTTTTTAAAACAAACCGTCTCTATTGAGTTTCTTTCGATAGAGGTTCTAAAAACAGCAAATCCTCAACGATAACCCAAATATTCACAACTTTATTTGATTTATTATTGCTTGCGCATGTGCTAAAGTTGTCATTCCTTGGGAATTATACAGCCGTTACGGCCTCACATTAATCGTCATCCTGTAGGCTGGACACGGCGCGAATGGATTTCGTTAATCTTCGCCAAAATGTACATTGCACAACTCGCAACTCGGGTGCGACGGGTGACGGGTCCGAGCTCGCGTGCGGGTTCTCGTCCAACTCCGAATTCTTGTGCGGGTTCTAGGAGCAGATCCGGGTTCCAAGTTCTATGAACCCGTGCGTCTCGGCTCGGTGGGCCGCAACAGCACCTAGTGCTCAGTCTGCACCAAAGAACTTGGACACGCTCCTAGAACTTGAGTACTTTTAAAAAGAAGCATGTCTCGGAGGCCTCCGGTAAAATGCAGAACTTACCCATCTTAAATTCAAATATGTAATTTTAAAGAAACATTGAGATTAGAAAGGATTGGACCGACAATTGAATAGAAGGATGCTCATTTTCAAAATCTTAAATAAGTGGAAATAAATACTAGTTTTATAGGAAAAAAAATGCAATGAAAACAATTGTTTTTTAATATTTGACATTTTGCAATGGCGCATTTTGGAATTATTTCTTGCGGAAAGTCTCTCACCTTATCAAATTGATTTTTTAAGCTGTGAGAAAGCTGGAAATTTGCCCGGATACGATTAGACCTGTCAAAAAACTTCCAAAAGAACAAGTTCTGTAACTTGCTATAAATTACGTTAAGTGACTTTTGGTGTCGTTACATTGGTTATTTGGCCATAAATCGCTTACATGAGCGATTTACGGGAAAAAGCTTATACGAGTGTAAAGCCAGCCTTATAAGCATTATTATCACCTCACTTTTTTGTTGTTTCATTAAAAAAAAATAATTAATAAAAAAATTCACTAAGCGCCTTCGTACATGGAACTACTTAAAAGCTATTCGAGCCTGATGTGCTTAGCACGCGCACCGCTCGTGGGTACCCGCCATACAATTTTGCTGGTGTTCGTACACGGCGCTACGCGACGGATGTCGGGTTGAAGTCGGTAGCGCGCTACCGACGGTGCTGGTAGCGCGCTACGCGTTGCAGCATTCGTGTCTACTACTTTCGTTTGACGTTTGACAGAAATGGCATCTGAACATAAAAGTAATGTTAGATTTGTTCTGGAAGTGGAAAAAAATGCGTGTTTATATAACTTTACATTACCAGAATACGCAAGAAAGGATTTAGTGGAGAAGGCATAGATTAATGTTGGAAAAAAGACATTTGACATCGTTTGACATCGTGTTAACTCCACGGCTGAACGTGAAAAATGATCAAGTTCAGTATAATTCGGGTAGCGCCGTGTACGAAAACCAGCTTTAAAAAGTAGTACATCTGCAGGGTACTTGTGGTTGTGTCGCAATCACGTAGTTTGTAAGTATCTCCATGAACGGAATCGCCTTAGTTTCATAAATTTGTCTCAAATTGCGGTCGGAAACTTTGGCTTCATAAATGGGCACATTTTCATTTTTCTATGGTTAACTTCTAGATTTGAATGTAAAGCATAGTGTTTTCCCTTTCTAACATGATAGCGAACAAATTTGCCTGAGGGGTTACCTGTATTCATAACCAATATGCATGCTATTTGAACTATATTCATAATGAAGATGGTTGCAATTTAAATTCTTTGAACTAAATAGTCAAGTCATGTCTTCATAAACAATGCAGAGAGAGAGGTTACAACAGAGCTATCAGTGGTATACTTATAATTATAGAGTTGGTCCCCTTTTTCAAAGTCATTTTAGTAACAATAATAACATACTTGTAATGGCACTTATAAATATTTTAAAGACCTTTCATTAATCATCATCATCACTACCAAGATCCATACTACTATTGTTTAGATTGGCCTGTTTTATAAACTGAGCAAAATTCCATTTGGTGTATTTCATGATTTTGGACCCATTCTGAATGGTGTGCACGTGGACGAGGGGGGTTAACTTCAAATTTGGTAAAAGCTGAAAAAGAAAAACAATGTTTTTTTATTAGAACATAATATAAGGACGCTGGAAAGAAAAATGGATAAAGCGCCATGCAGCTGTGATATAGATGAACCTACGTAAAGAGTTATATTGTTGTTATATTGTCTGGCGGTCAAAACTGTTTTATTTTTTTCAGTTACTCCGTGAGCAGATGGACTAAGAATAACAGAGAACTTGTAAAAAACGAAGTATGTAGGAATGTGGATGAAGTAAGGAATGTACACCAAGAGAGAGTTATGTGGTGTTCCATTCTCTGTACAATGGTTAGTTATATAATTTTAAGTTGCAAAAATGACACACTTTCGCAAAAAGAGCACAAATTTCACAAAAATGCATAATTTCTCAAAAGCAGCACAATTTCACAAAATTGGCACACTTTCACTAAAATAGCGCAAATTTCACAAAAATGCACAATTTCACAAAAATAGTACAATTTGACAAAAATGGCACACTTTCACAAAAGTAGCACAAATTTCACAAAAATGCACAATTTTACAAAAATGGATGGCACATTCTCAAAAAATTTTGTAAATTTAAAAAAAAATGCATAATTTCACAAAAATGGTTTCTCGGCTGTGAGAAGGGAGTTTGTGGAATAAATAATGATTCTATGTAAAAACACTAATAATATTGTGTTGTACTTACTTTGGGAGTGAGCAGGAAATATTGAGAGTTGTCTGTTGTGGAGGTTATTTTGACCAAAAGTTGAAACATTTTCCTTTCATTTATCGGGTCCATTCCTTGATTCACCTCATCGACACATCTGAAAAATAAACATAATTTTACATGATTCAAAATATTCATGGCCTAAACTGTTTTTTGTTTGGGGGATCTGCCCTGACCATAGAATAAAGAAGAACATAACAAATGGGCTAGAACCAAATGGTAAAAGTCAATGGCGACATAGGTCTTCATTCAAATCTACACAAAAAGCATCCTTCATTATTCTATGGCCCTGAAGATGGACACAGCAAGGGTCTCAAAAATGTACTTTAATAGTACTTGCTGACCCTGAGCGACCCCACTGTTCAATTTGACAACCACTTCTGCATAGATAAACAGTTTACATATTTCATAGAAGTTTTAGAGTTATCTGATAGATTTTTTTTTAAGTTTTCTTTATTCATTAAAATGTTTGTTACATGAATTTTATGATTTTTCGACCACCATGCATGCCCGTGATGTCGGTAGTATATAGGTTCGCCGCTCCACTGCGAGTACCACGGTACGGGGAGCCATGAGGTTTCTAAGGATATTTTAAGAGCATAACAGAGAGGATATTAACCTACAGGCTGTCCTATACTCTCATTCCTGAATATAAGAGTTTTTAGATTAATTAAAGATAGTGTTTTGTTGTTAAGGAGTTATTATTTCAAGATTCGATTCACAATTTCTTACAATCTGATAAAAAAAAAGTAATCTGATAAAAAAAAGGCAGTATAGCCGTTTATGTATTTAAAATAAAAATAAAATAAATAAAACAATCAAAGAGATTTCTTACAATTAAACTGATTGATCAGTTTCGTAAGATTTGTAAAATAAAATATTGTAAAATTAAAACTGAATAAACATATTTAAAAAAAAAAAAAAAAACAACATAATCTTGAGCTCACACGCCAGGTAGGAATGCTGTTCTTGTTCTATAAATTATTTGCCAACCTCTGCGTCTCCTCCCTCCTACAACAGGTTCACTCCTCCCTTTTCTCAAAAAGACAGCATTCCAAAACACATCGTAGGCCCTAATGTACTCCCGTGTGGAGTTGATGGTTTGTGTCAAATCTTCAAAATTCTGTTTTGCCTTGAAACCTGATGGCCAGTAATAGATAACTGTTTGTCGACTAACATCTTCCGTGACGATGATCACGGCAAGGCGATTAAGATATATTGTTGGAGTAATAATGCAGGAATTGTGTATTTACCTGAAGGGCACCTTGGACAGCTGTTGCAGCGCCATGAGGTAGAGGGCGGTGGAGAGTGCGCGCTCCCCCCCACTCTGGGTGTGCGAACTTAGCACCTGCAGCTGCTCCTCGGAGCGGAACCTCACCAAGATGCTGATGCCGTAGAAGTCATACTCCTCCTAAATACCGTTACAATTGGGAATATAGAATTAACAAACAGATTGCTTTTGTCCTACCAGTATTTCAAATGAAGAAGGTACCCTGAACAAAAAAGAAGGTAGAAGCGAAACTTTACTCAAACAATGAAGAACCGAGGAGCCTTGAAAAGTGAGGTCATAATCAAAGCCTGATGAGCGCATATAAAGAATGTTTTCCATCGGCCATGGAATCCCAAAGTTTTGTCTAAAGGTTTAAAAAAACAATTTGAATCCTGGGTACCAGTCAATCACTTGCACATATGACCGTTGTTTAGTGAACTTTACAAATCATGTGTGTGTCAGTCAAGGTTAATAATACCCTTGACACTGCATCCCGAAAGATGGTAAAAACACTTCTTACGGCAGTTTTTTTTTCTTTTGAAATTTATACTCACAAAACAAAATAGATAACAAAATATTGTAATGTAGTTAGAGAAAAAAATCTCAAGGTTAGTAAAGGCAGATGTAATGATATAATTATTATGTTAGGTAGATCTTTAAACTTACGTCTCCGTTGGGTTTGGATATTTGCACTTCCCCGGCACAGCCCAGCTGCGCAAACATTTCTCCAAACTTTCTGTTGATTTTTTCTATCTGATCCTCCAAAGAAGGGAGCCACCTGTCCCTAGAATGCCAAAAGAATACAATACCCTTAATATCAATTGAGCTCTGGAGAACAGCATTAGGCGAGTTCTGAGTTATGGGTTTTAAACATTTCATTTGACTGTAGTGGTACACCTAGAAAGTCAAATAATTCATCGTCAATATATATCCTGTCCTCCTGCTAAAACTCAGAAACGAGTCCCGGTACGATCAAAGGAGTTATGTGGTGTGGTAGCCGCCCTCTATCCCCCATCCATGAAGAAGGTTCCTGTTTTTACCTGAAGGGTGTGCTTTTGAAGATATAAGAGCTGGAAGTTTCGCCCTCTAGAAAATTTTAGAACAGTCCAGAACATTCGAGAGAATTCCACAACATTCCAGAACATTCTGGAATGTTGTGGAATGTTCGGGAATAGGGAATTGAGAACATCATTGTGGAACATTCCAGAACACTCTCAAATGTTTTGGAACATTGTGGACCATTCGAAGCCTTTTTTGTATGGGTGGGGCTACCCATTGGTAGAGGTATATAAAGCAAGATACGTCATGGGTTCGAACATCAGTTCAATCTCTTTTCAGCTCCCTGATAAGAGATTGAACTGATACCTGTTACCGATTCCAAAAACAGAACAAATAGACCTGACTGGTTAAGTATAGAGTTACTCTTGACCTCTTAAATGCCAGGGAAGAAACTCGAAAATTTCGCGATGTTTTGACTTTGACGTAATATTTTGCGTATTTATTTTATGCTATCGTATATAATATTTACCGAAACACGTTCCCTGAACAATAAACTATGCTTACAAATAATATTACTTGCGTTTATTTGACAAATTGATAGTTTTATCGATTTTTTCATGACATGCGACGCTCAAAGTTTGACAGCTCAAATCGCGGCAGAAATGTCATTTCGAAAATCATAGATATGTGCAAAGATGATTATTTGAGAGGCTAGGTGTGTTCCTTATATCTGTTACGTCAAAAACAAGAATGCCCCAAGCGATTCTGACCTTGTCCTTCATACATTTTCTTTATACATAAGGTTTAAAATCTCATCTTAAAAAATTTTTTTTTTTTTATGGCGCGTCCTGGGCGCGCAATCGGCAAACCAGAGGTTAATAGAAAATTATTTGATGGTGACTTGCTATTTTCTGCAAGATCCAATGAACATTTTTTTGTATAAACAAAACGAAAACTTTAGATTACGTACCTCAAGTCTGTCATCTTGGCCGCCAGCTTCGCGCATTGGACACTCAAAGACGCAACGTCCTTTTTCAGCTTTAGTATGGTCTGTTCTCTGGTTTTAAAATCTATTATAATCTGCAGGAAAAAACATAGAAAATATAAGGAAAAGACAAGAGCATAACGTAAATGCGAAAAGCAGATCTTTTAATGGATTACAGGAATTCATGGAAACAACAGGAATTTTATCAGTAGGTAAAATTAATTCATTATCTGCAAATAAACAATCAATACACAAGACGATAGTAGTAAAACATTGTAGTTAACCTAACTTAACCTAAAAATATGGATAGAATCTCGCTAAGGGAACTTGTAGGACTCACTGCCACTTCAGGAGACACTTTTTTTTCTTAAATGTGAATACCAAACAAGAGTCCCAATTGCTCCCACTGTCCAGAGCTAGTGTATGGCATTCCCAACCGGGGAAGGAGATGGAGATGGAGACTAAATTCAGCCACCGAAAATGACTAAAAGCAACACTTTGAATCTGAATGATGGTATTTCACCAGGGCGATACTGAGAAATAAATGAAAATACCTGATTATCGCCATTCCCCATGCAGTTTATCTTCACCAATAGCACGTCAATATGTTCCTGTATGGTGGTCAGATCGTTGGGTAGTTTGGTGAATTCTTTCGCCAGTGGGAAACCCTTTTCGTGCGGCAACAGATTGCCGGTGGATTGTTTCGCTTCCTCGAGTTTTTCCTTCGCCGTGTTCTTCATAGAAGTGAGCTGGCGAACAATGTTCTCTAAGGTGACCTAAAATTATAATGAAGAAATCTGATTACAGCAATTTTTTATAACCATTAACTCGTCAAAGGCCAGGAAAAAACGAAAAAACCTCAACTTTAACGTAATATTTTGCAGGTTAATTTTATGCTATCTTATGTAATTTTTACTGAAACACATTCCTTGAATACTAAACTATACATAAGAACAATATTACTTGCGTTTATTCAATGAATTTATACTTTTTACTACGTTTCAAATAACACGGAAAAAACGAAAAAATTTCGCGATGTTTTGACTTTTACGTAATATTTTGCAGGTTAATTTTATGCTATCTTATGTAATCTTTACTGAAACACATTCCTTGAATACTAAACTATACATAAGAACAATATTACTTGCGTTTATTCGATGAATTTATACGTTTTACGATCATTTCGTCGCCCGCGACGCGAGACTTGACAGCCGCCATTTTGCCCAGCCGTGCGACGCGCAGCCCACGCAGGCCGTGTCATAAACAATTTCAAAGAAATTATATCGCTGCTCTAGGTGGGTTCATGGTATCTTATACCTTATGAACAAGAATGCCCCAAGCGATTCTGACCTTCTTCTTCACACGTTTTCTTTATACATAAGGGTTAAAATCGCATAACAAAATTATTTTTTAGTGATTATTTTGGTTTGCGTCGATTTATCACCGGTGAACGAGTGGCAAGTAACGAGTTAAACAGACTTTCGGAGGTTAACTATCATCAGGGCAATCTTCACCCTCAACAACTCTGTGGAATTGCACTTGTACCAGGAAACCAGAGAAATTCACAATTTTTTCATGAAAAATGGAATTTTGGTATTTTTACAGTAACAACCCGATTTTCATACAATTAAAGTGAATTTTTGTAATTTTCAAGCGATATTACAACAATAACGAAATCAATATTAAACATCCTAAATATTTCTGTGTCTATGGTTTTGACAAGCTTCTATACCAATAAAATGTAACGCAGCTAACTTCAAGTCGAAAACGCTGGAAACTGCCATTCTTTTTTCGTTAAAAAAAAAGCAAAAAAGTTTTGCCACTTTTCTGATGAAAAATACCAAAAAGGGAACAAAACGTAACTTTCTTTGCAAAATAACACAAAATTTCCAAACAACAATGCGAACTCAGATGATAGACTCGTTGTCGGTGACAATGCACTCTATCAACATTCTATCACATTTTTCTGAAATTGGATATCATTACATTCAAACATTTACAGCAGTTAACATACAAAATACTTGGTACCATCCAATTGGGATTTGGCTTAGGTATTAGCGGTGTTCACTCAGTCAGTCCCTGGGGAGAAAGGTTCAATCTTCAGTCAAAAAAGAAAGAAAAAAAAGTGTTTTAAAAGTTCACAGCAGTTAAGAGCAAGCTCCCGAGGAGGAAGTTTAATCCTCAGTCAAATCAAAAAACGGGTTTGAGGATGCACTCGTAAACGTTTCAAAGGCTTCAGTCTTCAACATTAATGCTTTGTTAGGTGTCCAAGTTTCCATGACATACGGAAGAATAAGAAAACAAAATTATTTGCAAAGGTCAGGATTTGGTCCGTGATATAATAACAAGATAATGATGAAAATGATAATTACCTCTGCATTATTAGCACCATCCTTCAGGACCCTCAAGTTCCTCTGCAAGTCAATCACTTCGGTCCTCAGGACCTTGAGCTTCTCCGTTAAGACACTGCCGTTGAGAGACCTGTTGGTGCAGGCCTTGAAGAATTCCATAACCTTTACTTGGCTCTTCACCTGCTGCAGGACACAGGCGGCAACTTCAGAGCGGCATTTCAACTTCTCCGTCTCGATATCGATGTTTGCTTCATTTTCTAAAGCGGCGACTTTATTCTGCTGCATGCGTATGCGCGCCGATATCGTTTTAATCTTAAAAAATATTTGAAAGATGGTTACGGAGTAAGACAATAGATTGGTAATTGATTAACATTCATCCAAAAGATTTAGGTTCAATCAATCGATTAAGATTCTTTCAATCCAATGAGATTCTTTCAATTGATCAATATTCATTCACTGTTCATTCATTCAATTGTTAAGATTCACTCAATCAAATAAGATTTTTTCAATCGGTTAAGATTCATCCAATCGATCAGGATTCATTTAACCGATTAAGATTTACTCAATCGGTTAAGATTCATTCAATTGATTAGGATTCTTTCAATTGATTAAGATTTACTAAATCGGTTTAGATTCATTCAATCGATTAAGATTCACTAAGATTCTTTCAAAATAATGAGATTTATTCAATTGATCAATATTCATTCATTCAATCGATTAAGATTCATTCAATCGATTAAGATGTACTCAATCAGTTAAGATTCTTTCAATCGATTAAGATTCATTCAATCAAAAGATTTACTCAATCATTTAACCCCTCAGGCCTCGACGATATTTTGTCAGATGATTAAAATATTTCTGCTTTACAATAAAATCCAAATAAATGGAATATTTCTGAACGTAACCGAAAACTAAAAACTATTTTTTAAAGATGATAAAATATGCTTTAAAATTTTGTAAATCGAAATAAACTTGTACATATTTTGTTTAAATATAAATATTTTGCATGCAAACATAAAAAAGTTTTAAAAATGGTTCACCTTAGGTTTTTTCTAACTAAAATTACTGATAATGAAAAAAATAAAAACACATTACACATTTTATTAGACAAATCTTATTCCTTTCACTTCACTTTTTTGTTGTTTCATGTAAAAATAATTAATAAAAAAATCCTAGACCTATATGAGTTGTTCTGAAAGGTGAATAAATTAGCCTGACGGATTAAGATTTAAGATTCACTCAATTGATAAAGATTTAATAAATTGGTTAAGGATTCATTCAATAAAGAAGATGAGATTAATTTTTTACCTGCTCAAGGGACTCGTTGAACTTTTTTCTCTTGGACAGAAGTAAATTCATAGAATCTTCCAGCTTGCCCAGATTTTCATTCAAATTCTGAATTTTAGATTTTCCGTGCTTTTCCAGTTCCATCAATTCTTCCAATCTGAAAAGAAATTAAATATTCAAATGACTAAAATTGCCTCAAATATCATCCGTGCTGGACTTTTTGGGATGCGATTTTAACCTTTATGCTTTTAAATCTGTTTAAAAGACCCCTCCACACAGCATCTCAGATGACATATAGGCCTTGAGGGAAATTATTTTCCTCGTTATTTTAATTCTTATTATTTCACCTTTTCTTTATCTTTTTACGATACAGAGAAACTTTCTCAAGAAGTTTTCCAGGAGACCGGAAAAAACTTCTTAGGCAGGAAAACCTTATAAGTGGGAAAAATTCAGTCTTCAAGGGACCGAAAAAACCCAACTTCTTAAGAGGGTTTTACTGTATTACTAGTACCAAAGATGATTAATATAAAAAGTCTTCATCAATGAGTTACTTACTATGTTACCTTTTGTGGAATCCTGCAGGATTTCTAAATTCTATCCTGCGATCCTGCAGGATTTCAAAAAGTTGCGAGGTTTGCAAGAGACAAGCAATATTTCCACGTAAATCTGAGAATGTTTGTTTTTCTTTAAAAAAAAAAAAATAATTGCATAAATGTAATAATAGATAAAAGCAAGGTGGGAAGAATGGAGACAACAGAGAGCCCTCCATTCAGTGGTAGATTAACAGGGGCTGATGATGATGATAATGGCACATACAAAAAAAAAACTCACTCATTTTGAACTTTGATGAGGGTTTCTTGGTCCATGGTGTTGACCATCAGTTTGGCAGAACGGATTTCATTAGTAGAAGTGGATTTGGCTCCACTGTATTCTGATACTCTTACAGAAAAACGGTGATTTTCTGAAATAAAACACAATAATCAATTCTTGTTATGCTTACATCAGCCTTGCTATCTTTGCAGATCTCCACATTTCTCATACGATGGTTTTATCACACATATGCTTCAGGGATCTCATTTCAACATCATTCAGTATACTTTCATCTTTTCTTTGCCAATTCCTTGCCTCATTGTTGCTTGCTTGCTCATGCTTGCTTCTTAAAACTCATATATTGATCTAAATGAATTTGTTGATCTCTATGAATTTGTTGATCTCTACGAATTTGTTGATCTAAATGAATTTGTTGATCTCTATGAATGTGTTGATCTCTATGAATTTGTTGATCTATATGAATTGTATATTTTTCCCTGGGTATCCTCACTATTTTTCGATTATCGTTCTTTGCTACAAAAGTCTACGGGCGTCCAGTTTGTAACATAGGCCTCCCTCAAGTGTCTCCAGGAATGTCCATATCGGTTTAAATATCGCACATCCAAATTTTTAAAAAAAATTTTGAGAGTGAAAACAAATAATGAACAAGCGGGTACCGTCGAAAAGTAACACTGGCGACAATCTCACGAAGATGGAGTGATCTAACTTAAATAACAGTTTTCATGGGGCATAGATAATCTCACTTTACTATTCAGAGATAAACGTAACACTTACAACCCTTTCCTATGAGATGTGCGATATCTCTTATGTGGGAAAGGGGTTATGAAAACAATATGTTCTATTTACCCGAGAAGAAGAGGTTAATCTGTGGTGGTACATCCTGGCTGTGATTGTAGGTCTTCTCATTGCCAATGGGGATCCTGTGTATACTGTATTGCTTGCAGAGGTACCTGATGATAGCTTCAGGCCCTGTCACGGTGTCCAGCAAGTATGTGTAGAACCCTATACTCCTGCAATACAATACAACCATTAACTTTTCAGGCCTCGGGCATATTTCGTCATAAGGTCAAAATAATTCAGCTCTGCAATTAAATCCAAATAAATGGAATATTTCCAATTGTACCAGAAAACTAAAAAAACTGTTTTAAAAGGTAATGAAATGATTTGAAATAAACATAATTTTTTAATTATAAAAGTTTTTAAGGCAAACATAAAAAATTTACCTTACATTTTTTCAAACTAAAATTACTGGTAATGAAAACAATTAAAAAACACACATACATTTTATTAGATGTTATCTTCACTTTAAATTTCTTTAATAAATGAAAATAGTTATGTGGATAAAATGCGCACTTAACAGGTCGCGTGCCGTTGGCGCGCCGGTGCGCGCCCTATAGCCGAATAAAAAATTAAAAAAAATATATTTTTGATATGCGATTTTAAACCTTATGTATAAAGAAAATGTATGAAGAACAAGGTCAGACTCGCTTGGAGCATTCTTGTTCTTGACGTAACATAAAAGAAACACACTTAGCCACTCAAATAATTGTCTTTGGACATTTCTATGACTTTGGAAATGGGCATTTCTGCCGCGATTCGAGCTGTCAAACTTTGAGCGTCGCGTGTCATAAAAAGATCGATAAACCTATCAATTTGTCTAATAAACGCAAGTAAAGTTGTTTGTAAGCGTAGTTTGTTGTTCAAGGAACGTATTTCGGTAAATATTATATACCAAAGCATAAAATTAACCCACAAAATTTACATCAAAAGTCAAAACATCGAAAATTTTCAAGTTTCATCCGTAAATACCGAGGCATTCAACCGGTTAACCAATCCTGTGCCGCGACAGCGCCGGCGCACGCCGAATAAAATAAAAAAATTTTAGAATGCGATTTTAATCCTTATGTATAAAGAAAATGTATGAAGGACAAGGTCAGAATCGCTTGGGGCATTCTTGTTCTCGACGCAACAGATATCAGAAACACACCTAGCCACTCAGAATAAATTTTATAAAATTTATCCATGACTTTGACCTTCATTTTTCCTGCGATTCGAGCTGTCAAACTGTGAGCGCCGTGGGTCATGAAAAGATCGATAAAACCTATCAATTTGTCAAATAAACGCAAGTAATTTTGTTTTTAGGCATAGTTTATTGTTCAAGGAATGTGTTTTGGTAAATATTATATACAATAGCATAAAATAAATCCACAAAATATTACGCCAAAGTCAAAACTTTGCGAAATTTACGAGTTTCCTCCCGTGGCATATGATGAGTTGAATGCGAATTTTTACTAAAAATAAAAACCTTAAGAAAAATTAAGTTATGGACAAATAATATCACAATGCTAATATATACATTATTAAAATGCTTTTGACCGTGAAAATCTCCAATCGTCAAATGTTACGTAGTGCAAATTTTTTGTAGCATAATACTCAATTCTACATTTTCTTGATGGACTGTGAGTTAATGGCAAATTGGATGACTCCAAGACTCACCTGAGCTGGCTGATGGGAATGGGTGGCTGGTAAGCGACGCTGGAGGGCTGGCTGCAAACCGCATTTACCAGTTTCAGCCCCATCTCCGAGCGCACCTTCTTCAGGAACAGGTTCATGTCGTCGCTATCCTCGAATGTGAAGGCCACCAGATCTCGCAGGGCCACCGTGTTCTCCAGGTACTTGGCCAGGCTGGGGTCCTTGAAGTTCAGCTGGAAGAAAAAGGAAGTTAATGTCAACAAGAGATCCATGTTCAGAGATGGCCTCTAATGGCTGTGCCTCCTCAGCTCTTTACCCTAACATTGGTAATTGGACAAAACTAAATAAGATAAAATTTTAGGTTAGGTTAACCCGTAACTACCTACCCACGGTCTCACAGACACCAATTTTAATTTTATGGAAAAAATGAGCTCACTTCAGGTACAACAGAAACACCCACAACTCTCGCCCCTTCGATATTATTTTTGTGAATAACTAAGCATGCATGCATCTTTACATTTCATGCGCCAATATACCTTCTCCCCACCCCCTGTAGTTACGCGCCTGCAGGTCACGTGTGTACAATCACATTTGGTAAGTAAAAAACTTCTGAAACTGGTCTGAGACCGGGCAAAACAAAATATGATAAAATTATAGGTTAGGTTAACCTTTAACCCCTCAAATGCCAGGAAAAAACGAAAAAATTTCAACCTTTAACGTAATATTTTGCAGGTTAATTTTATGCTATCTTATGTAATATTTACTGAAACACATTCCTTGAATACTAAACTATACATAAATATAACATTACTTGCGTTTATTTGATGAATTTATACGTTTTACGATCATTTCATCGACCGCGTCGCGAGACTTGACAACCGTGTCATCTGACAGCCGAGCGGCGGGAAAAAGTTCCAGGCCGTGTCATAAACAATTTCAAAGAAAATATATCGCTGCTCTAGGTGGGTTCTCGGTATCTTATACCTTATGAACAACAACGCCCCAAGCGATTCTGACCTTCTTCTTCATACGTTTTCTTTACACATAAGGGTTAAAATTGCATTACAAAATTATTTTTTAGTGATTATTTTGGCCTGCGCCGATGGTACGCCGGCGTACGAGCGGCAATCTAGCGTTTAACTACCTACCCACGGTCTCACAGACACCAGCGATATCATTTTTATATTTCATGCGCCTATGTACCTTCTCCCCACCACCTGTAGTTATACTCCTGCAGGTCACCTGTGTTCAAACGCTTTTGGTAAGTAAATAACTTCTGTAACCGGTCTGAGAGACCGGGGATAGGGAATAAATTTTAGTTGTAATTTTGTAAAAGTAATAACAATTTTTTATTGAAATTTGCGTGTTTATGTAAGTTGATTATCGAATTTATGAAAATTAGTAACAAGAAGTTCCTTTTTCCCACGGCATAACACCCCAAAAACAATAACAAAAATACTTTTTGGCCGTGAAAACCTAAAAACATACAAGAAGTTCCTTATTTATGTTCCTATGATCATGGATCTCATTTTCAAAATAGGTTGAATTTTTTTTCTGGAGTTTTTGATTTTTCGTAGAAATACTCTTGATTTTTTATGTTTCTATGATTTTAATAAATAGCAAAAACCCCTAAAATAATTTGTTAAATTTCCAATTTTCTCCCACTGTCGTAGATTGATTTTGCGAGAGTGATAATCGCCGAGGTAGTTACGTAACTAAATCACAATAGATAGTTACGTAACTAAAAAAAGGGGATAGGTTAGGAGTTAAGTTAGGTTACATCAGTTTCCTTTTTTTTCGTAACTTTGCATGTTTGTTTTGTCAACCTAGCTTAACAATACTGAATAAAACCATAATTCCTAGAAGTGTCAATACCTATTTCAGACGAACTGACACCACCAATTTACATCAATCATGTACTGCAGTGGTCCCCAACCTTTTTATCGCCGCGGGCCGGTCAACGTTTCATAATTTTACAACGGCCCGCTGCCCCGATATTACTATGCATATTTTTTGCACGCACAGTATGATGCGGCTTTAGGTGGCATCACCTCAAAATATGTAAATATCTCTCAAAATATAGTAAATACAGGATTCAGATTTTGGCTAATCTTTCATTATACATTTACAAATTTATTAAAATAATTATAAACGTAATAATAAGCTCTCGTTGGTTACAATAGAAGTATTTTGTTGAAAAATGTGAATAAATTCACAAATACAATCAAACGCTTGTTTTGTATTCTCAATAAAAATGATTCCACTTGCATTTGGGCAAGCAGAATACAAGAGCGGTGACTCACGTAGTTGCGTCTCACTCAAGCTCTTTACGTTGTATATGCGAGTATGTAAGATTGAAGACCAGTCGTGTTTTTAGGTACTTCGCCACCTTCCTCTTCCAAATCTCTTTCCTCCCCCATCTCTTCAGCGTCACAACATACCCTAATTGAGGATGCCGTAGTCTCACTGGCTCCAGACGGTTGAGAGCAATTGAGACCCTTGTTTTTTATGGAAAAATTAAGCTCACAGCAGAAACACCCACAACGCCCACATTTCCATCGATTTATCTCTTTATAGAAACAAACAAACTGGAATGATTAACATATCGCAGTTAGAAGAGAAAAACAACCATTGGAAAAAAATGAATACGAATACAAATAAACAGTAAAGGATTGTGTTATGGTGCCAAAGTCTCACTCCTGACGGGAACAGCTAGGCTCAGCTCCTGGAGAGACACATTTTGGAACAAGGGGACGTAGCCGAATATACAATGACAACCCTGGTGAATATGTTACTGTCAAAGGATTAAGGTAAACTGGGAGATAGCACAAACTAGGTAAACCATCTTCGTTTTATTAAAAATAAATTTTAAGAAATGAGTAAAGAATCAATACCATCAGCAGCATGGGTTCATAGACGTTGCCTTGAAACATATCTTCGTTTTGCCGCAGCCACAAGACAGCGCGATAAGCATGTTCGTTCACGCTTTGTAGGGTCTCTAGCCTCTTGCTGGCCACGTTGTTCAGACTGCGCAGTCTACAAACAAAAACAAAATATTTTTGTTAAATAAGGGGCAGTGTTTTGGTGTGTCAATCACACAGTTTAATCATTCTAATAAAAACAGCGCGACACTTCGGTCACAAGTTGTTGTTCCATGAGTTTGCATGTTTGAAGAGGGAAAATTCAGTCTTGAAAAAACAAAGGAAAAATGATGGATATGATAAAACGGGAATCTACAGATATGGCTCAATTATACAACGGAAAATGGTTACTATGGTACAACATGAATCTATATGTATTGTTCTATTAACTCGTTGCTTGCCGAGTACGCGCCGGCGTGCGCCAAATGCGCGCCAAATGCGAGCCAAATGAAACTCTAAAAAATATTTTTTGAAATGCGATTTTAAACCTTAATTATAAAGAAAACGTATGAAGGATAAGGTCAGAATCGCTTGGGGCATTCTTGTTCTTGAGGTATAGAATGCTTTGAACACATCTATGGAACCGGAATAATTTCTATGAATTCTTTATGGATCTCTGGCCGAGTTTTTATTGGAGCATCTGAGCTGTCAGTTCGTTTGCATCATTCTCGTAAAAAAGATTGTAAAACGTAAGAATTCGTCAAATAAACGCAAGTAGTGTTGTTTTAGGTATAGTTTATTGTTCAAGGAATGTGTTTCGGTAAATATTACATAAGATAGCATAAAATAAAAAATATTACATCAAAGTCAAAACATCGTGAAATTTTCGAGTTTCCTCCAGTAGCACGGGATGAGTTAACTAACATCTGTTGAGATACCATAAAACTATATACACTAACGACATCTATTGAAGGGTGTTGAGACTAAATGACTAACCTATACAACACAGATATCAAATAACACGGCATCCAGAATGTCAATGGATCTCTATGAAATGCAGGACCGTGTAGAATGGATCACAAATTATCCAAATACAGTGAAACCCTCTTAAGAAGTTTTCCAAGGGACCGGAAAAAACAAACTTCTTAAGCAGGAAAACCTTATATGTGGGAAAAATTAGGCCAATTTTGGGCTGAGGGACCGAAAAAACCAAACTTCTTAAGCCACGAAACTTCTTAAGCGGGAACTTCTTAAGAGGGTTTCACTGTATTATTTGTTACGTATTTTTTTTTTTTTTTTTAAAAAGAAAGACAAACATTCCCGGGTTACGAATAACCCAACAATGTTTGAAAATCTCCTACTACCACCACAGAAAGCCGAAAATGTTGCTTGTGTTGTGATGGAGGACTTAGCCAGTCGAGGAATCGAACACGGGACGCCCGGGTGGGACCCAAACGCGATGCCCACTCAACCACTGACCAGTCGTATTATTACCACTCCATTTGTCGGGGTTTTTTTTTTATTATTAAAAATGTTTTATTACACATATTTAGTTAAATGCAGCCGCATTTTATTTTATAAATTGTAATTTATAAATTTTTTACTTGCACTTCATTCTAGAGTGAAAGATATTCTCAATATCACCCTGAAATTCAGTACATATTTAAATGGCTTCACCATGATTAATAAAACACTCCCCAAAAAAGGTATTTTATAATTCCTATGTCTTAGATGTCAAATAAAAAATTAGAGGAAATTAATGAATAAAAAAGAACTGGAGATGAAGAAATAATAATTATTATTATTTATTATTTTAACTTTATGAGTAAAACCTCAAACTGTAATAATTAATTAAATGAAGACATTATGAGCGAAACTCAATCGAAAATCTGGAAACAGAAAAATCAGAAAAAGATATTGGCACCTCTGGGACTCGAACCCAGGACCTCCCTACTTTAGTAGACCCCTCGAGTTGAATCTTGCAATCATTCATAAAGATGGCAGCCAATAAAAATATGCGTTAAGAAAAATGAAGATAATATGGGTGGTTCTTAGTCGAAGTATGGTACAGTTAAAAGTGACCGAATTGGATATCGACACCTTAGCTCAGTGGATAAGAGCGCCCAACCCGGAAAGTAGGGAGGTCCTGGGTTCGAGTCCCAGAGGTGCCAATATCTTTTTCTGATTTTTCTGTTTCCAGATTTTCGATTGAGTTTCGCTCATAATGTCTTCATTTAATTAAATATTACAGTTTGAGGTTTTACTCATAAAGTTAAAATAATAAATAATAATATTCATCCCAGACTTGCAGAAGAGTCAATAGATGTCGCACATTAAATAAAATGGATAATAATTTATCCAGACACCATCTAGGTTGCATTTAGTTCGAGTTGAATCTTGCAATCATTCATAAAGATGGCAGCCAATAAAAATATGCGTTAAGAAAAATGAAGATAATATGGGTGGTTCTTAGTCGAAGTATGGTACAGTTAAAAGTGACCGAATTGGATATCGACACCTTAGCTCAGTGGATAAGAGCGCCCAACCCGGAAAGTAGGGAGGTCCTGGGTTCGAGTCCCAGAGGTGCCAATATCTTTTTCTGATTTTTCTGTTTCCAGATTTTCGATTGAGTTTCGCTCATAATGTCTTCATTTAATTAAATAATAATTACCTGTTTTCAGCGAGCCTCACTAGAGGTGTGATTTTGGAATCCAGTTCGTACTGCATTTGCACTTTTTTCTGCTTCAGTTGATCAATGCTTGTGTTGGTTTTTGTTATGGGTTGCTGAAGTTTGATCATCTCTTGTTTCACCATTGATTCTGGAATTTCAAAAATCGCCATAAAAAAAAACAGAGCTGGTGGAAATATGGTATCCCCGTTTGGGGAATCTTCTGAGGCTGAAGGGAGTAGGAGGAGAAGGAGGTGCGGTTTTCAAGTATCTGAATACTCAGATCTGGTCACTTTGCATAATATTTTCACCAGTCATTTTAAGCAAATTTAAAAGGTAGTTCTCACCAGGGTGATCCTGATAGTATTCTCCACTCTAGAACGAGGTGCAAGAGGTAAAGTTGAAATAAAAATGTAGGCAAATAAAAATAAAAAAATGCTTTTAAAAAAATATATTTTCACAAAATACTACTTTACTATACTTTTCAATACATTATGATACCCCAGCCGCAGGAACTCCAGTGCGACTTTCACAATTAAGAAATTACTAGTGACTATTATATTTTTTTAGTTAGTACATACAAATTGTATTCGTAGTGATACTAACAATATTCTACTGAACCAGAACCACCTTGATAAAAACTGAAAAAGCCTTGCTTGAAATGACCTTAGCCATACTTGGTGACCAGATCTAAATTCACCCTCACAACATACCCCAATTGCCGATGCCATAGTCCCACTGGCTCGGTCCCAACAGATGGTTGGAATTCTTGTGCGGTATTCACATAAAAAAGGGGGGCAATCAAATTTATAGACTTGAAACTCTTGCTCTAAAGATGGGAAGAAAGTTATCATCCTTAATAAATAAAAAATAATTAAATATTCAGTAATTCATTCTCACCGTCCCCATACTGCTGCAGCAGATTATTGAGATCGTTCTGCATTCTGGACAGTGTGGCCTTGGCCTGCTCGATATCACGGTGCTTATTCTCATGCTGCAGGATCTTGGCCGCCAACTCTGCCTCCAGCTCTCGAATGTTGCCATTTTGAGACTGGGAAGCTTCCTTCATATCGCGGATCTTCCTCAGAAGTATGGAAATTTCTTTACTCTGGAAAATGAAATAGTGAAATAGGGTAATTAAATGATATGCACAATTTTAATTGTAACACAATTAATCTTTATTTTGGGTACAATTGATTTGCAAGTATGACACGGTTCAATAATAGCAAGACATATAATATAACTTTAACACTAACTTAACTCCTGGACTGCCGATTGCGCGCCCAGGACGCGCCATAAAAAAAATTAAAAAATTTTGAGATGCGATTTTAAACCTTATGTATAAAGAAAATGTATGAAGGACAAGGTCAGAATCGCTTGAGGTATTCTTGTTCTTGATGTAACAGATATAAGGAACACACCTAGCCTCTCAAATAATCATCTTTGCACATATCTATGACTTTCGAAATGACATTTCTGCCGCGATTTGGGCTGTCAAACTTTGAGCATCGCATGTCATGAAAAGATCGATAAAACTATCAATTTGTCAAATAAACGCAAGTAATATTATTTGTAAGCATAGTTTATTGTTCAGGGAATGTGTTTCGGTAAATATTATATACGATAGCATAAAATAAATCCGCAAAATATTACGTCAAAGTCAAAACATCGCGAAATTTTCGAGTTTCCTCCCTGGCATTTGAGAGGTTTTAATGGGTTCACTCCCAAGGGAAACTTTATTTTTCCCTTTTAACCACTCATTTAAACTTTTAGCAAAAGGGTTTCAACGAGTATATTCACTCGGAGTTAGCTGTTATCCCAGTCCTGCCAGAGATTTACCTCAAGATGCGCAGGTAGAACCGGGAAGCAACTTAACTTTCTAGAGTTAACTCACGACATCCCGGCTGTGACATCTCTTCCAGGGATCACATCTGGGCAGTGGGGTGAAAATTAACCAATTACCTCGCTCTAATTAGTAAGGGATGAAGCAATGAGGTAATGAGAAAACATTCGAGATCGAAGAACTGATCAATACACGCTTGGAAATATGCACAACAATTAGATGGTTTATTTCATAGACATTATTTTTTTACTTTAACATGACAAATAGAAGAAACTAATACATACCAACTTGACCGCTGAACCTAATGATATAAACTAGCAGTTATAAACCCACTTCGCAGGTTTTTGTAGCTAGGCCCTGTGGGCGGCTTTTAGTTCGGCTTCACCCTGTTAGTGTTTGACCATTTTATAAATCCAATAGGAACTGGTTTCAAAAAGCCTATTCCTCGGATCCACTGTCATCGAGTGATAGTCACCAGTACAGAGTTGCCGAGAGAGGTAATGGCGTCGTATGTAATATATAGCCGCTTGATACAACATCCTCAAAGATGACATAGGCCCTGAGGGAAATTATTTTCCTCAGGGCCTCCTGTGTGGAGCTCATGTAAAAAAAAAAAAAAATGTGTATTACCGTCAATCTTTCCATATCCCGAGAGACACTACTTTTTAACAAATTCGTGACAGTTATACCTAAGGGGACACGTTCCCATCCGACCTGCTGACAAAAGTGGCAACATCTTGTGATGAATTCTTGAATTAAAAAAAGAATTACAACGGTAGCTTTGTTTGAAATTCGGCGTGGCGTCAACATGCACTCAAAACTGGGTTCTGAAATTCAACCACGCGGACGTTAACGTATTAACACTGTTCGATGATTTCAAGAAAGATGTAGTGGAGAAATGCATCGAGTTTGAAAAATGGTTCATTGGTCAAATTGGAAAAGTAGTCTGCCCGGCAAGTAAAAATTACAAGTTTCAATCGTGGTTTTTTTTTCAAGCATCAAAATCGCTCCTTCCCAAATGAGGTCATTGTGGATGGATACCATATATTAAAAACTAACTACTAGACAAAAAAGAGAAAAGGCAAAATTTTCTGCTTGGTACTTAAAATTATAACAAGAATCAAAGTCCACTGACCATTGCGCTCTTGGACTCTTCCATCTTAGTGACCTCCCTCTTGCCCATCTCTATCTGCCGCTCCAGGGGCTGCATCTTTACGCGGTGCTCCTTGACAAACTTTTGGGCGGCATCGCGGTCTTTGCTGATCTCGTCCACTCGGTTCTTGAGGCCCTCGTATTCCAGCCACAGCTTCTTCTTCTCCGAGAGGACTATCTCCTTTTCGATCTTCTTGCGCTCCTGCATGGAGTTGATTTCTGTCTGCATGCTACAAGGAATAGACAAAAATGTTATTTGATTGGTGTCCAACAGAAGCAAGCTTCCCAAAATGCCTTCCATTGACCCATTGTCTATAGCAGGGGTTCCCAACACTGTGCCCGCGGGCACCATGGCGCCCGCGGAACGATTCATATATGCCCGCCACTATTCGACAGAGACAGAATTTCTTCATAAATATTTATTAAAAATGTGAATTATTTTTATTTTTTTGTTAGAATTAAAAAATTTTTAGAGTGCCTAGGTTTATTAAACACATTCGTGCCTAGGTTTACTAATTGTTTGCGATATTGTATGTATGAGTGGTTCCTTTGCTGACAGTACTTGTTGCAACATGTCTAGCGGCGAGCCAGACTGCACTCTTCACGCTAGCCTGGAATGGGGAGTACTATTTGCACATCACTCCTTGTTCACGGAGAAAACCCAAAGTGAACGAACGCCACGAACTGAGCCGATGAACGCCGAAGGCGCCAAAACGCCTGGCACATGACTCTGACAGCTCTGTCAGTGAAAGCAATAAGCATGGCCCCGACAGCCAAACTGACAGTAGTCACGTAGTAGTATTTTTAAACATTTTTCTTTATTATTTATTAATAAATTATAAATATAAGAAAATAAATTATGAGATATGAGAAGTTATGGAAGGAGTTTGTCTATTAAAAATAGGTGGTGCCCGCCACCCTACTGACATTTTAGAATGTGCTCTAGAGTACAGAAAGGTTGGGAACCCCTGGTCTGTAGTAACTCTAAGTTCAGAAGCTTTCATACAGTACAGACAGTGCGCTACTGATAATCCTGTACAAATCGCAAGTGTGCCACACTGTTGAATTTTTCTGCCACCTCTGGAGCCCCAATTTGAAATAATCCTTAACCCTGTGCAGATATAGGCTATCCATTTTTATAAATTTCCCTACAACAAACGGATTGCAATCTGCAACGGATCCTTAGAGCACAGGTGTCAGGTGGGAATGCTGTCCTTATTCTACAGGTATTTTAATGCTCCGAGAAAGCAGCGCCATTGATTCCTTCGGCACCGGTGCGTAGCAGGGAAACATGCCGAATGCGCACCCAGCATTTGTACACGGTTGACATTTATCAGTATGGGTCATTCTTACAACTCGTTCTTGGAATTAACTCCTCGGCTGTGGATTTATTATTGAATTAAAAGTTATGCTGGCCATCACAATGAAAACTAAATACATCCTTATAAATAATTATAATGTATCCTTATTTATAAAGCAGGAGTAACTGTAAAACGGGAATAACTAACTTCAGACTAATCACATTGCTAAACTGACTACCAAAAATCTTTGAAAGAGTATCAAAAAATCAAAGAGAAACAGAAAAAAATTAATTTCAACACCTCTACATATTACAAATTAAAGTCCTCCGCCGCGTCTGTTTGTTTGTTCGCGATAAACTCAAAAACACTACGGATTTTCATGCAGTTTTCACCAATTATAGAGTGATTCATGAGGAAGGTTTAGATACATAATTTGTCAAGGTTTTGTGTAAATTGGTTGAAATAAATAATATGTAAAGGAGAATGTCTATATGTGGTGGAAGAGCAGGCTGGCAAGCGGGCGGTGTGGATTTGATTTGTATGCAAATTAACAGATGGCGGTGTGAGTTGATTTATCGAAAATTATAAAGGTTGGGTAGTAGACACACACCAACATCATGTAGACACGAAACACAACACCATCTACTAGATGGTGTTGTGTTTCGTTAGCCACAGTAACGCGTGGCCGGGTCAGCTAGTAATAGCTAATAGCTAAAGATGTTGCCAAATCTATAAAAAAAAAGAACAAATGAAAATTAACATAAAGCAATCAACAATTAAGTAAAATCCTTGACTCACTTGGCATTAATAGTCTCCTGCTCCATAAGCTGCGCAGAAAGTTGCAACAACTTCCCATTGAGCTTCCTGTGACTGGTTTTGTTCTCAATCAGCTCCGCCAGAAGATCAACAGCCTCCTGCCCGCTAACGGCGATCTGCGTAGACTTCAGCAGCTCCTGAGGGTTCATTTTGGCAAAGTCCTGGACCCGGTCCTGCGGGAGGAGCTGACACAGATTGTCCACGCGGATGCTGAGTCTGTCCATCAGGTCCGTAATGTCCTTCATCTTGGCGGGCTTCTTGTCTATGGACCAAACCGTGTTGTTGTCGCAGTTGAAGTTGCGCGTTACGGTGATGTTGGGCTGCCCCTCATCCTGATAGAGCTCTATCTCTATGGTGGCTTGCTGGTGACCGCTTTTGACATACTCGCCAATCTAGAAATTATAAAAATTTTGGTTTCCAAAAGCCTGCGATACCTGATCAGTTCAACGAATTACAGTTGAATTTGGCAGCCACCTCTGATCGGGAGTCACAAAATACCTAGAAAAAAACCTAGATTCTGCAGAAGCAGGCCATTTGATCTATTCCCTTTCTTAACAAGAGGATTGCAATCTTTAGAGCACAGGCTTCAAGTGGGTATGTTGTCCTTGTTCTACCTCTGCCCTTGTTAAAATGGAAGATGCTCTGAGGAACTGGCATCATTGATCCCTTTCACACCAGCACATAGCCGGAAAACACACCAAACTCGAGCCCGCAGTTGACATTTGTCACATGAGAAAGGGTTGGTTCAACAACTCGTTCTCGAGTTTGAACAGCTCAGCTGAGGAATGATGTGCCGGCCTATGGGTTTCCTCTCTCCTACAACATGAAGAGACCCATGTTTACGCCTTCCTCTCCTCAAAAAGACCCTCTAGCATCTTCAAAGAGGCATAGGCCCTCAGGGAAAGTATTTTCCTTGGGGTCTCCTGTGCGAAGTTAATGTATCGATGTAAAAAATAAAAATAAAAACTTCTCCTGCCTTCAATGTTGAAGATGATCAGCGGCCATGAGGTTCTCCAGGTTCCAGTTGTCAGTTTGGTGTCCAAAATATCTTAGAATATATATACATGATCTGATAGCCAGGCTGCCCTAATGGCACTGGAAAGTAACCGATGCGACTCTAGACTGGTGATGGAATGCAGGACTATTCTTACAGAACTTGCTACCATCAATAAAATAACCCTGATCTGGGTACCAGGACATAAAGGTATTGAGGGCAACGAGCGGCCTGATGAACTAGCAAGGAAAGGGGCGAAAGCACCACTTGTGGGATCCGAGCCGGCTGTAGGAGTAGCAGCTTGCCACACAAAACTACATATTGATAGGTGGGTCGAATCCCAGCACTGCAAAGAATGGGAGAGGGCACCTGGAATGAGACAATCTAAAGTACTCATAAAAGGACCAGACCCTAGACGAACCAGGAAACTACTCAATATGGACAGAAACTCGCTGAGGGAACTGGTAGGACTACTAACGGGACACTGCCATCTCAGGAGACACATGCAGATATTGGGAGTGGAAAACACCAATAGATGCAGGAAATGTGAAGAGGACGAAGAAACTCCAATTCACTTATGGTGCCAATGTCCTGCCCTGGTGGGAACTAGGCTCAGATACCTGGGGAGACACACAGTAGAACCAGAAGACATAGCCACATATCCGGTGACAACTCTGGTGAACTTTATTAAAGGGACTGGGTTGTTACTAAATGATTGAGGTAAAATGGGAGATAGCACAATGGGCCTATGGCCTAAGTGCTCACGGGAACATATACTTGTAAACCGTCTCCGCTTTTATAAAAAAAAAAATATATATATATACATGATATATTGCAGATAGTCGGTCAGACATGACGATTACTAGCTTTCCAGAATGGATAGATTGGGGATTGGATGGCTCTCCGTGTTCATTGGTATATAAATAAAATATAATAAGTAGTGAATAAATACCGTCTTAGCTCGTCCGATGACGCTTGTCTTGCCGCCCAATCCCAGCACAATGGCGCATACAAAAGTAGACTTTCCCGTTCCATTTGGACCAATTATCAGATTCAATGATGCTCCAGGAAACACTTCAACCTGACGAAAAGTGCTGCGAAGATACAAGGAAGAATTTATTAGAAAACAAACCTAAAAGATGCTATAAGATAGGTGTTATTCATATTTAAGTAAAGGGTCATTATTTCACTAAAAGCCGCACTTTTAGGCACCGATTGTAGAAACACACTTTGTTTTAGCAATTAGTACACGAAACAACTATTTACATGCACATATAGCTTATTAGGTTCTTAGTTTGGTTAACTAAGTAATTCAGGTGTATTTAGATTGAAACGAAACCTTCGGAAAAGTCAACACAAACAAAAACAACAACAAAAAAATGGCAGCAAAGGAATCAATTTCAATTTTATTCAATCAAACTTTGATTGAATAAAAATGGAATTTCAGTGCAACTTTCACCATTTATCCAAACATAATTAGTTATTTCTTGTAGTGATTAAGATGAAATGTAGGGTAATTTACAAAATCTGTGCCTAATAAAAGTGTGGCGGTTAGTGGATACATACCGAAACTTTTGTCATTGCAAATCTAAAACAATAAGTTTCACTGGTTTGTTTGGATCGGTGGAGCGTTTAGTGAACTAATTAGAAGATAGTTAGAAATATTAACAGCAAAAGAAAAAGGACAGAAAAGAGAATGGAAATACGTACAAAACCAAATTGCTATTCTTAGACTTATAGTTTATCAACTAGTCCTAATACAACAGAACTATTATAGCCAAAACATTTCAAAATGCTATTATAATAGTTGAAACTAATATTACAAAAGAAATTTTAAACGAGATATGGGTTCACAAAAACTAAGAACTTTGTGTAAACAGGACCATTAAGACAGATATTATGATCGAGTACGGTGATAGCCGAGCTTCTATAGGAAGATAATGTGATTATTTATTGTATTAGCTATGAAAACTAAAATAATGACGAAGAAACAACAAACAAAAAAATTGAACATTTTAAAAAGCGTACACAGCTGGCAATAGTGTAAACTAATAATTAAAATAGGTTTCACATACACGAAATTCTCCAGAGCGATCCTGTAGATGGATCCCGGCGTGTGTCCACGGCCTTTACTATTTGTTTTCGCCATTCGTTATGTTATAATTAGGATAATGTGAAATGTGACAGCTAAAACTGTTGCACGGCGGGAACTTCATGTAAACACAAACAAGTGCATGCCGATGCCGTATACATTTATACCAACCGAACCAACCGTAGCCATAGACATAAGCACCGGGACCATCATAGATATTCCAATCACGCACAGGAAAAGAAAAAAACTGTAATTTTCAAGTTTTTACACTATTTTTTAAATTTAAACAACTCTTGGCTCTTTTGTGTTCGCAGCCTTATTCCTGCTAGGGAAATCAGCTGGGAAAGATTGCACGTGTTACTGCGGATTCTCGCCATTAAAAATACTTAAGGGTACATCGCTCTCGCGGGTCGGTCGGGCGGGTCGGCATTTCAAAACTTCAACTACCCCACTCGCTTTGACGCTTCCACGAAGTCCTCGAGGAAGTTAGCCGAAGTTTGAAGCGCGTGTCTACACATTCGTGCAACTTCGCGAGGAGTCAAGTGGGACGCGCTAGACAACATGGACATCCGAGTGGCAGCTACCGCTGCAATAAGCACTCTCGCGTATATAACTACGTGCAAATTTATCATACATTTTTTACCTGTACTTATTGATGTAATTTAGCACTTTTGTTCATATTACCCACGCACAGGCGTGCCTTAATGGGTTCCCATTATCTACTTTTGCTTTCTTTGTATATATTCACTTTTACATTATTTGTATCTTATGTTATGTTAAATATATTTTGAAATTAAGTAAAAAAAATACCTGTCAAATGTTTGAAGATATAATAGGAAAAAAATATGTATGCTGTGCCTTGCAGCCGGGCGAATCCAGGCAAAAGGTTATTAAGCCTCATAGTATGCTTCTGGTCTGAGACTAATGGAGTTTGGTTTATATTAGGGGCATTTACTGAAGAAATATTATGAGCTGGTCTATATACTTCATCACATAAAATGCGTATCATTGAAGAATTTTGATGTACATTAGCGTTTTAGTTTGATTCTAGGATAAAAATGTATTGACCCTCATTAGACTGATCCAGATTGATTGGTTGTTCAATGTCCAGATTGAGTGGTTCTGAAAATGCCTCTGATTGAAAAGAATCTATGAGTAAAAGAATTTGTTCCTGTGACCACTGTGTGCCAGCCATTGTTTATTACGTACAGTCATTGTGACGCAACGCACACGCTACCACCAACGAAGACGTCTCAACGGGGACTAAAATAAGCCGAGCAGCCAAGTAGTGTAGTCAGACGCATCGTGTTCGAACTTCGAAAGACTTGGGGTCCTTTGACTTGGGCCATTTACCGACAATTATCGGAAGTCGGACGAGGCGGAGCGAAGTTGCACTAATTGAAGTGAAGTTCGTTCCTTCACTATCGTATTCGATCCTCGATCAACTTCGCGAGTAGTATATTCGTGGTTTAAGGGTCTACTATTCGTATTTCGACCGATTTCTTACATATCTCCCAAACATTTGAAGTTTTTAAGCTCTTAAAAAAATTTATGTTATTTTTGAAGATAATATCTAGATACGTTCCACGCCGAAACGCAAATTATATGAAATTCCCTCGATAGAAAAAAATCGCAAAGTATGCTCCGAAAATTATTTAAAACAAGCCTATTTCTTTTATTTTACAAGTTATATTTGTGAAAAAAATCACCGTTTCTTTAAATGATACTTAAGATACGTTCCACGAGATTTTTGCTCTATTTTAAACGAGTCATGTTTTATTAAGCTTTTTCGCAATTTTCGCTGCTATTAAACGACTTACAATATTAGCGCGCTCTGTCCAACATTCGTAATTACATATCTCTCCATCTTCTTCTTTTTCAGCGCCGTGCGTTTCAAGAGTGCCGCCTTACGGGTTAATTATTTGCAGCGTACATGGCTAGCAACAGTGCAGTGATAGCCGTCGAAAATGTTAGATTTTGTGCAAGGGTTGGCTACTCTGTTTATGTTCTGTGGTCGGCATGTTGGCCTTCCTGATCGCACTATCGCAGTATCGCACTCTGTTTTTATTCTGTGGTCGGCAGGTTGGTTATCCTGTTTCTGTTGTTATTCCGCTCGCTCGCGATCGCTTGTTGTCGGTGTCGTTCGTTTCATGTTTGATCTACATTCGGCGCGTCTCGTGTTATTTACCCGTTTTCTGTATTAAAAACACAATGCTTTCTGTGAATTAACGTTTTAAATTTAAGGTTTGTGCATAAGAACCATCGTTCAAAATGTGAAAACTAGTTATATATCTAAAATTTCGCTCCCGAAAATTCTGTGGGAATTGGGAATACGAAATAAATAATATGACAGACCGTGTGATTCTAGTTTGTTTTGTATTATTGTTTTAAAGTGAAAATAGCGGTATCTGTTGAATAAAACGAGTTGAACTGTAATCATAGTTTTGTTATAAATATTATCGTTATTGCGTGAGTTCCATTTATAATAATAATTTATTGTTTTGTTGCGCTGTGGCTAGAATCGGAGCCCATCGTGAATTTGAGCAAATTCTGTACTTGTCAAAACGGGAAGCTTTTTCGTAAAATTAATATTTTGAAGAGCTGCGATCACAGCGGCACGAATGAAAACTACCAAAATTTCTCACAAATTCGGTTGAGTCGTCAATTGATAGTTTGCTAGTTCTCATTTTCTCTGCTAGATGTCATTAGTAAAAATATAGCCCTATGTTTTATAACGTCTTTCTGAGAGCTTCCTTATTGTCATGTGTATTTTTCTCTATGTGGATATTTTATATTCTAGAAATGGTCGCAGTTTGTTTGTATTTTAACACCGTGCGCGGTAATGGTGTTGATAATGATTCCGAGCTGTGTTTTCGACGTGTATTTGTGAATATAATTTCAGTGATAACTGTGTAAACAAAGTGGTAAAACTCAAAATGGAGGGAGCATCAGTGGAGAAGGAGTATTCCGCCCTCGGGAACCTATTCCAGCAGATCATCAGTGATATGAAGGTAAGAACTCCATTTACGATATTATAATTATTACTGCCATCATTTCAATACTTCTTATTTTCAAAACACGATTCAATAAATTTAACACATTATAAACAAACGTAAGTTTTACCGATGGGTCCTTTTGTTTTGATGTGCGCAAAAATATTGTGTGTCAAAATTGCACAAGAATTCGCCGGGAAAGGTTTTGATCGGCAATAATTACAATAAATAAAACGATTTATTGCTAATAGTAATTTTATAACCGTAATAAGTTATTAAGTTTAGTTAATGTTTCATTTTTAAAACGTTTTGCTCGTGGGTAGGAAATAACTATTATTTTGCAATATTTTCAGCGCAATTTTAATTAGTACCGATATAAGGTACCTACCTAGACTGTCCTGGTGAAAATCCACTATTCGAAATCGGAACCTTGCTCGAAACGGCTTTCGCTAATTTTGGTGACCGGACCTAAATAGATAGATAGTTCCTAATCTTCCTCTTCTCCCCCCCCCCCCCCCCGACCTATGATATTCCTCAACTGGGGGTGCCAAACACCCACTGGCTCCAGTTGGGACTCTTGTGCGAAATTCACGTTTAATTTTTAAAAAAGTTAACAAATGCCGCCAATTTTAAATTACAATGTAGATTTTTTTCTAAATTTTATATGAATACCGCGTAAGAGTCCCACCTGACCAAAGCCAGTGAAACTATGGCATCGCCATTTATTAGGGTTAACCTGTCAGACTGAAAGTAGGTTGATAGAAGGACAAAGAGAAGAGGAAGCTTGAGAAATATCTGGCTATTCAGATCTGGCCATTACACCCGACTATAGCCACTCCAAGCAACGTTTCGGTTCTGAATGGTGGCCTTCCACCAGGGCGATTCTGAGAATACCACTCTCCGATTTATTGCTTTTAGATTATTTGGTTAAATTAATATCTTCAATAGTTTTTATGATAGTATCGACCTGTTGGAAGGTGTGGCGTTATACATATATATATACACCGACGTTATCTAAAAAACATACCTATTTCATAATCAAAAGTGCTTCAAGGTTTGTTGCAATTTTCAACACGATGTTACCTACCTACCTACTTGATTGATTTATATATTTATCGAAAAGAAAGATTATTTCATGTAAATATAAAATGACCAATTCAAAATTCTGTAATAACTGTCCCAAATAATAATCAGCCCAATGACAATATTTATAATTATATCATGTACTAGCAGACCCGGCCACACGTTGCTGTAGCCAACGAAACACAACGCCATTCAATTTATCTTTGAATAAATATAAAATATTGTTATTGAGGCAGTTCAGTTATGTACAATAAAATGTTTTTTCTATGCTATATATGTAAAAGCCCCGAAAAAGGGCGTTTATTTATAAATAAATAAATTACCCAACCTTTAAAACCAATGCCATATGTTAATTTTAAGCGCCCTTGAGGTTTTTTTCACAAAAACGGCGCTCTACAAATTGTCCAATTATTATTATTATTCATTTGCGTACATATCAAATCCACACCACCCGCTTGCCAGCCCGCTGCCCGAGTTGAATCTTTGAATTTTTCGGCGTTTCTCTATTGTAATACGCATTTATTATACATATAATCTTTCCTCTTGAATCACTATGTATTGGTGAAAACCGCATGAAAATCCGTTGCGTGGTTTAAAAGATCTAATTTAATGAAAACGAATAACTTTGTGTACACCACTATTTAATTAACCATATCAAAATGTTTCGAAAACTCTGTTTTACCTACCTACTAAATTAATTAATTTAGTAGGTAGGTACCTTATACATATTTAATCAACTTATTATAGTATTAACTTATTATATAATAAGTAAATATAAGGTACCTACTAAATTAATTAATTAAGTAGGTACCTTATATTTAATTAACTTATTATCCTGACGAAGAAAACATAGTTTTCGAAACATGTTGATATTGTTAATTAAATAGTGGTGTACACAAAGTTATTTGTTATTCATTAAATTAATAATGACGCCACAAAGTGAATTTGCGAATTTTGAAGAAATAAAAGATCTAAGCTTACAGACAGCGGGAGCGACTTCACTTTTATTGGAATGATTTACTTCAAGCTATGTATTGCTTTTTTATTGCATGGCGAGCCGGACCGAGAGAGACTGGTTTGACCTCTCCATCCAGAATCCCTCGACTCATCGCCTTGCACCGCAGTGGAGGGCTGGATTCATATGTCCGTCACTCCTGAACAGTACTAACCCCTCATATCTTTAATGTATTTCCAAGGTTTTTGACGTGAAAACGTCTTATAAATCGATGAACGTCGGCTGCATGCACGAAAAAGCATGACTCATTGTCACGTTCCTCCTGAGCCGAGCGTGCGAACAAGCGATATAGAGGCACGATCGACCTAAGCGTTCGGCTTGTGACGCATCTATCTCTCTTCAACTCCATCGTTATTATACGACGTTACCACGTAAAATTATCGTCCGTAAACCGACTTTACAGACAACCATTTTTTTTCTATAGTTTTTCTTATTTTCTAGGATTAATGTACACACTTGTCAAATATGCTTACAGACAGCGGGAGCGACTTCACTTTTATTGGAATGATTTACTTCAAGCTATGTATTGCTTTTTTATTGCATGGCGAGCCGGACCGAGAGAGACTGGTTTGACCTCTCCATCCAGAATCCCTCGACTCATCGCCTTGCACCGCAGTGGAGGGCTGGATTCATATGTCCGTCACTCCTGAACAGTACTAACCCCTCATATCTTTAATGTATTTCCAAGGTTTTTGACGTGAAAACGTCTTATAAATCGATGAACGTCGGCTGCATGCACGAAAAAGCATGACTCATTGTCACGTTCCTCCTGAGCCGAGCGTGCGAACAAGCGATATAGAGGCACGATCGACCTAAGCGTTCGGCTTGTGACGCATCTATCTCTCTTCAACTCCATCGTTATTATACGACGTTACCACGTAAAATTATCGTCCGTAAACCGACTTTACAGACAACCATTTTTTTTCTATAGTTTTTCTTATTTTCTAGGATTAATGTACACACTTGTCAAATATGAATGGTTAAATGATTTTATGTTTCCTCCCTCCTACAACTTGAGTCTCTTCAAGACCCAAGTTTAAGACTCAAGACCTCTACTCTCTTCAAACTACCCTCCACACATCGTACCCGAAGGTCACTTCCATGTTTACTCTTCTTTACTCTCCTCAAAAGACAGCATTCCCAAAGATGGCGTAGGCCCTGAAGGGAAATTATTTTCCTCAGAGCCTACTTTGTTGATCCCCCTGGCCTCGGGCACATTCCGTCCGGGCATCCGAAAACCAGAAATTGCCTTTGAAAGATAATAAAATCGCCTATGTCATTTTTAGAAATACACTAATGTTTTTTTTTAAATACCAAAAATTTGTACGCAAACATAAAAAAAAAGTTTCCGGGAGATACAACAATTTCTATGAGACCTATGTGAGCTGTTCCCAAGAATGAAAAAATTAGCCCCAGAGGTTAAAACGAAATTGGTTTTCTGTAAAGTCGGTTTACGGACGATAAATTTTACGAGATGACGTCATATAATGGAGTGGAAGAGAGATAGATGCGTCACAAGCCGAACGCTTGTTCCGCGCTCTCGCTTGCACGCTCGGCTCAGGCGGAACGTGACGATGAGTCATGCTTTTTCGTGAGTGCAACCGGCGTTCATCGATTTATAAGACGTTATCACGTCAAAAAAATAAATATATATATATATATACATACATATAATCTATGATGGTCGTCTACTTTAATTTCAGAGTCAAGGATAAGAGAAGTTGGTAGCGATTCTCAGACTGTCAAGCGTTCAGAATGTAATTACTTCGTAGAGGAAAGTCGTTGAGCGCGTTTAAAGCAGGTGTAATCACAATTAATTCGCCAGCATTTCGATGTCTTTATCATTTTCATCTTAATTAACTTATATCTACTGTACGGCATCTACGAAAACCTTATTACATACTTTAAAAATAATTTCTGTGGATTTCCTGCCATTAGAAGTGTCTTATTGTGAATTTTCCGCCATTAGATTGTGAATTCCCCCCATTAGATGTGTCTTTTTGTGAATTTCCCGCCGTTAGATGTGTCTTATAGTGAATTTTCCGCCGTTAGAAGCGTCTTATTGTGAATTTTCCGCCGTCAGATGGTTTTATTTATTTATTATACTACTAGCGCGGACCGTGATACACGGATAAAGTAGTATTTGTGACGCTGAAAATATTTACAAAATGTACCAAAAAATAATTCTAGACAATCAGAAAATTACCATTCGAATTGATGAACACCGTAAAGTAATAATAAACTTTAATTATTCAGATTTAGATTTGTCAAAAATGTAAACAAAAAAATACAAATTTCAAATACAGAATTAATATCATTAATTATTAAAACAAAATAATTTTGGTACCTACTTTATTGTTTGTTCGGTGTGTTTTAATACCTACTTACCAGTTCCAATTTCGAAAATTAAATTTCATTGATCTTGAATAATTTTATGTATTTAATACGTAGGAATATTTCACATCACGCATGCATGCACCGACATTCGAAATTAGCACGGATTTTCACATTGTTGGGTAGATGCGGGCCCATGGCATCCTCAAATTTTAGTTATAGTATTTTATGTGGAAGAAATGTATGCGTAGACTTGCCAATGGTCGTGCCAGTCGGGAGAGCTGTCTTGTTGTTAAATAGAATCACTTCGAATATCGATATGTTTAACATCAATGAAGCCCAATTTAGACGGTAAGCTTTGTTGCTGTTAATATAAATCTGCTTATCTAATCTTAAATATTTTCTCTATTTTAAAAACACTTTGAAATTTTCGTTATTTGTTTTTGGGGTGTTATGCCGTGTTGCGCTACCTCCTTCTTTAGCCAAAGTTTCGGTCAGCGTTACAATGTCCATCATCAGGGCAGATGTGTAATTGTGTACTTGTTAGTAATAAGTTAGTATACTAAAAAGTACACAATTACAGTAATAAGTTAGTATACTAACAGATAATAATAAGTTGGTATACTAACAAGTACACAATTACACATCTGCCCTGATGATGGACACTGTAACGCTGTCCGAAACGTTGGTTAAAGAAGGAGGTAGCGGAACACGGCATAACACCCCAAAAACAAATAACGAAAATATTTTTGGCCGTGAAAATCTAAAAACTTATCACACTTTGAGTCAATTTTGTAATTTTTTTTAAAATGAAAAAATTGAATTGAATATTATAATACGTTCTAGATTTAGCATGTTCAAGTCATTATCTGTTATTTAATAATAACATTGCCTATTTCAATCCAATGTGTATTGATTGTATAATATAATAGAATGTGACGATATATACATATATCTTTATAAATAGCTTCGCATATTAAAAAAAAACGTGTGCTAATTTTGATAATAATGACGTAATGGCAGATAGAAGTGTATGAACTAAAATTTACGTAATTGCTTTATCATTATTTTTATATCGTTTGTTTATTTTTTTCTTCTCTTTCCCTCCACTGTTTACTTACTATGTTTTATATTTTATTTTGTTTATTATTATTTCTATTATTTTGCTAGTTGCATTTCCACCCAGTAACAACTTAACCCCTATATACGCATGCTGTGAACATAATTTTTTTAATGGGGTGTTAATATCTATGCACAACCCAATGGCAATTTAACTAACGTAATAATTGTTAACATTCTCTAAATATTTCAAAAGTTCTTAAATAAATCTAATACTTGATTCTTGTCTTGGTAAGGGTTGGAATAACAGAGAAGTGCATGAATGTGGATGAAGCGGGAGGATGTCAAAAGTGAGTTGTCTGGCGCTCCGCCATCCCTGCCTACCTGTGCATCAAAATGGCTTTGTGATTAGTTATTTCATGTGAATACCGCGCAAGAATCAAAGCTGCTCGGAGACAATGGGATTATGGCATCCCCGATTGTGATATATTGGGAGTCTGAAGGGAATGGGAATACAGAGGTAGGGTAGGAATTATTTCACCTTAATAACTCTACGTTTTTTAATGTATTTTTGTTCCAAGTTTTGTTTCACGTTTGTTCCACATTGTAGCATGTTTATGCACATTTTAAGGTTTTGCTGCATATTAATATTAATCCGCTCCCTATTTTTATTGCCATTGATGGGGTTAACCCTTCAGTTGATTATTATTCATGGACAACGCCGGGTGTCTTTCCATCCCTTCTGTCTACCTTATGAATAAACACTATACTAATGTTCAATCTCCATTTTACAGAAGTGCTCCTTCCAATCTCCCTTTTGACACCAACTAATCAAATGAAATGTAGGTGCATGTAATGCATTTTGTTTAACGTGCATGATATAAATACATCCACGACACAAAACACCCCACATAAATACTTGTAGCCGTGTTAAATTTTATGTAGTTTACATAACTACTAAAGTAGGTAGGTACTTACTTTTTTTAGAATTCCCCCATTCGAAACACTTTAATTGTTTTTACTATTGGACAACGTGGGGCCGATGTAGTGATGTGTATACAAACAATCGACAGTTTCAGCTATCGATATTGTTTCAGCTATCGATATTCACTTTTGTGCCTTTTACAAAGAATGAATTAGAACCAGCGAAGAGTGACGAAAATTGGAAGTTATCACATATAATGTAATTATTATATTTGTTATTCATTAGTTATTGTTGTAAATTAAAAAATAAGAACAGTCCGAAAATTGAAAAGTCATAACCCCATGATTTTAAGGGTGACCGGACAACTCGGAATGAAACCAACTCAGAACCATCTCAGATAAATCATTTAGAGTGATAAAAAAAATATATAAAAAATGGTTAAATAGGTTACGTTAGGTTAGGGTGATAGGCTAATTTAAAATTATTTTTTTCAAAGCTTTTAATGCTTTTCAAAGAGGTGTTGAGTTGACTTTATTCTCAGTTGGCATGGAACCGTTTTTAAGCAAAATAACTCATGTATTGTACAGGGTACACTCGAGTGTACTCCATACACACTAATCTTGAGAATTCACTGTAGTTGATAACAATAAAATCTAACTGTGGTACCTTCGACCCGGCTTCGCCTGCATCACGCTGCTTTCTTATTAACCATTTAAGTATGGGATATTGTCTTGTGCTTCTTAAGGTATTTGGTATTACCTTTATGTACAAATAAGAGATTTTTCAGAAAAACACTTGAAACATATTATTTTTATGTTTAAATTGAATCTGAATACGTCTTACTGGTTTATTTGGTTTGTTGGACCATTTGTGTGTAAAATGAATTTGTCGTGGTTACCCATATCGACAATAAAAGAGGTCAACAATCTTATGAAATCGCAAAATTTGCATATTGGCACAATATTATGTTATAAAGACAACGGATTTGATACTTGAATGGATGTTTCAAAACTTTCATAGTTCTTATTTCATGACATTAGAGCTAGCTGCCAGCGAGTTTCTGCTTTCTAGTTACCTACTATAAACAATAAAGAAATATCTGTAAATTTTCCATACCACAATTGATTAATTTTTATTGTACTTGCTAGGTGTTTTTTAATACAATTTTTGAAACTATCCTGAAAAATAGGTTTTATCCTACGAACTGTAATATAGTAACATTGGAGGTTATCCACCACTTACCCTCCCTGGTATAAGTAACAGATGGTTACTCCTTCAAGGCTCTCGCAAAGACTCCAATTTTTTGAAAAAACGAAGTTACATTTAATTAAGAACGAATCCAGACCTCCAGTGTCCCTGCATACGTTGTTAGTAAGCAGTATGCAAGTGCTTAGCGGGAAATACAAAATACAATATGTGTTAGTATGACAAAATATAGACAGACAATGGGACAGGTTAGTGACAGTCTACAAGGCGGCAAGCGCTGGGTGATTGCATCCAGCGTATCCTACAAGCACCTGTATGAGAGGAAGATGGGTGGGAGTCCTCTCCAATCGATTGGCAGTTCCAGCAAGAATGCACATGACGTATGTAATAAGGTAATATAGTATCATGTGTCGTAAAATAGGCTAAACCTGTGTGATTGTTATTTGTAATGCCAGAATAAAATCTAGACAGGGTATTCAACCATTCCAGCAGCCTACCCCTGAAAACGAAATGTCGGACAATCGATAAAAATGTTCTCACCGCCCTTTGCTATTTCACATTACTTCACCCACTACCCTCCCGCTAATAGCGTTCATCCCCTGCGGTGGCGATATGACGATTCCCTCCTTATGCAACGGCACCAATACCGAGAATTCGGGGCGCTCCATGTTGTATTTTATATATTATTTAGGTACCTACCGCTGCGTAACAGTATCGATTCGGAACGCACATGACAGCCCTAACTCTGAACGGGAAATGTGAGATATGAGATCTAATCTTTACACTTTGCTTCGGGGTTTGGCGATACGCCATGGATATGTACATTTTATCAATTTATTCAAGTAATGTTTTGGTAGGTACCTACTTCTTTCTATGGTTGTACGAGTAACGTAGCTATTTACATAAATACAGTTTTTTCGTATACATCTATTTACTATTTAAAAGTAAGGTAATTTTTTCCTTACTTATGGTGAAAATTATCAAACTTTTAAAAATGTTGAAATAATTTCTCCTAACAGATATTAAATTTCTTTCGGTTGTATACATTGCATAGGCCTCAGTAATTGTTAAAAGCTATGGTTATTTTATTATATTTATTGTTATTAGGTTTAATTCGTATAACTCCGTTTTTCTTAAATAAGTTAAATTTAATAATTTCATTATTAAGTTCTGCAGGATTTTTTTTCTACTTCTTGGAATGCTTTTACGATGATTTTTTTAAAATTGTAGTTTTGTTGTAAATCATGAACACGCGAAATTTCAAATAGAAATATGTCTACAAATTTCATGACACCATTGTTCACCGTTCGTGAGATTTCTCTGAAAATATTTTAATTTTATTATAAACTCAAACTATTCAGAATAGTTTAAATTCCATAAAAAGGGCATTTGAAAGTTCACACACCACGTTTTTTAAAATGGCCTGGACGCGCCAGAGCTTTTTTCATTTGCCCCCATATAGTCCAGTTGATTAGTCAGACATCTCCGAAAAATCGATATTTGAGTTAAGAATGCAGTTTTATTGTACCTCTATCTGGTACAATACCCGGATTATTCATAAACACCACCAAATCAATTTTAATGCACCAAAACTTGTAGTGAAATAAACTTTTAGTGTAATTTTGTAGCCTATTTAATATGAACATAGACAGACACGTGCAAATGAAACTTGATTTATGGTGAGTATTCGATTATTGCTTTCCTCATTTTCTCAAAATTTAGTATTTGAAGATGTCTGACAAATCAACTGATATGTATGCAATATCAGTTGATTAGTCAAACACAAAATTTCACTATGAAGACATTCCTAGCAATAACCATCAGAAATATCGAAAAGAAGTACAGAAAAACGTATCGGGAGCATCGCCTATCCTTAACATATATTCCTCTTTCTCTCCCCATACAATAAAACTCCTCTACGCAACTTTAGCATTAGAAACTTTTTTGGCTTGACTTTAATTAACTTTTGCATATTTATCTTTGTGTTCTATGTATAAGCCGTTGGTTTCTTACAAATAAATAAAGAATATAGTCCAAGAAAACAAGTAACACAATTTTTTATAAAAATCCCTTTACTCCAGATTTAATCATGCACCTCTACCAGCAAATATGAAATGGTTTGATTGAACTTCCTTCGCAGGGAATTTTCTTCCTGTGCCCGGGCAGGCAATTTCCCTTTTAAAGTCGTCCGGATGAAAAAGCAAAAAATTGTCACAACACTCGGCAATACAGTATTAGTACCCGGTGGCGTAATGCTTGCCAGCCCTTCGCTCCGAGTGGGCGAATTAGAATACTGTCGCATGCATATTCAGGGGCGCGAAGGGACTAGTCATTGGGAAAGGGCCCCCGGGCAAACCGACCCCATTTTAATGAGCCTGTTTTGTATGAGCGTTTTAATATTATTATTGCTGTTTTAATAAAAGTATAGTCACAAATTACAATGGTTTTATCGATAATAGCACGACAGCAGATCGCCAACGAATAAACAATTGTTCACGTCAAATAAATACGCTCAATTTGATGAACCGACAAAAATCAGAGTCGATACAAGTCGATTTACAAGTGCGAAATTTCATACTCCTCCGTCGGCGCAAAGTTTTTGCTTCTCGTATTAATATATAGAAGATAGATAGAAGATATATGGTATATTTGCGGCTCATTCCAAAGTGTAAGATACTCTCAACATCGCCCTGGTGTAAGACCACCATTCACCATTGAAACGTGGCTTGAAATTGCTTTAGCCTTGTTTTTTGACCAGATCTCAATAGCCAATACTGGCCACCTCCCATTCCCCCACATCCTTCCACTCCCCATTATCCAGCAGCATTATTGCAAAACAGTAAAACATGTAGTACAAAATCGAGCTTAACTCAATCGTATATGTAAATTTTACTTATAATAGTAAAAATGCACTCGCTGCTTGTTTGTGGCGAGGAATTAAAAAAAAAAAGTAATTGAGATCCGAGGGGTAGGGGGAGAGAGATTTCGCCGGAATTGGATATATATTATTTAATATCTTAAATAGGAAGGGGATGTTTTTTTAAGTGCATATCGATTACTGAAAGGTTTTTATAGGATTTTTTACATTGTAGGGTTGGTGATGAAAACAAAACTTAGGTATCGCACAAAACTCTCGTTGGGGGATATGTATTACCCCCCTCCAGTGCGGGGGGGTTAAAACATAAAATAAATCTAGATTTTTCTTCGATATTCAGCTTCTATTTTCTGTCGTCTCCGCACTGTAGAGGCTGTATAGCTATTCCATGACCCGGTAATAAGTCAATACCCTCTATATGATTTGAATTCGATATGTCCGACTGATGTACGGCACATCGACCACCTCATCACATTTTTAGCTATTTGTTTTATTTATTTATCTATATGAAGTATGTTTACATTGGGTTTTTCGATCCCTGTCTCACTAGGATTATACCTGAGTCGAGACAGGCTTAGAGATACATAAATGAATATCGTAGTTACAAGAATATTTAAGGTTAAATACGTAATTATTTGAAAACAATTAAAACAGAAAGGTGATAGTGTGGATAAATCCTTTATACAGAGTTATCTTATAAATGTAGGAAGAGATGGAGTAAAGTAGTAAATCCTGTCATCTCTATTTATGGAGTTAAATTTGACATGATTCTATTGTTTTAATTTTTATTTATTTACAATCAAATTCCGCTAAAACTATTTAAATTAATTTCGTTTTTCTGCTCTTCGAACTTTTTACATTATGTTGGCTTATGTAAAATGGGCTTAAAGCAACCACTCTGCATCTTTCCCCAGACTATAAGCTCTAATGCGGAAATTGTACGGAAGGGTGACGGTTTTACAGGTCCACGTATCTTTGCCCTTTCGCTTCTTTGAAATTGTACCAATTATTTAAAAAAAAAGATATTTTCCGCTCATCCAGAATTTCCAAAGATGTCACTTCATACGAGCGCCAACAGTAAGTTTGAATTTGGCTCTACTCTGTTTTTTTTTACCCTGAGTGAAAATAATTTCCCTCGTGGCTTATGTCATCTTTGAATACGCTGTGTGGAGGGTCTTTTTAAGGAAAGGAAGAAGAGGAAGTTCTGGGAAGGGTGGGTAAGAATCTGGGGGTCAGTGTGTCCAAGAGTGACGTATGAATTCATCCCAGGTCTCCTGAAAGGCTATTCCCTAAAATTTGTGATAAGAGATCGTTCTCCCGCGAGAAGTGATGTCAGATTTGTGTGATTTTCTACGGCTGTTATTTGCTTTTTCTATCGGTCAATGTCAAAATTTCAGCTGTGACCTGTCGCGTATTTTAGTTTGGGTCGTTTTAAACACGAATTCCTGCAAGTATGCATGATTATTTATTCATTTAACAGCTGTAGAAAATCACACAAATCTGACAGCACTTCTCGCGGGAGGACGATCTCTTATAACAAATTTATTTTTCCGTTACATCAGCGCCCTTGAGGTGATTTTCTCACAAAAATGGCGCTATAGAAATTATCCAAAAATTATTATTATCACGCGGCTGGTGGGCAGACGCATTCGCCACCAAGATCTGAACAAATCTCACCCTTGAACCCGGACACCCTGCCTACTCATGGATCGTGGCAAATCATGACGGCCGGCGTGGTCAATGCGTGGTCGGCGTGGCCATTGATTCGCAACCCGAAGGTCGCGGAATTGAATCCCGCCGTGGCAAATAAATTTTATTTGATTAATTTGTGTTATTTCACAATTAATTCATTAAAAATAATATATAGTATATTTGCGGCACGTTCCGGAATGGAAGATACTCTGAGTATCGCCCTGGTGTAAGACCACCATTCAGAATTGAAACGTTGTTTGAAATGGCTTTAGCCGTGTTTGGTGACCAAATCTGAAAAGCCAAATAATTCCCTACCTTCCTCTTCTCCATCCCCTCCCCACTACCTTCAGCCTCACAACATACCTCAATTGGGGATGCCATAGTCTCACTGGCTCCAGACGGTAGCAGTTGGGACTCTTGTTAGATGTTCATATACATATATATATTGTATATATAATATATATAAAGAATCACTTGGGGTGACCTACGGCAGAGGTTGTTGTACTCCTAGAGAAAATATAATGCAAATAAGCTTATATTCTCCAATAGTTTTGTTAACTTTCTGATAGGTTTTTCGAAAATACGCAATTTTCAATTGACGCGCCACCAAATTAAATAAACCTGAAATTAAAATTATTTTTTTTCCAAGGCTCCCATCGATTTTGTCATATACACTAAATCTGCGGATTAAAAAAAATGCTTGTTAATTCATTGTTTGACCGCCAAAGATAAGTGGGTCAACTATAAGTTGATTTTTGTAACTGTCGATTGATATGTCGTTATTCGACACTCGTAAATTAAGAAATAATATTGCTTACCTAAGCAACCTGTTCAAATCTGCATAGTCAACTATCACTTGGAACTGGCTTCAGTGTTACAGAATAATTATTATTCTTATTTTTTTCTAATGACATAATATAAGAAGTGCTGGATCTCTGCTACGTGCTGTGAAATTTTTGTGAGGAAAAAACTTCTCTCTGGGCTTATGTAACCTTGGGAATGCAGTGTGGCGGGTCTTTTTAAGGAGAGGAAGTTTTGGGAAGGAAAAGGTGGAAAAGGGTGGGTCGAAAACTAGGGGTTAATGCGCCCAGGAGTGACGGACTTGTGAATCCATCCCTCCCCCTGCGGTGCAAGCCGATTAATCTAAAGAGTCCGGCTGGACAGATCTCCCGATCCGGCCCGCCACGCAGTAGGTGAACAAACCACTTGAGACGACCATAGGCAGGGGTGTTGTTTATCTAATAAATGATTCCCGGGGCGGCGGTCTCCATACCCACCACCCAATTGCGTATAAATAATTATGATGTATATCATAATTTTATTGGTCTTTAACAGTAGTTTTTGACGTGATAACGTCTTATAAATCGATGAACGCCGACTGCATGCACGAAAAAGCATGACTCATTGTCACGTTCCGCCTAGCCGAGCGTTCAAGCGAGAGGGCGGAACAAGCGATAGAGGCACTATCGGCTTATGACGCATCAATGTTTTCTTATGACGTTATCACGTAAAATGATCGTCCGTAAACCGACTTTACAGACAGCCAGTTTTTTTTATTTTATTTCTACATTGTGCACACTGCACAGTACATAGCCCTTACGGTGATACCTAACGTTTACAGAATGACTTTATAACAATTAGCAAAATATTATTATTATAAACACTAATTAGTTGTTTGTCTTGTGACACTTATAAATTATAATAAAATAATTGCTCTGTACCTCAAATGTGTAGGTGTATTCGCGCCTACCGATTTCTCTCGTGCCTTCCACAAGGTTATTTATTCATTTTATTTCATTTATTGATCAACACCCTTTTTCAGGGCTTTTACATATGAATGTTAATAAATACAATATTTATTGTACATAACTGAACTGCCTCAGTAACAATATTTTATATTTGTTTAAAGATAAACTGAAGATGTCCACTGACTTGGTGTAATTGTTTCCTTCCATTAGTATTCTGGGTAAAGAGGAAAACATTGGTAGTTAGTCCCAGAATTTCTGCACTGAAATAAATCCAGACTTCTTGTATTACGTTGTGGAATCCGGAAGCTTATCAATTCAAGCAATACCGGACTATCAACAAAATCATGTAGAATTTTATATAGAAAAACCAAGTCAGTGAAAATTCTTCTGTCTGACAATTTGAACATATTCATATTATTTAACAGAGTGTTGTAGTTCAACAAAATTGTTGGAATCCCCATTTTGAAATTTAGAAAACGTAAGAATTTGTTTTGTATTCTTTCAACAGCTTGTACATGTATATTATAATGTGGATTCCAGACGGGAGAATTGTACTCAAGTTGACTTCTAACATACAGGTTAGTTTAATTATTTAATTTAACTTGTCAATATTTGCACTACATGTATTTAAAAAAAAATTGTCTTAATTATATTACCAATATGTATCATAGTTAATGTTGGCTCCGTGAGAATGGGTCGTTTCTTCGACTCATTTTTGTAAGTACGGTCGTAAGTGGAATGAGCTACCGGCACCTGTTTGTTTATAAAAAAAATGCTGATAACTAAAGGAGTGTCTGTCATGCCTACACCTTCGGAGTAACGGCTTGAAGGTTAATTGATTACTGCTATGTGTTACACACCTCTAGTGATGATTAGATGGTTATCTACGGTCTCTCTCTAAAGCATATCGGAATTAAGAAATTTGTATTATAAAACAGTTACCAGTGTTTTATTTTAAGTCACCCTTATTAAAAAATAATTTCAAATAGTTAAAATTACGGAATGCAGAATTGAAAACCGTAGTTGGGTCTCTGGAACAGTATTCGCATAAAAAACAAATCGTTGATGCCAGCGAAAATTATCCAGCTCAGATACGAGATTGTAATAAAGGAAGATGTTTTGATGTTTAACCTCTCAGGCTCCGGGCCTTTTTTGTCGGAAAGTCAAGTATTACCGCTTTACGATAAAATCTACTTTCAATTTGGGAGGCGGGTATGAGTATCCCTGCCCCGGGAACCATTTATTGGATAACCAACACCTCTGCATAGGTCACCTCAAGTGCTTCGCTACGTTTCGTGACTTAGCAGAGGTGCCCGGGTTCGTGTGGTGAGGTTAGTCCTAGTCTTAGCGGTGGATGCGTCTCCCCCGAGCTGCATGGCAGGCCGGATAGGGAAAGAATGGTTGAGGGAGTCCCTAGAATTTTTTCTCCTTCTTTTCCTAAAAAGACCCTCCACACAGCATCCCTAAAGATGACATAGGCCCTCAAGGGAATTTTTTTTCTCATGGCCGCCTCCTGTGTGGTGCTAATGTAAAAACAAAAATCTGAAAATATGGAATATTTCTGAACGATCCGAAAAGTGTTTTGAAAGGTCATGAAATAGGCTTTCAAATTTTATAATTCGAAATAAACACATAATTTTTATTTTTAAATGGCTCACCTTCGTTTTTTTACTAACTGACAACGAAAAAAATACATTTTATTAGGCAAAAGTATTATAAACTTCCTTATTTTTTATTTTTTTTTTTTATTAATTAAAATTAAATTTGAAAATGTTGTTATCAAGTTTTCCAAGTATTTTAGTATATATTTTGGTTACAGCTGAAAATGGTCTTATAAACCGAAACAGCTGTAACAAAAGTATATACTAAAATACTCGCAGAACTTGATAATAACATTATTAAATTTTATTTTAAATAAATTAAATAGAATTCTCCGAATTAAACACAAAAACAATTAATTCGTTTTATGTAAAAATATTTAATAAAAATTTCTTAAGTTTCATAATTTTTTGGTTAACTTTTAAATTTGAATATACAGCGTGGTGTTTTCTTTTTAGATCATAATTCGTTTTAATTTTAAACCGTTTAGATTATAATTCTAACATGATCGTAAAGGAGACTGTTCCGAAAAGCAAATAAATTTACCCGAGCGGTTAAAATATCGATTCGTGCGTGAATCTGACAAGTAAATACTCTTATTTTTAATCAGTTCCTCTATCACGACTTACTATTCTATCCTATCATTCATTGATTGACCACGTTTCAGTTAGTATGCAGAATGTCAGTTTCCACCGAGCTAGAAGGTTTTCAATATATCTTTTTGCGGTAGAACTTTCTCACGTTTGGTATGTGGAACGGAGTAGGCCGACTCTCCTTCTCGTATCACTTAAGTATGGAAAGAGAGTGGTGTGAAATCTCTCATTGCGTGCATTATTTATAATCTAAATTAAAGCGTGAAAAAAAAATATTGAATCACAATCAGAATCACGTAAGAGAAAATTTTGTAAGTAATTATTCTTCATGTAGTGTTTTGTTTATTTTTTACTAGGTCCTTTCGTGACCCGAGTTCCCTGACCCCCGTTCAGACACTCGTGTTATCCAGACGCCTGTTAAAGGGGTATTCTAGTCTAGAAGCATGAAATGTAGGTATTTTTTCAGGTGCAATTAAAAAAACAGTAATATTTTTACCAGCTATTACTTACCAAAATTTTTATTAAACATTAAAGTATTCATGAATACAAAAATCTAACGAAAAAATTCAATATTCAAAAAGTCACAGGGTGTTGAAGTGGGGGTCTACAAAATGGCGCGCCCTGGTTGACACGATTGCAACCCTCCTAGTAATCTAAAAAAAAAAAAACAAATCAATTCTTAATCCAGACAAATTCTGCTACGAAAGTTAAAAAAAAATCGTAAAATGGCGGCTGTCTGAAATAGAAATTACTTTTCGGAATTTAAAAAAAAAAAGTAAACATTGAAATTGTTATAATCCTGGTAGGGGCGATAGAGTAATGTGTAGAGAAAGCTCACACGAAATTTAAAGCGTATTGGTTCCGTAGAACTTGAGATATCGTGTCAACCGTCTCCAAAAAAGGAGTTTTGAGAAAAATGCGTTAAAAATTTTGTTCTATTCAGATTCTGGTTAGATTCCATCTAAACCGCGACAATAAATGGTTGAGGAAATTAATGGAAATATGAAGAAAAAATTTTTTTTTTTTTAGACTAGAATACTGCCTTAAGCCTTTGGTTGACAGTAAAACGACTAGACCTAGAAAATTGGAAAGTATAAATAAGCGTTCTTGCGATAATGCAATGCTTTTTTACTTCAAAATTTAATGTTGGGGATTATTAATCTATCCCCGGTTTTATAATAAATTCGTTTTTCTCTGTTACAAACTTTTATGATCATTTTGACTTGGTCATTCCAACAGTTATGCTGTCCACTTTACACCATAATTGATTAAAAAATGCTCATAAGATAAGCCGTGCTTTAGGTCTAAACCAGTAGGTTTCCCTACATCTTTTATTTTCTTCCTTTATCTTAAATACTAGCTTTTCCCCGCGGCTTCGCTCGCATGGTATTACGGTAAATTACTGTAGCGCTTGCACTTATCAATTATCTCCCCCCCTTACCCCACCCCCATCCCCTCCCGCATTCCATATATTCATTCCCTTACATTCAGTTTTGAAACATCTCGCCTACCACCTAAATTTCATAATGCTACAGCTTAAAGAAAAAAAGAATTACTTATCCAATTTTGTTCATTCGTTCGGAATTTATGCGCTTACAAACATTTCGGTTGTTTATTTTTATTTAAATATTTGGAAGTTCGTTAATATATATAAAATACTCTATTTATCATTCAGTCTTTGTAATCGTTACGAATTATATTTTTAATACAGGAACTCAAATCTGACATTTATTCCAAGCTTGTCCAAAAAAAAACGAATTCTAATATTTAAATTTTCTGCAGTAGTAGCTGACCAGTAGACTGAGTGCCTACCAGCATAGAGCCCAAAAATATATCAACATTGTTTCCATGGAAAAGATTTTTTTCTGACGTTAGCAAAAACTCGCTTTTGTTAGCTACAGAAAACGTATAACAAATATAATATATTAATATTTATAATTTCATAACGCCAGAGCTTACCATCATATACAACCTGTAGTCTGCGCATACAGTTTAGCTTTATATTGGTGATAGAATTATTAAAGTCTTTATATTGTTTTATGCGTGAAAAGGTCATAAACAAACTCGAGCAGTTTCGCATTTATAATATTAGTATGGATATGGATTGTTTTGCACACCAAATTAGGTTTTTTAACCCGTCTAATCACAGGAGACCCTAGTTGTCCCAAAACATCATATGCCGTTATAATAACAGGAGACCCAGATTGTCCCAGAACGACCGGGCGTCATTAAAAGTTAGATATCTCTCTTCCTGTCAAGCAAAAATTTGTGATTTCTTTTATATTTGAAAGCGAAATAAATATTGCTTCTTATTGCCTTAGGAATAAACGAGCTATATTGATCAGATATTTTACAAACTCGATCATAAGTGACGATTTTATTTTGCGCCAATGTGTGACGTAATAAACAATTAATTTTAAAATAAAATTGTATGAATGTGATAAAAAGTGAAGTGACAGTTTTATTACAAATTTTCTTAAAAAAAAGAATCTGTATTTAAAATTTTAATTTTCTTTTATTTTATGTACTTTTTTGGGGAAACCCCAGGTACGTAATTTTTAAGCTAATTCACATTTTCAATATAAAAATTTTAATATTTTAAAACAAAAATCTTAATTTTTGATAAGCACATCGGAAAGATTATTTTATCTAGATTTTAGAACAATTTTTTTTTTCAAAAAGATTAAAAAATAACCAATAAAAATTAACATTTGAAATGCATGGGAAGAACCGAGAATTTTTGCGCGCAAACTTTGACAGGCAAAAGTTCATAGATATTATTTTCTCATTATTCGAAGGGTTAAACTCCGCTGTTTTGTTTTATGTCTGACTGTAATTTTATGAGTTTCGTTTCCGCCTCAAAGATGGTGACCGCCAAAAACATTCCGGGGTACCAAACATAACATGACTGCAGTTGACACTGAACGGACCGTTTTTATTCCTCTTTCCTATACCTCGGATTTCGACATTTTTCACAAGGGTCTGTTAACACAAAGGTTCTCACCTCCTTCTTCAAAAAGACCCTCCGCTCAGCATTCCCAAATATGATGTCCTAGTTTGTTGAGCCTGTTAATGATTAATTAAGGATCTAGTCCCATACATTTCTCTAAAATTGAAATGTTATCAGGACACTGAATCCAGTTGGCCTACTTATTTAAGATTAATTAGAATTAAGTTGTACGTTATAAGCCGTGCTACCTTAAGGCGCCGCATCCCCGCTCAAAAAGAAGAAAATGGAGAGATATGTAATTACGAATGTTGAAGAGAGCGCGCTAATTTTTGAAACGATAAAATTGAGCGAAAATTGTGAAAATGTTTAATAAAACACGACTCGTTTAAAATAGAGCGAAACTCTCGTGAAGAACATCTAAAATGGCTTTTAAAGAAACACTGTGATTTTTTTCATACATATAACTTCTAAAATAAGGGAAAAAAACGAGTTCATAATAATTTTCGGAGCATGCTTTGCGATTTTTTTCTATCGAGGGAATTTCATATAATTTGCGTTTCGGCGTGAAATACGCCTAGATATTATTTTAAAATTAGCATATATTTTTTTAGGAGCTCAAAAACGTCAAATTAAGGGAGATATCTAAGAAATAGGTAGAAATTCGGGTAGCGGCGGCTTAATCTAACTTTTTCTAATAATCGTTTTAATGCTATAGTTCCCAGGCATTTAGAAATCTTGTGTGGTCCTTACTTAATTTAAATCGCAGGAAAAAGCACAATTTAATAAATAGTTTCTTTAAAATCCATGTTTCTCACACTATGCCAGTTTTCGGCTAAAAACGATGACTATTCAGAGCTCGATCGAAGAGAAATCTTCGAAAGGATACATTTGAGTCACGTAATCGAGTTTATTTCCAAGTCTTCAGTATTGCGATCGCGTCTCGCCCTTCTGTTGGGCTTTTCCTAAGCAATCTTGAAAAGAAATTATTCTGAATCTGATTTTAAATTTATATACCTAAATGGCAAGTAAGCAAGAAAGAAAGTACCCACCAATCTATGCTATCAGAATTTCTTAATAACTTTCTGAAAATGTTGCCTTCATTTTGTATTCATTCAAAAACTTTGGGTAGCCCTTTAGACTACTCGTAGAATAAATGATCTGTGATTAACGATTCAAGAAATGAATCGATTTGAATAAACCCCTTATAATCCGTAATTTATTCGATTAGTTAATCGAATTGTTGGTTTCGATGTTTTGGGTCTGATTTCTTCGATTTCTGCCGAGTGCAAAACTCGAGCAGGAATTATTTGTAATACATTTCGAGTCCTAATAAATTTATGATGCTTTATAACGAAGATTGATTGAATCGAATTGTTGGGTTCGATTTTCTTGAGTCTGATATCGTCTGATGTTTTGTAACGAATATCGATTAAATCGAATTGTTGGGTTTGATTTTCTTGGGTCTGATTTCTTCGATTTCTACCGAGTGCATATACTCGGAACACGAGTTATTTGAAATCTTTCGAGTCCTAATAAATTTGTGATGTTTTGTAACGAAGATTGATTGAATCGAGCTGTTGAGTTCGATTTTCTTGGGTCTGATTTCTTCGATTTCTGTCGAGTGCAAAACTCGAACAGAAATTATTTGAAATCCTTCGAGTCCTAATAAATTTATGATGTTTTGTAACGAAGATTGATTGGAATCGAATTGTTAGTTTCGATTCTCTTGGGTCTGATATCTTCGATTTCTGCCGAGTGCGAAGACTCGAACAGGAATTATTTGAAATCCCTCGAGTCCTAATAAATTTATGGTGTTTTATAACGAAGAATCTTTCCAAAGTAACTAATATTTAAACTCGAATATCACTACCTAACACGTGTGTCGTTTACGAGGACGGAACTATCGCCTTGTAAAATAAGCACACACCGAATAATAAAAACCATCCACTTGTTTTTCTCTCTTCGCCTTTCCTCTCTCCTAACCATTAGTAAGTCTTCGCCTTTACTGCCGGTTGCATTTCGTTTCTCTTACGAGCTTCATCGACCTCACAGTTACTTTATGAGCCGTGAAATTGCTGTCTTAAAAATACTCGTAAATCCGCTCTAATTACATAAATGATTTTTATAATTATTATTTTTATCGAAAAATTATAACGTTTTCATGCTTTACACATTCTATACTTGATAACTACTGGATGACAACATTATTACTGTTAGAGCAATGTGTTTGGCACGCATTTTATACCTTGGAGTGGCATTTTTAAATTAGTGGTTAATGTGAACAGTACACCTCGCGTTTAAGAAAGTATGTTTCTAATTTTATTTTAAATTGAAAAAAAAGTCAGTAATAAAGTCCAAATACAATATTTTCTGCTCAGTGCATTGCAATAATTGAAAATAAATTTCCTCTCTTATTCGAATGAGAATCGGACATTGTTCCGTTCCTTCTCACTTATTTAAAATTCACGTCCTTGACTCCCCAGATTTTACATTCTGTGGTCTAGAAGTGGGAACTTTAGATCACATGTTTTTTGGTTGTCCCTCTCTATCAAGCGTTATCTAAAATTATTTCCCCTCCATACAACATCTCATCTCTTCTAAGTCTGAACTCGACGCCAATCTTCCATATACTTCTGAAATTTGCTCATTTAAATAATATTAATATATAAATTCACCTTTCTTTTCTCTGTAATTTGAAATGATGGCCTAGTCTAGGCCATCATTTCAAATAGGCCCTAGAAGGGTGAAACCCAGAAATAATTGAAAAAAAGAGTCAAAATACAAGTAAAGTATTCACATTTGGAAAAATAACCTTTACTGAACCATTGAAACGGCCACCATCTTGAATCGGAAACGAAATGTACAAACAGCTGAGTTAAAAAAAAACAACTCAGTAAATTATGGCTCGGTATTTCAGTATTTTTTATTAATTCTGCCACCAGGCTTATCTTGCACGGATTCCTCCCACCAGAGAACAACTCGACGGATGTAAAGTTTAGCGAACATAAAGTGCAACTACACTGTACTGATATACCGGCACCACCTGAAGTCATCACCTTATTGAATCATTGAGATCTCAAACTTCTTAATAAAAAGGTTAAGAAATATGGTACACAATATTTATGGTGTGTGTATGTGTAAATCTGGTTCAATGACCTCTAGCAAATTCCAGCTTTGGTTTTCAAAATTGGAACTAAGTTATTGTGGAGAGTTTGAATGAAATTCTCTGAATGAGTTTGCAGATTAATACAATTTCTCATAAATAATTGTCTTTTTTTATATTTTGATTACGTGACAAACAAAATTATTAGTTGTATACACAACTACAAGTTCTCTTTATTTTTGTTTTTGTTTTAATCAACTGATGGAATACGATAAAGGAAAAACTAGGGGACCGAAAATTACCCAGGCGTGGAAAATTAACAGTAAATCTGTTAATGCCCAAATTGTGAACATGCACAGTGTGTTGCCACTGTGAAATATTTACACGGTTCGTGTGAAATGGTAGTGAAAACGTTATACAGTCCACAGTGGTCGCAACGACCATTTTTAGGCGATTTATGTAACGGAAAACATGGCCCACCAGACCGCCTGTTTGTATTGAAATGTTAAAAAAAAAGTGATTGAATTGCAGGCATTTGTCAATGTCTAGAGGTAGCTGTCTAACATATTTGAGTTAGGTTTTGGGCTGAAAAAACATATATTTCTTGCGCGGTATTTTATACCCGCATGAAGGCTTTATATTTTATACTTGCATGAAGATTACACCGTGTATTCTCAAGTATCTCAATCGCTGTAATCAATTTGTCAAATTTTCATGTAAAAGCCTTCTACGGCGTAAATAAATAAATAAAAATAAAATTCTGGGTCCAATTCTGTTATTAATTTTGAATGACTTATGCCACTTCAAACTCAACTCAAAACTCAACTGATCTGGGGGCGTGTTTCTACACCTGCCATCTTGACAAAATAACTGCCCGTGATTGGCTGAATTCCGATATAGCGGGTTTTGATAGTAACTTCTTGAATGATACAGTGGGTTTTGTTTCTCACTCGCAGTTTTAACATGGTTTTTGGTCGTGATAAGGGACGTTTTTAAATTCAATTTTAGGTTAGTCTTGTTCCTCGCAAAAACGTGAACAAGATCTCATACTCGGATCATTTTGTCAAAAAATCGGAAATAGCGGGTTTTGAAATTATAGGACTCAATGCTGATAAAACCAAATTCATCACATTCAAAATAAAAATAAAATAAAAACCTTTTTTTTAAGTAACCAAACTTCAAGTTGGTATTAATAGGGTAGCGTCTGCGTGGTTGAATTACAGAACTCGGCTTCGAGTGCATGTCTAACGCCACGAGGTACGCACCGCGCCACAACATAACATCTGTGTACGTGAAATTTTAAACAAAGCTACCATTGTAATTCTGTTTCAAATTCGAGAATTCGTCAAAAGATGTCGCTACTTCCGTTAGCAGGTCGCATGGGGACGTGCCCCTGGCAAGGATAAGTACTACGAATTTGTGAATTTGTAGTATCTCTCCGGATATGGAAAGATTGACGGTAAAACTGAATAATAGTATCAAGCGGCTGTATATCACATACGACGTCATTGCCTGTCAAAAGTGGTTGAGTCAAAACAGAATTTGGTTACGTTCAATCAAATAATCATGTATGTTCGCGTGTATCACATTATCATTGAATAAACCTTGCCTGTTAGTTATAATAATCATTTATGTACGAGTGGGGAAGATTATCATCGGATAAACCGTATCCATTAGTTATTAGCACGTGAAAGCTTTCATTTAGATATGATTAGATAAATTCGTATTCTCTGAAAGGGCTGAAGGTTTTAATATATCCCATAAGGTAAAGCTTAACCGACCCCTAAGCTTGTTTTCAAGGCAATATATCAATAGCAGTACAATAACCAAGTCAAGTACAATAAGCTTGTTCTTAAGCTAACCTGTGTGTTCCCATAGAAATGGTTGTAACTCCGTTTTTATTCTAGTGACAACCTTAAAACAAAAAGGAGAATACCTATAATAAAACACGTTACACATCTCTACTCAAAGTTGTCCGTAAAAATAGATAAGAAATACTAATTTTCTAGAAACAGTTCTTAAGGTGGGCCGGATCGGGAGAGACTGGTTGAGGGGGAGACCATTTGACCTCTCCTGCAGGACTCTCAATCATGAAGGATTCATGTCCGTCTCTCTTGGACACACTGTTCCCCAGATTCCTAACCACCCCTCTTACCTTATTTTCAAAAAGGCCCTTCTCACAGCATCCCCAAAGATGACTTAAGGCCGCACTCTTGAAACGCACGGCGCTGAAAAAGAAGAAGATGGAGAGATATGTAATTACGAATATTTTAAGCCGTACAATAGCAGCGAAAATTGCGAAAAAGCTTAATAAAACAAGACTCGTTTAAAATAGAGCAAAAATCTCGTGGAACGTATCTTAAGTATCATTTAAAGAAACATTGTGAATTTTTTCACAAATATAACTTGTAAAATAAAAGAAATAGACTTGTTTAAAATAATTTTCGGAGCATACTTTGCGATTTTTTTCTATCGAGGGAATTTCATATAATTTGCGTTTCGGCGTGGAACATATCTAGATATTATCTTCAAAAATAACATATATTTTTTTAAGAGCTTAAAAACTTCAAATGTTTAAGGGAGATGTGTAAGAAATCGGTCGAAATACGAATAGTAGACCCTTAAGCCCTGGGGAAATTATTTTGCTCAGAGCTTCCCATCTGTAACTAACGTAAAAAAATAATATTTAAACAAATTTCAAATACAGTAAACACCACCATTTTAATTCAAAATTGAAAGATTTTCTTTGTTTTGACCACTTTTAATGTCTATAAAATCGACATGTTTCGAGACCGATGCTCTCTTCTTCAGGGTTTACTAAAAACTACGTTTTACTACTAAGTTGTTTTTTTTGTCTTCAGACTCGTGGAACTATCAGGTAAGTACTATTAATCAATATTATGGTAATTATTCCAATACCCATTCAGCGTTTTGCGTTCAAACAATGCCAAGAGGCGCTAATAGAGCGAAAATTTTCAATTAGAATAATAATTCTTATTCTTTCAATTATTTTATGTATATTTCGCACACTGTGCTCCGCTTGTTCAATGTTCCGTTAACAACTGTGCAAAGCAATAAACAACTAAGGTTTTTATAAAAAGAAAATCGTTATGTCATAACTTGCCGAGTGAATTTGGACGTATTTAGAAACATTAGAAAGTAAAAATCACTCACAAAAAACGTATTTATTTACTCATGAGCCAGTTAAGAGGCCATTAATTATGAATTATGACATTGCCTCATAAATTAGTTTGTGGTCATTTTAAGTGATTCCTGATGGTATCGCTTAGGTACCTCTAATTTGCTGCGGTGACGAGCTGCACTTAAATTATTAATTAAATAATGCAACAATGCTAATTGTTACGTCCTTAGTGGATAAATACGACAGGATTGAAAAAAAGTTACTACAATATGGAACATCTTAAACCATAGTGAACTAACTCACTTTTTTCAGTTTCTGAGTTAAAGTTTGAAATGAGGGCTAAAAATCATTATCCAGAGAGAATCAATCAGAGAAATACTGACTTGACCAATCATAGACAGTTTTTCTTTGATTGGTTCTTCTTTCTGGCAAAGCTAGATTATGATTTGGAGCCGTCATTTCAAACTCTAACTCAAAAATTGCAAAGTGAGTTAGTTCACTGTGGTTTAAGACGATCCATTTTGGGAAATCATCTGCCCTGCAAGCGGAGATCCCGAGTTCGAAACGCACCGAGTAATATTTTCTTCTCTGTTTTCTATTACAAACTTACCGTTTCAATGTATTTAAGATATCATGTGTGCCTGATTATTGTGTTAATGAAGGACCCTAATCCCGACCCTGTGGAATGCCATACTCGATGAACGCAGGAAGTTTTACCACATTACCTGTTTTGCTCTGTATGGTAAAAAGATTAAATGGATAGGGATTGGACGAAACACCAAGTCGAAGAAGCTGAAATGCCTCTTACGATAGTTGTAAAGATTTTTAGAAATGTTACTCTACTTATAAAAAAGGAATAATGAACGCAGAACAAAATGCAATAGAAAAGTGAGACCCCTGAGACGTACGTGCGATAAAAGTTCGACCATGTGATGAACGATTAGCTAATAATGCAAGGCCAAGGCCAAAGCTATTTTAAAGTAATTAACGTGATTAAGAAGGAACGTATAAACGGTTTGGACACGTAAGAGATAATTGACGGAAGGAGTGCCTGGAGAAAATAAGACACTGAATAGAATCAGTTATGAGTTTATGAGTCTCATAAGAATACGCAATTCGACTTCTACGGGCAGTCGGTAGGTTCATAGGTTATATTAATACATTCATCGCTTGGGCACTTTACGATTTTAAGCTCTTAACCCCTCAGGCCTCTGGCCTATTTTGTCGGAAAGTCAAAATATTTCCGCTTTGCAATAAAATCCAAATAAATGGAATATTTCCAAACGTATCAAAAAACTAAAAAATGTCTGTGAAAGGCGATAAATGTCGCTTTTAAATTTTATCATTCGAAATAAACATATATTTTTGAAATAAAATTTTTTTGAATGCAAACATAAAATGTTTTAAAATAGGCTCACCTTGCTTTTTTCGAACTAAAATTATTGATAAAGAAAAATATGTAAACATACGCATATTTTATTAGGCAAATGAATTGTTAATGTTTTCGTCAACTCATTTTTTGTCATTTTTGTTTTCGTCGTCGTCATAATGATGTCAATTTGAATTATTTTGTGGTTAACTTTTAGATTTGAATATAAAGCGTGAATTTTTCTCTTTTTAACACCGTTTAGATTATTTTTCTAACAGTGATAGTAAAGAAACATTAAACAACGATTTCAATGAGACCTATATGAATTGTTCCTAAAAGTAAACAAATTAGCCTGAAGGATTAAAAATGTTATTTTTTTAAGATAATCTCTATTCAGGTGCTCAGTTGAAAAAGTATGCTCCGAAAATTAAGATAAACGCATCTGTTTCTGCTGAAGGTATGATTTTTTTTTAATTGCTTTTAACTCAGATGTGGAAAGGTTCTCAGTCTTTTTAAAAAAGTCGTGTTTTATTAAATGTTTTCATTACAGTCGCTTACGCCTGTAAATTACATTTTTTTTTATATTAGCGCGCTCCATCTATCATTCGCATTTACAAATCTCCCTTTCAAATCATCTTCAGTAATCTTTTCTTCTTTTTGAACGGCTACAGCACCATGAATCTCCGATAATTATTAACACTTTTATTTATTTTTTCTTGTTTGCATTGCATGCACCGCCTCTGTAGACTGCATCTCAATGAACTGACGGATAAAAAAAATATATTATGCACTTTTATCTCAGATGGGCATTGATCAAACCGCAAAATTGCATCGCCTTTATGGCGACCATTACAAAAAGCATCTTCAATGGCCGAAGAAACCCCCCCCCCCTGCCCCATCCGCAATGAGTAAATACCTATTTGTACCCAATTACGTGGTTTTAATGGCGAGTTCGCTTCCTCTGTATCGCGATGGACTCAATAAGGAGTCGACCACGACTTTTTCAATCATCAACGGGGCTATTCTGCAATGCAGCTGAATCGTTTTGTTTTATGGACTAATCGATTGTCACCGTTTTGATTTGTTTTTGGAAGAAAACACCGGGAAGCAGGACATTCGCCATTATGTATTATATTGTTTCGGAGTATTTTGATGTTGGAGCAGATATTTCGGTCTTAGAGTAAAGCTGGAAAGAAATTTTGATATTTGAGTGATGCTAGAGCATATATTTTGATGTTGGAGTGATGCTGGATAAGATATGTTGATGTTTGAGTGAAGCTGGAGCAGATATTTTGATGTCGGAGCGAAGCTGGAGCAGTAATTTTGATGTTGGAATGTAGCTGGAGCAGATGTTTTGATGTTGGAATGTAGCTGGAGCAGATGTTTTGGTGTTGGAATGTAGCTGGAGCAGATGTTTTGATGCTTGAGTAAGGGGCTGCAGTAGGATTTTGGTGTTGGAGTAAATCTGAGGCAGATATTTTGATGTTGGGAGTCCGGAGCGAGAATTTCAATATTGGCAGGTATCGAAGCTGGAGCAAGAATTTTGATGTTGGAGTGTAGCAGGTACTTCGATATTTATGCGAAGCTGTAGTAAGAAGGTGGTTTGAAATAGGAATAAAACTGGCTCAGGAATATTGCTAAATGAGGGCAGCTGAACCAAGTATTTTTATGTTGGAAGTAGAGCTGGAGCACATATTTTGATGTTAGAGCGGAGCCTTAGCTCTTATTTGGATATTGGAGTCAAACTGAAGTTGAGATTTAGAATTTAAGGTAATGTTAAGTTTTTTTAATCCCTTAATCGTGCACCTTCCTGAACTTTAAAACTATTTGTGCGTCGTCTTTCTAACAGTCATTGTAGTTTTAGTTAAATCATTTCATTTCATACCCGTAATAATATATTGTATTGATAACCTAATTATTTTATCTCTTTGTAAATTATTGAATAATGCCATCTCTACAATATGTCAATGTGTCATACGTGTGACAGATGGCTTTGCTTATTACAATAATAATTGATAGGAGTACTGTTTTATCAACGCTCATTATTTATTTTATTACAATGCAAAATTAAATGACGATAAATTTGATAAAATATACACCCATTTTCACAACTATTTTAACTTTTCAATTATTCTTCTGTCTCAACTCAACCGTATTGCTTTGATCCACTGAATCAAAAGTGTTGTTTATGCGATTTTGGAAGAAAACTGATGTCGTTGTTGTATGTGACCTCACGAGAGCTCCCCTGTCTGTGCAGCTTGAAGACAGAAATTTTGTTGCAACCCGGTTAGGCAGCGTTGTGAGGCTGGACAGTTAAGGGCTGTAGGATTATATGAAGTACGAAAAATAGATGCCAATAGCTCGGAGCGCGTACGAGGCGACTTACACAAAAACGAGTCGAAGAAACGACCCGTTCTCGTGAAGCCAAACCAACTGTGAACGAGTGTTCCGCTTTACTCAGTTTACACAAGACCTCTCGACTTCTCAGATTGTTCAAGAAGGAATATCAAAATTTTGAAATAAAGTTTAATCAATTTCACCAAAAATTGAGCTCACTTTGGGAAAGTTTTTCACAACACATTTCTATTGGTTTATCTCTTCCTAACACTTATTATATTCAGGAGATATTTCACCGTCCTCCTCGTATATTATCCAATGATAATGAACAATGTCAATCTATTTATTTAAAAGTCTCGGTCTACTATTCGGTACTTAAACCTATGAGTAGTGACTATATATAGAATAAGTTAGCCGAGTTTTTTTTTTACCTGTTGCAAGTATTTTTTTGATAATTTATTAATATTCGTTATCGTATGGATAAGCTTTCAGAAGGATGGTGAAATACCCCCTTATTGTAGCAGTTCGGATACTAGGCAACTTTATGCCAAAAAAGGTTTATATATATATGCAGATGAGCTCTGGCGTTATGAAATTTGTATAAAAATTTTAAAGTAAATAGCGCGCGAATTGTTTGAAAAGTGTGTGTATGTCATACAGTTTAGCAGTAGGGAGAGAAGGAGGGAGGGGGTTTAGAGGGGAATGTGGGAGGGGAAGGTGACGCGGGTGGGAAAGGGAGGCGAAGGGGAAGGTGGGACTTACACAATTGGACATTCATTCACGTGCTTAAATAACAGGGCGATAATTACAAGTGGATAAAATTACATACAAGTTTATTTAGTTGATCTTTTGAATTCTGCGGAACTGTACTCGTACCGGTCCGAAGTATTTGAGCAGTTCATTGATTTGTGTTGAATTATGTAGAGGAATAGACCCCATTTCTTCGCGGTGTTATTCATTTCTCGGTACGGAGTGCTACGGAGCTATAATGCTATGCAAATGTACCGCATTGTTGCTTGAACCAAAACAATGCGAGAATACAATGGACTGAGAATTTGAAGCAGACACGATCCTTTCATTCGGATTTATTTGCACATAATAACACTCGGGAAAGTGGCATGCATCAATGCTCCATAATAATATAAAATTAATATTACGTGCATTACGAACTTTAGATTTTTATTTTATTTTAATATTGGCTAGTAACCAAAATTAAAAAAAATATGTATTATTGACACTAGCAGTTAAAAACCCGGTTTTGCATAAAGCGTTGCGTCAGAGATGTACTCGAAGTCAGGTTCTTAAATTTCAACCGTACAGACGCTAGCGTATTAATACTTTAGGATTGAAATTAAAAAAAGTTTATTGTTTTAATGTTACCTGATTGCTGAGGGTCGTCTTGTCTTCTACTTCTACAACGAATTTTCATGATGATAATGTATCATTATGTTCGTTTATTGGAGCATGCTGACATAACGAACTACATCGAAACCAGAGTCAAATTAACCTCTCAAAAGCTGTGCTGCTGTATAAAGCCCGCAGATGCCTTAAGGGGGGTATTCTAGTCAAGAAAAAAAAATTATTCAAATTTCGGTAGTTTAGAGTTGAAGTATTCAAGAATATCTGAAATACCCTGAAAATGATTTTTCAAAATTCGAATTACTTTAAAAGTTATAGCCAATTTAGTTCGACCAGTTTATACGAAATCAAACTAGAATCTAAAAAGAGCAAAATTTTAACCGCGTTTTTCTCAAAACTTCCTTTTTCGGAACGTTTTTCACGAAATCTCTAGTTCTAATTGACCAATTTTCTTGAAATTTGGCATGAATTTTCTTCATACATCCCTCTGGTAGGAACCAACAAAAATTTTAATTCTTACTATTTAAAAAATTTTATTTGATTAAGTTGTGTCATTTCACAATTTCATTTAAAATAATATATAGTATATTTGCGACACGTTCTAGAGTGGAAGTTACTCTCAGTATCGCCCTGGTGTAAGACTACCATTCAGAATTGAAACGTTGCTTGAAATGGCTTTAGCCTTTTCTAACTGGTGACCAGATCTTAATAGTCAGGTACTTCCCCACCTTCCTCTCCCCATCTCCTGCCCCTCCCCGCTACCTTCAGCCTCACAACGTACTCCAAATTGGGGACGCCATAGTCTCACTGGCTCCAGGCGGGAGCAGTTGGGACTCTTATGCGGTATTAAAAAAACTTTGTGCCTGCTCACCAGCGATCGGGGGAGCTTGGTTGAGGGAGACCCCATGACCTCACCAGCCAGTCTTGCACCGCAGTGGGAGAGACGAATTCATAGGTCACTCCTGAACCCCAGATTTCTTAACCATCCTTGTACCTTTTTCCTTCTCAGAAATTCCTCCTTCCTTTCTTTTAAAATATCCCCCACACAGTATCCCCAAAGATGAAATTACCTTCCTTGGGGACTCCTATGTGCAGGTAATATAAAGTTTATCATCCATGAAGGTGGGTACATGTTATGGATTATAATCTCCTATCGGAGATTTGGTTAGAGAGAGCGTTCTTCGCCCTGCGGTCACACAGCTTTAACAGTATATTTTTTAGAATTGCAAATACGTAATAGTGAATTAATCTTTTGTTATTTTCCTTGTTTCAGGTAATTTGATTTGCTACTTTCCCACGACTTACGATACAAATATATAAGTCTGTTTGGTAAGTTCATTGAAGAAGACAATATTCACACCTCAAATTAAATATAAGACACGAAAAGGCACAGAATTGAAAGCTATTGCAAAGATATAATTTTATAAACAATGAAATGTAACCAATTATTAGTTTTCTAGTTTACACGCTCCGCAGGTTTTTACTGCTGGGCCCTGCGGGCGTCTTTCGGTTCGGCTTCGCCCAGTTAGTGTTGGTGACCATTTTATAAATCCAATAGGAACTGGTCCCAAAAATAGCCCGTTCCTCGAATCCAGTGTAGCTAGTCACCGGGACAACGTAACCGAGACAGGCAATGACGTCATTTGTAATATATAGCCGCTTGATATAACTACGTATTAGAGGCTGTTCAAATATTACGTAAGCAGATTTTTTGCAATTATTAACCCCCCCTCCCCCTCGTCAGCAAAAGTAAGCCAAGTTCGTACCTCCCATTTCATCAAAAATAAGCAAAGCAAAGACCCCCCCCCTGTAGTGCTTACGTAATACTTGAGTGGCCCCTTACCGTCAATCTTTCCATATCCGGAGAGATACTACATATTCACAAATTCGTAATGGAACCCTAGGCAGTTGTACCTAGGGTCACCAACAGTGCGTAGTGACTTGACGGAAGTGGCGACATCTTGTGACAAATTCTTAAATTCGAAACCGAATCACAACTGTAGCTTTGTTTGAAATTCCTCGTACACAGATGTTATTTGTGGCGCGGCGCGTGTGGCGTGGCGTCAGACATGCACTCGAAGCCGGGTTCTGAAATTCAACCACGCAGACGCAGGCCTATTAATATTATTCGATTCGATGTACCAACATTTTAATAAACTACTCAATAAATACGTACACCTTATCGCGTATAGTATGGGATGCTTTGCCGGTAGAGTAAGTTGGAGATTTAGGAATTATTATAATAGATTTTCGTAATCAACGAAAAGTAATTTAATTAAGATGTTTTAGTTTAAATTGCAGGCAGTGGCTCGAATAATTTTGTTGTGAGCGGAAGGCTTATCACGCCCGTTTATTTTTATTGATGTTATGCCTTAATCTGTGCGGTTAGACCGTGAAATGCAGCTGTACGTTTTTCTCAGAACCGGGCTATTGGAGAGAGAACATTATACTAAATAATGCAATGCATAATAATAATGTTATTCTACCCGGACGTAAATAGAGTTCAACAATACCCAGTTAAACTACGTAATTTTAATATATTAAAATGAATGTTTCTTTGTTTGTCCCTTATGCGTTACTAAATCGTTTATCCGATTGCGTTGAAATTCGGGGATTTGATGCGCGCATGCCCGGGATGGTTTCTATATATAATAGTGAGCTCTGGCGTCATGAAAACAAATTAATGTTTCTTTGTTTATCCCTTATGCGGTCCCTAAACTATTCATCCGTTTGCTTAAAACTTTGGGGATTTGATGCGCGCATGCCCGGGATGTTTTCTGTATATGATAGTGAGCTCTGGCGTTATGAAAATGAATCAATATTTCTTCGTTTGTCCCTTATGCGGTCCCTAAACTATTCATCCGATTGCTTCGAAACTTTGGGGATTTGATGTGCGTATGCCCGGGATGGTTTCTATATATAATAGTGAGCTCTGGCGTTATGAAAATAAGTTAATGTTTCTTTGTTTGTTCCTAAATCATTCTTCCGATTGCGTTAAAACCTGGGTGAGTTGATGTGCGAACGCCCGCGAACATTTCTCTATTGTCTAAAATCTTTAATGGCCTGTATCGTATAACTTAAAACAAAAATAAATAAAGTAGCTCACATTCTTACTAGATATTTGATGTACCTTTTGATTACAAAAATAATTTTTCAGTTTGGTCGGGTATTTTGATCTCAAATCCAAAATTAAGATTTGTATGAAACGGGCCGAAAAGGGCCGCGCAAACGTTCCACTTAATTTTTAAAAAAGTGACTCGTCTGACATAAGATAGTATGTTAATGGGAAAAACTATGTGCTCAAACCAAAACATATAAATTATATTTACAAAATAGGGCCAAAAGTTGACCAACTTTTGTACATTCACCCATATCATATTTTTCAAACAAGATTGAACAAATCAGTAATCAATGCCACCATTGACGTACCAAATGAAGTAATTTTGACTTCTTCCGTATTTATTTTGAGCCAGTCATTTCGTGTGCGTTTGATCAAACCAATTTTTTAACACCACTGTCGACGTATATTAACCAAGTATGCAAGATATATCGGAGACAGATCCATTTTAATCTCTCCGTCTCTCTCATAAAAAACTCATGAACCAGAAAGAGACGATAGAACGGAGTTTTCAGCGGCAGGGCCATAAGACGTATCGGTTCGTTGGATCAATAAAACAAACACAGATTAATGATTTGACGTTGTCTACTGAGGCGTGATATTTATTAGGATCGATGGATTACAATATTACTTCTCGCGTTACTTCTTCTGACACTTTCTTGGCTGGTGTAGATTTCTTACAGGTAATGAAGACGCGTTTAGACTGTTCTTCATAGGCAACGCATAAACTGTTGAGGTACTCTATAAACATATGAGGTGTGATTGATAACTTAAAGAAATGTGATATCGCATTTAACCCTTAGAACGCCGGATGTAAAATGCCCGCCGTACATAGGCTGACACGATTTCCCAATAACTTGCTTGCTTTTTTGCAAAATAATGTGGTCTAGATGTGAGAACTTTAGGTGACATATTTTTTCTCTAAATAAATATCCTCTCTTCTATCGAGCGTTATCTAAAATTACTTCCCCTCCATACAACATCTCATCTCTTCTAAGTCTTAACTTGACTCCAATCTTCCATATAATTCTGAAATTTGCACATTTAAACAATATTAATATATAAATTTACCTTTCCTTTCTCTGTAATGTAATAAATATAATAATTACATTTTGTTACTTAAATTGTATTGCACAATTGTAATTTTTGATAACTATTATTATCAAATTGGATTGCATAATTTAATAACTGTACCCAATGTGTAAACTTCATTCGCTATAACACAGGGACATCCCTAGCATGGCGGATGAATTAACACAATTTTTTTTCAGTGTATAAAGTTCTTTAAATAAATAAATGTGAAATGATGGCCAAAACACCCCTGAAGGGTGAAAAGCCAGAAATAATTGAAAAAAAAATATTTTTTTTTGTAAATAGTAATGGCTTACGAGAACGTGACCTGGCAATTGGCCGCCCTTAATTAAATAATCATAAAGTTATAATTTTTGGTGCATTATTCATCAATTTCAACGAATTTTTTTTTCAGTGTCGATTTTTTGTATTTATTTGCTGGTATATGCAGTACAGCATACAGACGATTTATCCTTGATTCAATTGAATAAAAATATGTGTTATGCTTTTGTTATTCGACGGTACATCCTCTCTGCACACCCCTTCGACGGCACTTAGGTATATTTTGTGTAAGTAGGGTATACCGCATTTTCCCTAAACCGACTGCTTATTGAACGTAAGTATGTCGGGGGGCCAAATTTTGAGGGATTAACTGTCAGTTGATGATGTTACGAAAACATACGGAAGTATTCTTGAGATTTTCTGTTTTTTCCAGCAAAATAAGTGCTCTTCGCGATAAAAATAATAATAATTGGATAATTTTTAGAGCGTCGTTTTTGTGAAAAATCACCTCAAGGGCGCAAACATTTTTTTTAGAAAGCAATCACTTTGTCCTTTGATACAGTAATGAAATAATTCAATTACTTTTTTTTCACCACGAAACTCATTTAATGTTTTACGACCGACCGGTTTCGCTTAACACGGGCGTCATCAGGGTACAATATCATATGATTCTTTGCTGTAAATAAATGCGGTACCATTACTTGGAAAATGTAAAAAATATTATATTTATGATGGAATTTCGCGACTCGCTATTTCTCAGATAACATAAATATATTTGCAAGTGACGGAACGTCAAGCTGGAATAATATTAATATGGGTTATTTCTTTGCCATGCGAATTTATTAGTTAATTGTGTGCTAGGAGCATTTGACGGCCGGCGTAGTCCAGCGGTAAGGCTCTTGACTTGCATTCCGAAGGTCGTGGGATCAAATCCCGGCGTGGCAAATAAATTTTATTTGATTAATTTGTGTTATTTCACAATTATTCATTTAAAATAATATAAAGTATATTTGTGGCACGTTCCAGAGTAGAAGATACTCTCAGTATCGCCCTGGTGTAAGACCACCATTCGGAATTGAAACGTTGCTTTAAATGGCTTTAGCCGTGTTTGGTGACCAGATCTGAATAGCCAGGAATTTCCCACCTTCCTCTTCCCCATCTCTTTCCCCTCCCCACTACCTTCAGCCTCACACCATACCCCATTTGGGGATGCCGTAGTGTCATTAGCACCAGACGGGAGCGGTCGGGACTCTTGTGCGGTATTCATATAAAAAAGAAGAAAAAGTTGGATTTTGTCATTTTTACCTAGAAATCCGCACAAAAGCCGTGCAAATTTAATGTCGCCAGAACTTACCATTTAGCTGTTTTTGTTTAGTAAACGGAACTGCATTGTGTCCGGCTTCATGGGATGAAGTTTGTTGGATCTTGGCGGTGGATGCGCCTGCCCATCGATATCACCAGATCGAGACAGACTGATTGAGGGAGGCCTTTTGATCTCTCCGGACTCTCTACCACAGTTGGAGGGACGGATTCATACGCCCGTCACTCCTGGATATACTGACCCCCAGATTCCTACTCACCCTTCATACCTTTTTCCTTCCTAGAGCTTCCTCTCCTTCATTTACTTAAAAAAAATTCTCCACACAGCATCCCCTTAGATAATATAGACCTTATTTTCCTCAAGGTCTCCTGTAAAAAAAATCAAATAAATAAATGGTAAATTTTTCTATCCACGCTCAAAATAATACAAATTAACTACGTGAAATAAATTTTGTTTTGTATCAACCGATGAAATTTAGCAATTATTTGTCACAATCTCACTTAGCACATTAATTGGATGCTATTACTGTAAAATTACGCTCAGCCGTGTTGGTGACTTCGTCATTGTGCTGAGCTTGATTGACGGCGGCTGCCGAAAGTGCCCCTTTATGCTATTTAAATATCTATGGTACCTACCTATTCTTTTTATACTCATTTCGCTTTAAAATGTCAAGTTCTTGCCTTTGACCTCATAAGCTTTTCTGTCCACAAATAGCGCGCGACCTTCATAATGTCAAATCTCTAAATGTCAACACTTTTTTTCACTGGGTGGTTTTTGTTGATAATATCGACTAAAAATTAAGAAGGACATAACAAATACATATTCTTCAATTTTTGTGGAAATCACTTTTTTTTAACTTCTTTATCTATAGCCAAAAATACAAAAGTTGCGTAAAGTATTGTATATCTTCTATTCTATTATATCAATACATGAACCAAAAACTTTGTACCCCTTTTTACAAAAATTGCGCGGACGAAGGAGTATGAAATTTCGCACACTTATAGTTTATATTAGAGAAGAAGTGCAGAATGCTAATATATTTTTTAAATTATGCATAAAAAATACATTAAATCAATAAATAAAACATTACACATTAAATTAATTATGGTCGAATTGCGACCATTGGGCGACCACTAGTTTTTAAATAATACGTAATAATTGTTTTTTGGTGAACACTGCTATCGCCAGATATGATTTCAGATTTCATGAACACGTATTATTGATTTATTTTTAGGGAATTATGCCGTGTTGCGCTACCTCCTTTAGCACCAAAAACAAGAACTATTACTACTACTTCTTCATTAGGTAATTGACGGCTATACCAAAACTAAACGCAGAAATCATTTTAAAATATACTGTATTACCAGCTCTTAGAGGATTGGAGCCGGTAACACGGTATAAGGACACAATACCCCTCAAACTTCGATTATGCATCTGCCCTGACGATGGACACTGTAATGCTGTTCGAAACGTTGGCTAAATAAGGAGATATCGTGACACGGCATAATACCCCAAAAATAAATCTGCAGTCGCCGGTTGTAAATCACTGAGCAGTATATTATATTCGGTAACCGGACAACTCAGAATGAAATCCTCTCAGAACCTCATTTGAAAAGTCATTAAAAAAATGGTTAAATAGTTTACGTTTTGTTAGGGTTTGGGCTATTTAAAGACTTGATTCTGAGTTGGCGTGAAACCATTTTATTCGTCCAGCAGCCAGAACATCTTTGCAGAACTGGACTGGTATCCATTGATCTGCGACGTTTCGCAGCCACCTTTTTAATGTTTAATTTTTGTCCTGACGAAGGAAGAGTGCTTTCGAAACCGTTTAGCTTTTTGAGGTGACAAATAAATCGATTAACGCCGGCTGCACTCACGTAAAAGGATGACTCATTGTCACGTTTCGCCTGAGCCGGGCGTGCAAGCTAGAGCGCGGAACAAGCGTTCGGCTTGTGACGGATCTATCTCTCTTCCACTCCATCGTTATTTTATGACGTTATCACGTAAAATTATTGTCCATAAACCGACTTTACAGACAACCAATTTTTTTTTTATATATGTACATAATTTTATTGATTTAAATTAACCTTTGTTCAAATTGGACGTCATTAAGGCCATGCTTCCCGGACCAAAAAGGAAAAGATAGAGAGATATGTAATTACGAATGTTGGACAGAGTGCGCCAATATTTTCAATAACAAAGTTGATGCGAAAATTGGGAAAATGCTTAATAAAACACGACTCGTTTAAAATAGAGCAAAAATCTCATGGAAGGTATCTTAAGTATCGTTTAAAGAAACATTGTGAATTTTTTCACAATTATATCGTGTAAAATAATAGAAATAGACTTGTTTTAATAATTTTCGGAGCATACTTGCGATTTTTTTTTATCGAGGGAATTTCATATAATTTGCGTTTCGGCGTGGAACGTATCTAGATATTATCTTAAAAATAACATATTTTTTTAAGAGCTTAAAAACTTCAAATGTTTAAGGGAGATATGTAAGAAATCGGTCGAAATTCGGATAGCGGCGGCATTTGAAGAACTAAGCTGTCAAATCAAACGTATCACGTGCCATAAAACAAAATGCCGCAGTTTTCAATAAACGAGAACATTTTGAGATTTAAAACTTAAACGATATTTTCATCCCTTTTAAAATTTTGTAAATATCGCATGTTATTCTCTCTTGCCTTTTGGCAATTGATATAAATAAAACAGCGTTCTTCGATCAAAACTACCCTCTCCCGCCCACTCCCAAATAGGGTTGTGACGTCAGTCGTGACGCGGGAGTATAAATGGATGACATTTCGCAGTCTGTAGGTCAAAGGCACGATCGGTAAACTAGAACCTCTAGACTTGGATTTGGTTAGTGTAAATATAGACCACGTGTTATACTGAGTCGGACAATACAAATATGGATTGTGATGTATCAGGTATGAGTGGAGTATAAACATGATCATTTTAGTACGTTGTACAATCACCTGAATGTTATTATGGTAAGGATTCTTATCAATTTAAACAACCCAAACCAACATCAGTATATATAGTAATCAGTGGTGGCTCGTGACTTTTGGGTGTGCTAGAGCGTTATTTAAAAAAATGGCATTATTGATGTTGTTGTATCCAAAAAAAAAATTTTTTTTTTCGAAATTTTAGTTTTTTTTAGTTTAATATCGATAATGACATTTTTTTAAAATAACTCTCTAGTACTCCCAAAAGTCATGAGCCGTTTCTGGTAGTAATAATTACTAGCAGTTAAATACCCGTTCCGCAGGTTTTTTTTCTGCTAGGCCCTGCGGGCGGCTTTTGGTTCGGCTTCGCCCAGTAAGTGTTTGACCATTTTATTCTAATAGGAACTGGTTTCAAAAATAGCCTGTTCCTCGGATCCGCTGTCATCGAGTGGTCAGTACCGAGTGGTAGTCACCGGTACAAAGTAACCGGGAGAGAAAATGACGTCATATGTAATATATAGCCGCTTGATACAACTATGTATTACTGTCAATCTTTCCATTTCCGGAGAGATACTACTTTTTAACAAATTCGTGGCTGTTATACCTAGGAGGGACACGTTGTGATGAATCGTAATGCCTACCTACACCTACGCTATGGGAGGAAAGAACATTTTCACGTTCAAGAGGGCCTGCAAAGTTTTTTTCTAATATCGTGTAAATTATAGGTACATCCAGTAACGGCTAATAATCAAAACAAGAGACACGTGGACTTTTATTACGGTGGGTGACCTTCATTTTCGTTCCCACAGGAATTAAAGTTGAACGAACTTTATTTTTAACAGAATCAAAGACAAAGAAATGAATGTTTATTGGCCCTGAGGAGTGTTTATATAAGTGACATTGGAAACAGAGTGTCTTAGAAACGGAGAGTCTCTTTGGGCGCCGTTAGTGTAATCAAAACAAAAAAAATTAAGGCGTAAGTACATGTTTGGTTTAACACATCAGACATAGAAGTTTACTTTAGAGAAAACCGATTATATTTGACAGTGCGGCCATTAAAATTGAATTACAACCAAGTACGTAAAAATTCTAATATAAAAAGAATTCAATTAATGAAGATTTATTCCAAAACATTTTAAACATAAGAAGGCGTTTAACAAGTTTGAAGGGAAATAATCCGGCCCTTGTCGTTAGTGAGGGAATAATTGGCGGCGAGGACGGTTGACCGTGAACAATTCGTTGTCTTTTTTTTTAACTTAAATCGAAGTGTAAAATCCAGTGAATTTATATTCGATGTTTCTGTACGAATTAAAGATAATTGAAGAGTGGTCTTTAAACATATAAAAATTTTGTGTCTTAAAATATAAATAGGATTTCGGAATAATAATAACATAATTAAAACTTTAGAAATCCGATTTACTACAATTTAATTTACATTTGTGAGAGAATAATAATCATGAGATAGATACGCGGCATATAATTGAAAAATAATTTAATTTCACTATGAGTTTACAAAGGAAAATAATAATAATAAAATTTAGAATTTTATATCTAAAATAAAGTTTTGATTACGACTAAGAAGTCCGGCTGAAATAAATTATAGAGTATTAACGAAATATTAAACAATTAAAACTTTGGTTTTAAAACAAATAAAATAACGTCAGTGAAATAAATAAATAATAATAACGAATTGCTCGAAAGCGATAGTGATTTAATAAGATGGTCGAAGTTCCATTACAAATTAAATACCGAGTTGATTATGAGTGATGATAATAAATCAATGCTAGGAGAAAATCAGAGGTTTTAACATAATCTAATAATACCCAAGTGAAAATTTAAATAGAATCGTTTTTTTAATCCAATTCTAGCAGGGAGAAGGTTTTAGACATAGTCTAAAATATACAAGTAAAAGATTTTTTATAGTATCGATTATTTTTTTTTTATCAAAAAAATCTAATATTAAAGAATGCGATTAAAATTTTTAAACACCAAAGGGGTAATTTGCAGAATTTTGGTAAGTTTCTTTTATCATTAAACTATTTACAGGTTCTTGGAGACGATGCAGAGCAAGCAGTCACAATCATTTATAAAATTTGCGAACAGAGCATGTCGGTAACTAATAATTTTAATAACAGCATGATACTAATAGCTGTGCGCGAGAGTTATGAAATAAATACCTATCCAAGGAGTCAGGTCAATCCCATCGGACATAACTTGACTTAGTTTGTTAACTTCGGCCTTCGAATTTGCAACGACGAATATATACACAGAACTATTTAACTTTCATATTTGAACTTAAATAATTTGTTCCTTAATCGAAGTATCTAAGGATCTTTTAGAAGAATCATGCATTCTAGGGCAGTAGGACATCCAGCAAACACATGGGTTATTATAAAAAAAACATTGACACTTTTACCTTACGTGTTTGGGGACAAGTTTATTAATTATAGTTTTGCGATAAACTTTCAGTCGATATGTGAAAATTAATGGGGGCAATTCTAAAGCAACAAGCAAGCATAAACTCTAGGGACAAATTTATAAATCGTGGTCTGAAAATTTAAAATTAAAAAATTAAATTTATCAAAATTGAAGTAAGAACTTTTTGCATAACATTGTCTTTCTAGTTATCTAGGTGAATACCTACTACTTCATGAGGGGGGCTTCCTCAATAAAAATAAAGCCAAACCAAAAACTCACTTTTCCATTTATACCTACCTTATAGGATAGGTATCCCCGATCCTTTCATACCTAAACACGTGGACTCAGTGACCACATTAAAAAGCACTGGTAGTGAATGGAGACATACAGTCCAAATCCAAAAATTTTACCCACGCAGTAGACTTCGGGATTATTGTATGCAATTATGGGTCGCTCGGAAAATTCCACAGCTTTTCCGAGGGAAACTTAAGCCCTGTGACGGTATTGCCAAGAAGGTGGGCATGCGGAGGTAGAAGGAGACGTATGCGAGGAATACGCTGGCGCGGCGCTTAAGACTAGGTTATTTGTATATCATAGTCTTGTCGACCTTCGATTTGATGCGAGCCAACTGGAACGCTCCCTTGGCGCAATCGCAGCAGGTCTAAGAGGTGGCAGGAGTGCGATTCTGTCGGATCACGTGGGAGATGGATACGACAAAAACAGTCGCACACCACATTCAACGCGAGTAGAGTCGTGATAAGGGATGCAATGAAATACCCCTTCTAGAATCAGTCGAGTTAAACTACCTGGAGGTGAGGAGGTTGGGATAGTTCTGGGATACGATGGAAGACCTGGTACTTATCTCTGGTACGTAAAGCTCCTATCGAAGCAAGGAATCCCGCAGAAGAGGGTAAAATCCGGTCTTTAGGTATGTGTAGCCGTTCATTGACAAAGGCCTTTTCGGAAGTCGGTCACCAGAATCTATTTGGTTAGTGGAGGAGCCAACCTTTACAGAAAACTATTTTTTTTTATCCTTGACCCAATCCCTACACACATCCCTTCCCCAAACAATCTAGTGTTTACTAACCATGAAAATAAAACTCATGTTAGGTGGAGGCTTGCAGACTTCAGGTGAAAAACTGAGACCTAGAATTAGGTCATATCACGCAGGTACAGTAAATACTTTTTCATGAAATGTATGTTATAAATTGTTAACTGTTATTCTCTTTTATTTGTATTTTAAATATAGCTGTTTTAGGAAGGAAATAAACAAAATGAATATCAGGTACAGGCAGAATCTAAGACGGGATTAGTTTATCAAACGCGTTAGAAGATATTTAAAACAATTAATATAGAATTCTTTCACTCTTACTCTAAAAGAACCGAAGTTACCACAAAACCATACATTATACTCTTTACATTTGTATGCGTTTTATTACGCGTATGGGTGTAAATCCTAAAACAAAAAATTACACAACGCAGGATACGGAGATAATGTAAACAAAAAAATTCAAAAATCTTGATTACTGTGTGAAATTATCACAGGGATTGCGAACAATAGGGTTAGATTAGCTCAGAGTAATGTAGAAGTTTGAAAAATAGGTTGGGGAAAGAGGTCTTCACAAAAGTGCGAATGACCTAAAGTTAGACTAGAAATACCCTAAATGACAGGCTAGATAAATCATGATAGAAAGCTACGAAAATTAAAGCTACGAGGGTAGGCGCGACACAGCGCATTCGGTGCCGTGATCGTACATAGGGGTAGAATCTCAGCATATTTGATACAGCGTAGCCAGGGTAGATTCAATCACGATTTGGTGCACGTAGGCAGGGTGTATCGTCACAACGTGGCCGTCCGACTTGCTGACGAAAGTGGCGATATCTTGTGACGAATTCTTGAATTAAAAACCGAATTACAATGGTAGCTTTGTTTGGAATTCCACGTACACAGATGTTATTAGTGGCGCGACGCGTACGGCGTGGCGTCAACATACACTCGAAACTGGGTTCTGAAATTCGAACCACGCAGACGTTACGAGGAATCTTTATGCATGAAATTGTTAAAAAAATCTACCAACACACGCGGAAAACAAACTGAATGACTTATTAAAATCAATAGCAATCGTAAATGTGTTGAATTAGTAAAAACCACAATAAAAATTATTTTATGTTTTGACCAATGCACATGTCTCCATACGAATCGATATTAAAGTGCCCGAGGTACCGTGGGAGGTGGTTTCGACAAGGGTTGCTTCAATTGACTGAATAAACACACTGAGAGATCACTATGAAGTTAATCATTGCACAGAGGTTTATTCAACACCGTCGATATTAAAGTACTGAGAGACCATTTGATCATTGCACTGGTTAGTTTAACACACCGACAGCTCCTTGGACTTATTGTTACACAATGTCACACATGGTTGATTTTGGCGCATATTGACAGATAGGGTAGATTTGGAAAAATAGGTTGGATGGAGGAAGGTATATACAGTTCCGTAAACAGTAACAGTGTTTAAAAAGTGGTTGGTTGGGCATTTACACAATACACAGCTGCACTTACCTACGTACATCTACGTCATCAAACACCCCATGCTTGTAGTTAGTATTGTCACATGTTCCTTCCCACCCATCCCTATAAACCTGCCATTTTATATTACCCACATCAATCATTGCGACCCTCGCCGCCTAAACATCTCTGCATACCGCTCATATACCGCATATCGCAAACCGCATCCCGCATACTGCGATTAATATAGTGATATAAGTGCACAATAAACCCAGCCAGGATAGAAGCGCAGTAGGTCCTTTTTCCTTTCCTTGTGCATATTATCTACTCGTGCAGTGGTCTTTCTCACACATAAAACACGCATCATTCGTGGTCCTTCGACATACTCAAAACCGCACAAAAAACGTTTCAGTGGTATTTTAGTTTTGGTCGAATTTGCATCCACCATCAAAGAACTGTTGGCTTTGCATCGTAGGCAAAAATAATCCTAATCGTTCACAATGTTCACTAACTTAAGTACTGGACCAGATAACAGCACCTTCCTGTCGTAATAGATGTCTTCATAGTTCATAGGTTCATAAACGTCGCCCGTTTCTCCAGCCTCCGACCCTAGTTATGCCGAAGCCGGTCCAATCGGATGTGGCCCATTTGAAATGGCTTCCTCTCATCTGCTGCAACCGCGATCTGATGATTGCAGGATTCTGCGGTTTAATGATGATAGGGCAGTTAGAACAAGTGTTTTGAAACATACTTACTTGTGCCTGTTTATATCAATCATTATTCATTATTATTGTTTCATGTTTGATACCATCCATACATGTTTTGAGATTTTTTCATTTATTTATTATTTTTTTATTCGTATTATTTTTTTATTTGTATAAATTTTTTCAACTGCTCCCGTCTGGAGCCAGTGAAACTATGGCATCCCCAACTGGGGTATGTTGTGAGGAGGAAAGGGGATGCGGAAGTGCCTGGCTGTTCAGATCTGGTCACCAAACCGGCTAAAGCCATTTCTAGCAACGTTTCATGTCTGAATGATGTTCTTAAACCAGGGCGATGCTCGGAGTGTCTTCCGCTCTGGAATGTGTCTTTGTTTAAAATGCTCTGCTGAACATCCCGAAAGATGGCATAGAAGAATAAGGCCCTCCGTTCATGGAGATACTTACAAACTATGTAATTGTGACGCAACCACAAGACCTGCAGATATACTACTCTTTATTGCTGGTTTCCCTACACGGCGCTACCCGAAATATACTATTGATTATTTTTCACGTGCAGCCGTGGAGTTAACACGATGTCAAGCGATGTCATTTGATTTTTTTCCCAACATCAATCCATGCCTTCTCCACTAAATCCTTTCTTACGTATTCTGGTAAAGTAAAGTTATATAAAAATGCATTTTTCCACTTCCAGAACAAATCTAACATTACTTTCATGTTCCGACGCCATTTATGTCAAACGTCAGACGAAAAGTAGCAGACACGAATGATGCAACGCGTAGCGTGCGATCAGCACCGTCGGAAGCGTGAAACTGACTTTAAACCGACAGCTGCCGCATAGTGCCGTGTACTAGCAAAATCGTACGGTGGGTACTCACGAGCAGCGCGCATGCTTCGCGCATGGGGCTCGATTAGCTTGTAAGTAGCGTCATGTACGGAGGAACTAAGAATAACAGAGATTTAGTATTGAATGCTCATAGGAAACCATTACGCATTATGTATTTTCTAAGTTAATAATTTAAATTATTTTATTAGTGTGATTTCTACCGAAAGAGGCTGCCCCCATTTAAAAGATGTACAATGAGGTTGTTAATTTCACCAGAACATTGTAACGGCGAAGTTTATGACATAAAGTGTAGGATTAATGTGCGGAATAGGCCTGTATTTCAGCTTGTGGTGTTTTTCAATCGGTTTCCCTCCGTATTGGAGAAGTCTGAACACATTGTCAGTAGTCTGCGGTTACCTATCAGGGACGATTTGTGGTAAACGCTTCTGAATTGAAGTGGCGCAATGTTGTTGTTGTTCTCGTGGTAAACTTAATATTAGGGTCATAACAACAAAATGTACATTTGCAGACATAGTTTTAGGAGGGACGTTGATCTTCTGCTTATGGCTTATGAATTTTTCGATATTCTATTTATTTTTTATTTTTTATTCTAGTAAAAAGAAAATTACATTTTCACTCATTTAACCAAAAATAATTAAATACATTTAACCAAACTAAACACCATAATACATCGCTACTCCATTTAATTACTCTGATTATCAAGAATATACATTAACAATTTTTTTAAAAATTTACCCACCTTTTCTTCATTTTTAATGTCGTTTGGGAGGCAATTATATAAGTTGCCCCCCTCGTAACCAATGGATTGTTTACCATGGTTAATGTGGATGGTGTTTAAATGTATGTTATCGTGTAAAGTGTTTGTGTACTTGGGATGTTTTAATGAATTCTGTGTTTGTATGTATGAGTTTATTGTTTATTTTGTATATAAGGAGACATGTATTGTATTCATACAGTTTTTTTAATGTTAATAGTTTTGTTTCTATGTATACTTTTTTGTGGATATTCTAGGCTTGTAGTGAAATAGTTTTTGATTAACTTGTTTTGTATTACTTGTAATTCATTTATATACGTTTCACATGAGTTTCCCCAGATTTAAATCAAATAATTTAAGTGAGTGTACGAGACTATAATATAAACCTTTTTTTAATTTATTTGGCTACAGATATGATAGCCGGCTGAATACACTAATTAAGGGGATGATTTTGTCTTTAATACCTTGCATATGCTGTTTAAATGTCAAATGCTGACCAACGCACAACCCAAAATATTTTTCCTGGATCAGGATTTGCAGGTCGTTCTTTTCAATTGTTAAGGGTACATGAGGAGGAATTGTTTTACGGGTTGAGCTTAAGATCATGTATCCTGTTTTTTTACGTTCATTGTTGAAGTATTTGATTCGAGCCAACTGTTGATTTTTTCTAGGTCTAGTTGTGCATTCTCTAGTAAGATGTTTAAATCTTTACCCCAGTAGAAAATTGCAGTGTCAAATTAACAATGTCCTGAAGATCGATTCTCTATCTTTTGTGGGACGTGATCTCCTGTCAGATTTGTGTGATTTATTAGCTCTTTCTAATACAACTTACATTAAGTGTTTAAAACGACCTAAACTAAAATATGTTACAGTAAATATGTAAAAATCACACAAATCTGACAGGAGATCATATATCTGCCCACCAGCTGCATGGCAGGTTGGACCGTGAGAGCATGGTTGATGGAGTCCCTTTGACTTCTCCAGCCGTACTCTCTCGGAATATGGCCTTGCACCGCAGTTGGAGGGATGTATTTATATATCCGTCACTCCTGGAATCACTGACTCCCTACCTACCTAATACCCTTTTCCTTACCAGAACTTCCTCTCCTTCCATTCTTAAAAAGACCCTCCACACATCATCCCAAAGATGATGTAGGAGGACCTGAGGGGAATTATTTTCCTCGAGGCTTCCTGTGTGGAGCTATTGTAAAACAAAAATTTAAATTACCTAAACCTCCCTATAGTTAGTGTTAGACGGCGGGCGTTCGGCATTTTCCCCTGGCATTCCAAGGTTTAATACATTAATATCTACTAATATTATAAATGCGAAACTGCGTGTGTTTGTTTGTTACGCTTTCACGCATATAAAACGCTTTTAAAAATTCTTTCACCAATAGAAAGCTGAATTATTTGCGAGTACTATAGGCTGTATATAATGGTAAGCTCTGGCATTATGAAATTATAAATATTAGTATATTATATTTATCATACGTTTTCTGGCCCTAATGCCCGTGCCAGACATGTGTTCAAAGAAGTGTTCAAATAAGTGTTCACATGTGTGGCACGGGCATTTGATATTATTGTCACACATTTGAACACTTATGTTTGCTTTGCCGTTTCGTGTCGGTTTTCTAGCGCACATCAAAGGGATCAGTGTACACATGTTTGTGTGCCTGCCACACTGCGCGGGGCCCAGTTGAAGTCCATTTGAAAACTGTGTGCTCAAAGGAGTGAACAAATCTTTGAACACATATCTGGCAGGTACAACAATATGTGACCAAATGTGTGAGCAAAGTCTTCAAACAAGTGTTCACTTTTTTTTTTTTTTTTGTTGTTATTGTTTTTGGGGTGTTATGCCGTGTTTCGCTACCTCCTTCTTTAGCCAACGTTTCGGACAGCGTTACAGTGTCCATCATCAGGGCAGATGAGTCACAGTGTTCACTTCTTTGAACTTCTGTCTGGCGCCGGCATAAGAAAAGCGAGTTATTGCTAAGCAAAACAAATCGTTGCCGTGGAAACGATGTTGATATATTTGCGGGAAATTTTGTAGGGAAAAACAATTTCTATCAAATGGCATTGCAAAGCATGTCGGGTACCAACCAGCTAGTAGATAATAAAAATAAAACGCAATCGCAAAAATATAAATAAACCTCTCTCCGGCCATTGCGTAAGTCACGTTGGATCGTTGCGATGTATTCAAGTACATTCTTCTAGTGCCGGTCGTGGTGATGTAGTGTAACATTCTACTTTACACGAGCCGGTTGTCAATCGAGTTCGCTCGCAATATCCGGACTGCGGGGGAATGAACCCTGCTATTACGTCCTCAGCGGGTGGGCAACCCGTGGCTCGTGAAACCAAACCAAACATCTTTCCTGAATTATGATATATTTTTATTTGACTTAATATGATAAGTGTAATATATCCAATGTTCTCTCCAGAGACGTTCGTTATTTGTAAGTACTGGGACCAGTATTCTCCAGTACTGTAGATGCTTATTGAAAGACTTAGGTTCTTTGAACCACCTTGACTGTTTATTGATGTATCGTAATTTATAATTATAATTCGAAGGATTAACTTTCTTTCTGACTGAAAGCTAGGTTTTGTCTGCGGAGCTCTAGAATTATAATGAATATGCACGTGTACCTTCGGCACATCTCGGATACGAGACCATGTGACCCGAAGAGCCCATAATAATAATAATAGTTGGATCATTTGTAGAGCGCCGTTTTTGTGAAAAATCATCTCAAGGGCGCTGTAGACATCTAAAGTAATGTGAACTAATCATATACTAGGTATGATTACGATAAGATATATTTCGAGCTAGATTGTTGTGAACTCTTGCGTTTTGCAACTTCACGGTGTATTACCTTGAGGGGTCGTCCATTAATCACGTGAGGCTCGAAAGGGGAGAGGGGTTCGGAAAAAATCACGTAATATCACAAGGAGGTGGGGGGGACCATATAATGAGATATTACATGTATTTATTTTTCGTTGAACGCATGATTTCTAAACCAAACAGCGGCGCGTGGCGTTGACACACCGTTGCCAGGCAACGATTTCCCCGCGCGTTGCGACAACCGCTCGGCTCACCAGTCGCCAGTAAGTCTGTGATTTTGATGCCGCATCCATGCGTAAATCGTTGCCGCGTATGTTTTATCTTAAAAAAATATTCTGTTATTTTCAATATACTTTGTACTAAAAAAAATACATATGATTTTGGGTGTGGGGGAGTAGTTTAAAACCTCATCATATATCACCAGGGGGGGAGGGGGTTAAAAAGTTGCTTAAAAACATCACGTGATTAATGGACCACCCCTTACCTGAAAAAAGTATAATTTTGTAGGAATTACTCGGAAACTGATCATCACACTCATGCATCTATTCCTATACCCGCATACTTGAATTGAAATTTCCATAGATCTGTAAAAGTCATCAAAGAAAGTCAGAAAATAATGTTTATTTCTGAAACAACAAAAACTCTCGATGAGTCGCGAAATACGCACTGATTTTTTTATCAAGTATTTCTAGTTCAAAGCAATTATTTTCAGCTCCCAGCGTCATCTCTATCGTGAGCTGTGCTGTCACGCAGTTTTGATGTATCTACTTTATGTTTAACACTAGACGAGTCGTCATATTTTCAACTATTCATTCTGGTTCTTCCGCCGAGAGCTTCATTTAACCATTTTTTTCATTATAAAAGCGGTGGAAGCTGTCATTGGTACGTCTATAAAAAGTATTGCCGAAACTCGTGTGAAGCCAGGTAGTAAAACTGGTTGTTTAAAAAAATCAGGAATTTAAATTCACTACATCTTTTTAGTGAAAATGTGTCGGACTCCCTCAATGCATGTTACCGACATACCTTCCTTCCCATGTTCCCGTTACCCAGTACGAATACACGAATTACGATCCCCGGCCGCGGATGTTGTATACGATTTGAATAGTAGCGGACGATCGACATCCGAATTCACCACGATTCCGTATTATTACGCGGAACCGGTTTGGTGACCTTAACACATTGAGGCCCGCCGTGTTCTTCTGGAAGGTGATTCAATGACTGTTTCGGATTTTTTAATGTATTTTTTATTGGTTTATTTCTCTCTTCAAACTACAACTGTTGTTGCATAATTTTTAATGGGAATATAAATATTAGAATACATATTACATTTTGATTTTGGTGTTGACTTGGTATTTCAATTTGTTTTGATATCTTTAACTTTCAAATGGATTAACTTAACAACAGCTTATTTTTCTCTCTTCTAGACCCAAGTTCACTTAAAAAGACCCTCCGCAAAGCATCACTAAAAATGACATAAACCCGAGGGAAACCTCAGCGCCTATTTGTATTTATAAACATTTAAAAATGTAAAAAATTATATATACTTAACATACAAACATTATTATGTACATTTGATGGTCTAAGGCAGGGGTCGGATTTACGGTTCGCGAGCCGCAAGCGGCTCTTTGCATAGGCGTCTGCGGATCTTCGGTCCTTCAGACATCAATTGTAATTTCACCTCTACTCAACCGGCCTTATGAGATAGAGCCGCCGAACGATTATTTTTTTGCATTCCAAACACAAAACTGATTTTAATTTTATGAGGAATCTATGCGCAAGTCTGTTTACAGAAACATTTAAACGGGCAGAAGTGATATTACGGTAAGAATGTGGATAACACAAAGCAAATCGTAATTATCGTTCCACCACATTACCACTATACGATTACAACCCCCCCCCCCCCGTTATTATACGGCTCTCTGATTTATTAGATTAGATCTTCTAGGTACTTTACTTTTCTCGTCTGCCACCCTCCCCACTACCTTCAGCCTTACAACACACCAATTGGGGATGCCATAGACCCACTGGCTCCAGATGGTTGGGAGCAGTTGGGTCTCTTATGCTGAATTCAAATTTTTGAAAAATATACAGTATGAAAAACTGTATTGACAGAAACTTGTGCTTTATCTAAATTATCACTTTGTGGTTTAACGTAGTATTTTGAGAAAATAATTCATTTGCGGTTCATACAAATTAATGTCAAACCACAAAGTGATTGCTATCTGCGAAAATATTTCAAATATTTTTCATTTAAAATTCTACTTACCAATAATAACTACCATATGTATTCCTCTTTACCCAGAATACTAATGGAGGGAAACAATTACACCAAGTCAGTGGACATCTTCAGTTTATCTTTGAACAAATATAAAATATTGTTATTGAGGCAGTTCAGTTATGTACAATAAATATTGTACATTTCTTACCATTCATATGTAAAAGCCCTAAAAAAGGGCGTTAATCAATAAATAATAAATACCTACCGGTGCAGTACTTACATTAGATCTAAAGTACTGTTTGATATAGTTGAGTAAAAATTGTGGTTAGTTTTAAAATGCTTTCGTAAGGCGAAACAGTTGTCATTAAAAAAAAAAGATTTTTGGTTCTGGCATAATTTGAAGTGTATTTTTCGATTCGTAAAAAAATGATGGTATTCGGTCATTTTTTAACTGTCAGCCAACAAATAAAAGTAGCCTTGCTTTTCCACGAAGTGATATGAATTTTACACCAAGATGTGACATATCACCAATCATGAAACGTAGTGTGTTGTGACGAGGTGAGTGTATTTTATGAGGGTACGTGGAATAATTCTGTGTTACTTGACCTAAACTTATCGGCTCCTTTGACACGTCTGTATATTGTAAGGTGTATGAGGTATGGAGTGTGCATGATGTGTGGAGAAGTGAGGGGTGTTATGCTCGTGTGTCTACGTTCAATGAATTACGGTTATTTAAAAATAATAATTGCCTGGTTTATCGAGAATAACGGACCTCTTATACTCTGCGTGGACTGCAACCCACGGAACTGAGCCAGTTTTAGGTATACGTTATTTTATTTTATGATACCTGTGAGGGTTTTGGCAGTCTCCACGAAACTTTTTCATACTATTCTTAAATTTGGATTTGAAGCCAAAATACCCAACCAAACTGAATAATTCTTTTTTTGATCAAAATTTGTGTTTTAAATTATAAAACACAGACCATTAAAGAATTATTTTTTTCATGATTTTATAGGAAATGGGATGGACACCAGAGATACAATTACATACAAAATCTATAGTACAAATATAATTAATATTGATTGAAAAGATTTGATAGTATAGCCCTCTTGTACCTACCTTCCGTGCAGTTAATACATCTGCCACATCTGCATATCTATTAGTAACTTCATGTAACCTAGGTTCAAGCGAGTGTTTTGTATACTCAGTCCTGTTATTGTTGCATTTAAACAGGATTTTAGAACAAGTTTATTGTGAATCTAATAAATAAGTAGAAGTATTTACGTATCGAAGTTTCCGCGATTATGGTTTACCCTGAGAGTCGTGGGTCACAACCTCTTCTCGTGCCTGTCTGGCTGCTCAGCTCGCGGCTGACGTCAGCCGCGAGCTGAGCTCGCTTCTTCAATCTGTCAAAACTGCGCAGGGATGTCTCATTCTATATTATATCCTGTTACTCATGTAAGGAACCAGGGTAGGAAGTTCCATATATCGGATACCTTGACTACTAAATCTAGATCGGACGTTTCGTTATTGTTCCTCAAAAATGGACACTAAGATTCAATTCTAAGAAGATTAAGGTCTGAGGAGCTGACCTCAAATATTTTGAAGTGCTAGCATCAACCAAGGATTATCTTTATATCGATGGGTACTAGGAATGTGGGGCTTACAGCTTAACTTTATTCTCATTCAAGCCCACTTGCATTTTCATCCGGCTTTACCCGCTGGGATTGAGTCTAACGCTCTTTTTATGTCGTGAGTTGCAAACAGTTTATTATTCAGCTTTTTATTCCGAAGATTTTAATGCCTATTGAACTTTTACCACGATAACGTGCCAATAAATTGCGCTATAAATATGTGTATATAAAATTTGCGATACTGGGTCGGTGAGAAGACGATACAGGTTGAAGTGTGCAGTTGAAATACATTTTATTTAAACCAAGGTAAAACACCGGATTTAAATTGGACATTTACGACTTAAGAATGTCAGATTCATTCACCTGCTTTCATATTAGTGCTTTTGGCCTTTTTTATAAAATAAATTTTGAAAGAATTTCTTTATCAGATCTTCAGTCTTGCGTATTTAAAAAAGCAAATTAGTATTCTACTTCCATGACATAGTTATATTTTAGGAGAATAGTTTTAGGAGAATATTTACTCTATTTATTATTTATTCTCTCTTTATATATCATATTTTAGTCGTTATGTTTTATTTTTCTTAACGTTTTGTTATCTCCCTTTATATTTTGTTTATTTCTTGTTATGTCTAATTGTGTTTAACATTTGTAGAGATATTTATTATTGTAATATTGATTAAAAATACGTAAAATTGCATAACATATCAAGTTCTTCTAAAAATATATTCATTCATTTCTTGAAATGCAATTACCGCGTTCATCAATTTCTTCGAATTAAATTTAATTAAATAGGTAATTCGAGTACACCAAATTCACTAAGTTCTTTGATTCAAAGACATTTCGTAAAATTCTTGTAATGCAATTTTAGCAATAATATCAACCCAAGTCTAATAAACCGATGTGATGATTTAGATTTTATTGCTGCGAAATGTTTATATAAAAATAGTACCGTAATAAAATGGTAACAAGATAAGATTTACTTTTAGTAGAAAATTGAAGGCTGTTTTCCTACAAAGTACAACAAGTTAGACATCATACTTCGTTTATAATTCTAAGTTATTTTCTTTTAGACATACTTCGTTTATGATTTTAAGTACTTTTTTCTTTTAAATTCTGTATAACATTATTTTTTATCTATTTATGTATTTTGTTATTATTTTTTTCTTGTTGTCTTACCATCTCAATTTCTGCAAATATAGTTTTTAAACTTTTGTAGGGATATTGCGCATTTCTCTCATCTTTATTTTTGTAAAATAATATTCTTATGTTTTTCCCTATTTATATGTTAAAATATTTGTACATGTTTTTATCTGCTGTTAATGTCAATTCGTGAGAAATAGTTTGGATGCAGGTGAGTTCTCTAGTTGTCGTCTTGAGAAAATTCTTGTCAATTAACATCTGTATCTGTGTTTTCTCCCTAATAAATAAAAAAAAAAAAAAAAATTAAAAAAAAGATATTCTCTAATTTCACAAATCGTCTATCTAGTGTAAATATTTGACAAATCGGCTATGTAGTGTAAATTTGACAAATGTTCTCTAGTGTAAATTTGACAAATCGTCTAGCTAGTGTAAATTTGACTTAAACGACCTTTTTTGTTTTTGAAGTGAAACTTCTTTAGCACCATTGTGATTTGAATGTCGATGCAACGGAAACGAGTGACACTTAAAAGAAACAAACATACATCTACAGGATTTAGCCTGCGAGAAAATGAAATAGAATGAAACCTTAGCTACGTACAGTGTCTACGAAGAGTCGCGCTCTGTCAAGCTGCGCGCATTATTGGTCCTTTTCAAGGCTCCTATTGGTTGAGATTTTGTGGATGAAGGTTTCCCTACTGCGTGTGAACTGCACTCGATTTTTTTTCTTCGTATTCGGTCTCAGTATGGTCCTATTAATCTTTCGCTACACTCAAAATATACATATAAAAAATTATTTCGGTTTAAATTGACAATGTAAATTAGTCCTAAACGACAAACAAAAGGTAATCTCTTTTCTTTAGTTTAAAACTGTTCTAAGCCCAGCTTTGTTTTACATTTACAAGTATAATTTTTCTATCTTTTTTTACATTTACACTTGTCTTCGGTTATCGCTCGATTTTAGACACCTAATTCTTTTATTTATTTATTTAATTACAATTTTATAATTTTTACATTTGTTAAATATATATATTCCGGCACAAAGCACTCTCTCCAGGGTGAATTGCCTTAAACCAAAAAAAAAATATATATATATGAAGTATAAATATAAAAGAGATGTAGATTATTTCCGTTGTCCGCCTCTCTAGAAAATTCTGTGCTGAGGGGGAAAGTTTTCATCGACTTTTACTGTACAACTATGCTACAATTTGAGTAACATTGTTTCCGTAACTTCTATGACGGTGTCAGTTCTTTTTCGGATAGTATCTTAAGCCAACGTTTGATTTCCTCAACGAATTTTGTTGTTTGTTTTAATTTACATACATATTTGATACTGTGTGGAAGTTTGTTATACAGCTTTACTGCTAAAAAATCAGAGCTCTTTGTCCAAAGTTAGTATTACACTTGGGTATATTTAGCATGTCTATCTATTAGCTTGGCTGATTTTATGATTGTGTGAGGTGTTTGCCTCCGTCTCTTTTTTGAGGTTGTTTATTGTTCAAATAAATTCCACTTAAAAAACAATGCCAAACATCACAATGTCGGTTAGGATTGTGTTACGCTAAAGAATTACGGTTTTTCGTATCAGCCAAAACCAGTGAACTCTTCTATTTGATTCACAAAGAAATATTGATAAAATTTAAAAAAATATATTTATTTATTTAGACATACAAAATGACGCACAAGAAGAAAAAAATCTTCTTTGGATGAACGATTTCAGAAAAATGTTCTCCAGGACAATTTACAGTTTGTTAGGATAATTTTACACTAGATATACGAAATTAAAAATCTATTATAATCTAATCACCATATTCTTGTATTACCTAGTGGTCGAGTTCTTCTTAAGCAATTTTTTCAAGAAGTTTTTTTAAGGCTGTTGAATTTCCTTCTTTATTTAGCGTAGGAGAGATGTTTGTATCTCTCGCCCACATTATTCCTATATTAGTATTTTATTTCTGTCGATAATAAAAGTAATTTGTGGTCATTGACAATATCTTGGTCCAGATGGCGCTAAGGCCCCATTAGTATTTGACTATGTAATTTCACGGAAATTTATGTAATTTTTTGTTAATATTGTTGTGGCTGTACATTAGATTATATCTCTAACTAACTAACTGCTAACCATGACTATTCACAAGGGCCTCTTTCTACCATAACTAATTATTTACATCACGTTGATAGAAGAGGTGATGCAAATTACATTGTTGTATTTTCCGGGAATGCAATCTTCGAGTACTAATCGGAGACCCAAGTGGTGCGTGGTTGGGACAGGACACACGTAGAAAGCTCTTGCCTACCTTTTCAAATTTGAGTGTTTTGTTTGAGCTACACTTCTGAAAATTGTCACACACACGCTTAGCAATTTGCATAACCTGCCGCACTTCGCGAAATAATTTTAGTTGTCTTAGAACAGCAGTTATGTTCAATTCAATTTCGAGTAAATGAATTAAATATATCAGTTGTTTGTTCTTTGTGTTCGAATGCAAGATTCTATGGTGCGGTGCAATCTCAAGTCAAGTTTAGTGTGAAAGGTTGATAATAAATTAAGTTCAATTCCGACACGGTTTAAGTGAACGAGCGTGTCTCCGTATCGTATCGTAATGCAATCTTCGAGTACTAATCCCTAACCCTCCCCCTCTTCTTATATTTGCCCTTGACGGTCAAACGTGGTTGTACCACACATTCGCCTCTTGTTTTACCCCACGAGGATCTCATTTTACAGCATACTTACATCCTTCCTCCTAATTCCATGCCTCGCTGCCATCATCGGGATTGTTATCAGCACTCCATTGAGCGCTGCTAGCTTCTCTTTGGACAATTCTTTGTTACCGCAAACCGCGTTCGGTTTTCCATCAAGGGAGTTGCTTAATTAGATTTATATTTCATCTCGTCTTCCCTCCGTCCTATTTAGGTTGGGGACCCATCACCAAGGCGCCTCCTGGCATCTATGTCCAGCGATACTTCCGTGGCCCAGGTCAATTGCCTGTCACTACTGTCGAGTCTCTCCTCGCACATCACTGCCTCTTGAGTTGCTTGTCTGAACTTTTCCTGGGGCGGCCCACTGGGCATCTTCTCTCTGGAATTGCATTCAGTATTTTCAGTGGAAACGGCCTTTAAAAAGAAATTATAGTGTGCAATGCTTACATTTTGTACAGATAAATTCTGTCTTGAAAACCAAACAAATTAGACTACCCTCGAAGTAATTTTGCTTATTTTTTTATCTTTAATCGAAACCATTCTTCACGAATGAAAATGAACACATCAGCAACATTAAACACGGTGTACGGAAATTCAAAGTATAAACAGAAAACTGTTGAATTTAGTTACATTTGGGGTCTACTTGTAATATAACTTTTTCGATTTGAGTTTTCGTGTAAATCGAGTTAAAAGTTGGAACTTTTTAGATCAAATTTTAAGAAAATAAAGATGGTCGCTTGGGTTAATATCAGCTGTTTAAAGTCTTTTAAAATGCGTAGAAGCGTAGAACCGGTTCCAAAAGTTTTTTTTAAACCCTTTAATTGCCGAAAAAATTAAAGTAATTTTTTTTTTGTTTCACAATGTGACTTACCAGTTTCTCACTTTGACACCGTGCATAAGGAAAGCATAAAGTTAGTTAATTTTCACATGTTAAGGGTCTTTTTTGAGAAATGACGGTATAAAATATCATCGAAACATAAGAACTTCTTTTAATATTAACAGAATTAATAAGCGTACTTGACTGAGTTGAGACACAATCTAAAAGCGTAACAAGGGTTAATTAGAGCATCAAGCATAACTACTACTGTCAACACTTCGTTCAGAATAGGACGCCATAACATACTTTATTAGCGTTAAAGTAACACTAACCAGAGTTGTAATCTCCTACAATTGTAAGGCCGATATCGTGGCGAGATTACCTTAGTTTAAAAGTCGTAATCCCGTGACGTTAACTGCATGTTTTAGTTCGGGTTTACGTTCAGATGGGAATAGACCCGGGGACTTTGTACTTGGAGTGCACTAAGGTCTGAATTATTATACAGCGCATCCCAGAGGAGGGTTAACTTTTAAATTTAGACATTAAAAGTTGAAATATTGTTATTTTGTAGAAGGTAATAAAAAACTTTTTGTTTAATTTCAGTTAAGTTCCATTTTGTTGAAGCACAATTGAAGATTTCAATGTATGACATTAACTTTTGCAGTTATCCGAAATCAAAGTTCGATGCAAATCTTTTTTTTATTACCTCACAACTCACCTTACAAGCGTCCCAACTGCAAGTCAGTGGACTAAGACTCCCCAATTGAGCTATGTTGCTAAGCTGATTGTAGTGGGAAACTAACAAAATTATTATCGAATTAAATTAGAGATGCGAAAGAGGAAGGTTGGGATGCACCTCCGTTAAAGCCATTTTAGGCAACTTTTAGATTCTGAACGGTGATCTTTCACCAGGGCAACACCGAAAGAATCTAGCACTCAAAACGTGCTGAAAATAATATAGTGTGTACGTGCAGTAATAAAATAATATGTTGCATCCAAAACTACTTACGAATAACAGTAAATGCTAAAAACGAAACGGTGTTTGATGGAATTGGGTGACAGCATATGTAGGAAAAACAAGGTACGCAAGGAAAAAGGAATGACCAATCATTTACCAGTGTATCTCTGCGAAAGGAGCACACGACTCAAACACAATTTAGGTTCACGGCGATACCTCAAGGTATTTATTGCCACAACAAAACGACATTATGTACTTCCGAGGTAGTCAAATTCCTTCTTTTTACCTAAAACCGCGATTGTATACACGAAAAACACCATTAGCTTGCTTCCAAGGTAGTTCCAAATCTTCTTCTGTTTTCAAAACAAATGCACTCGAATTTTCACTATTTTCCTTGCCAGTCCAAATTTCAATTAGTTTTCAAGGTAGTAAGTTTAGGGAGAGGTAGGAACTGGATAAACGACATCCCGGTAGGAGCTAAGCATATTCTCATTTTAAAGACAATACGACGTGTGTATGTGTAATAGCAATGGCACATAATTCTATCAAATTTATTTTCATACCCCTGGATTTAAACCTAACTTCTCTTGGCTTATATGACCGTATCCGCTAGGTCACGGAGGTTACAATTTAAATCTACATAAAGTAAGTTTATAACAGCAAAGTTGACTATCCCACTCCCGAACCCCTATGGGGGCATTGACTTGTAAAGTGAGTATGTACCTAATTCGGTAGGTAGTAAGCGCAGTCTCTTTTACTTTGATTATTCAAATTTAGAATGTTTAATGTGTGGTTCATGTATTAAAACATTAACGGTGCGTATTTTGTAGTTTTGTTCAGTTCCTGGTTTATTCCCGGATTGCTCTAGGAAGTCTAGGACGAACAGGCGCCTGCGGGAGGATGCAGAATAACCAAATAAATAATATGGGAAAGCAACCGACACAAAAACACTAAAACGTACACTGTAAGATCCGTTTCGACTACAGGCGTGCGAGTGTGCGTCGCATGTCGATAAGTGCGAATAAGTATCAAGCAAATATTATTTTAGTCCCAATTGATTTCGTTCGCCCTTTTGACTGCAAAAAAAGTGTGTTTGTGAATTACCTCGAACGCTAGGAGCTCGGTGGGGGAGGTTCTGGTAAGACAGCAGTCTTGTTGTTAAATAGAATCACTTTGAATATCGACATGTTTAGCATCAATGAAGCACAATTTAGACAGCAAGCTTTATTGCTGTTAGTCTGATTGTGCTTCATTGATTTTTAAATTATTCATTGATTTTTATATTGTATAATTTGTTTGAATTGTTTATATTATTTGAATTGCTTAAATATGCTTTAATATTAATATTTTCTCTATTTTAAAAACGATTTGAAATTTAAATTTTGTAATGTTTTTAAAGTGAATAAATTGAATTGAATTGAAAAAAAAAAGACGGTACTATTTACAAAAAAAATTTTTTTGCATAAAACAAGTAAGTTAGGGGTCATGCATTAATCACGTGATTTGTTTTAGCAACTTCTTAACCCCCTCCCCCCCTGGTGATATGTGGTGAGGTTTTAGACTACCCCCCCCCCCATAGCCAAAATCACGTATTTTTTTTTAGTACAAAGTGTATTGAAATTTTCTGAATGTTATCTTAAAATACAGGTAAAATTAATCTGATTAAATTTTAGAAAACTAAGCATTGTGATAAAAATGTCCAGTCAGACATTAAGGTTGCAGGTTGTTTTTGACTGACAAAAAATAATAAAGGAAGGTGTAAAAAAAAAACCATATATTTGTACATGAATATATTTAATGGGCATTGTCCCCGGACCACGGACTAGCGAGACCTTCTTCAACACTAACGAGTGGATAAGCATATCAAGCAATGTATTCGGCGTCAAAATCACAGACGACTGGTGAGAAGTGCGGTTGTCGCAACGCGCGGGGAAATCGTTGCCTCGCAACGGTGAGTCAAGGCTATGCGCTGATGGTTAGTTTAGAAATCGTGCGTTTAACGAAAAATAAATACACGTGATATCCCATTACATCCCCCCCCCCCCCCTCCTGTGATATTTCTTGATTTTTTTTCCGAACTCCTTCCCCCCTTTCAAGTCTCACGTGATTAATGGACGACCACTTATTACGAAAATAATGTCATCGGATTTACGTCCGTAAATTCCAGTATAAACTTACAGTTTTCATTGTATTCATTGCAAAAATAAATCAGAAGAAATTTATTGAAAGCTAGTTGAATAATGTTTTTTGTTCTGGTTTATGCCTCGAAAACTAGATTTAGTGTGTGCATAATACATATTGTTTTCAATTTCCAAGTAATTATACGTGATTGAGATGTTAGTAATGGTGCATTGCGTGCTGTTATTGTTTTATTTTTTAAATTTTATGGCACATGTTTTACGATCCGACAATAAAAATAATGGACGGTGAATGAACTTTATCGCTAAATAAATTTTTATTTTCGTATTAATTTGTGAAATATGGTTGTTAAGGTCATCAAGTATGGGATGGTTAATATTTTCCTTTCACAATAAATGTATCTGCTAACTAATCAAACGAGTTTCTCTAAGTTGGGAGTTTGGCGACTAAACCGTTCAAAGGTATCTTAAAATACGTTGTGGGCAGATAGTTAAAGGCCCTAACGTAGAAGCCTAGCCCTTCCAAAATGGACATATTTGTGCGTCTGGCTGCCCTGGAATCCTAAGCTTTTCTCCAGCACCACATTTCGGGGGTGTCTATTTGCTTTCTTTCGCTAGCGTAATATGCAAGTGAATGCCCACAATAATTTGTGATTCGATAAAAATCGTTAATAAATCAACATAAGGTACAAATTTATTAATTTTGTTTTATTATCAGTAATAATAGGTGGTAAAACAATAAGGGGTGGAGGGTTAGGTTTAAAAACTTTTTTTAATTTTTAATTTTTTTTTTAATGTACGAGTGTTGTGTCAAAATTTCAAGTAAACCGGAGCAAAACTAACGAAGGTACAGCGTTTCAAGCGACCGGCCGTCATGTTCGATTCGAGTATAAAAAAATTAAATCGATTTTCTCGCAAACATTTTTGAAGTTCGTGAACATCGTAACTCAAAATCTACTTGACTGATCCTTTTGAAATTTCGTACACTTCGTATTTCTACAAATGCAATGCATTGCAAACAACAAGCTACAATGCTACAAAGCTATAAAGAAGCTATAAACAATTGCTATAAAGCTACAATGCAATACAAACAACAGGTAGTCAGAGGGAGTTTTTTTTTATAATAACAAAATTGCCGAAATTTTTTAGCGAAAATCGCGTTTTTCACTTCAAAATGCTAGAGATTTGAAAGCATTTCCACTTTTTTGTTTCAAATGATCTGATTTCGAGGCGCCTCCGGAGATTCGCTCTTACGGATTTATGTATTGATTTTTTTAATTGATTTTTTTAAAAAAGATTTTTCAGATGTCATCCTATAACGTGTATGTAAAATAAATAAACCAACATTATTCATATCTCCAAAAAGAAATTTATTTATTTATTTTTTTTTTTTAAATTTACGGCACAAAGTGCCATTTACAAGCATGTGTATATTTAATTACAGTCATAGTACATTATACAGGCATTAAAAATAAACAATAATATCAAAAAATCATTATGTAGTGACCTCGTTAACGTATAATTGGCTGAAATGTTCGATCAGTACAACCTTATATTTCAGTATGGAAATATTAAAAATATCAGCCACATTGGCATAAAAATTTCCAATGGTGTGTAATCTATTTACAACTGAATTGGAGCCTGATACCGACATATAGTTGTCACAATAAAACAAACTAGGGAACCTTGATCTTATTGTAGGTATATGAAAGTTAATCAACTTTAATATATCAGGGCTATCCAACTGATAGTTAACGATTTTATACAAAAATATCAGATCAAAAATTTTTCTTCTGTCACTTAATTTCAACAATTTTAATGAGTGCAACAAAAAATCATAATTTATTGATTCTAAGGGAAATCCAAGTCTAAAATTAATACACCTCAAAAATTTGTGTTGGACTCTTTCAATGGTATTGATGTGATTGTTGAAGACAGGTGACCAAATTGTTGAATTATATTCAAGAATGCTTCTAACAAGAGATGTGAACAGAATTTTTAATGTGTAAATATTTTTAAAACTCTTGGAAATCCTTAATATAAAACCTAACATTTTCATAGCCCTGTTAGCTATAGAAGTTACATGAGATGCAAAGCAGAGTTTCTGATCAAAAATGATGCCCAGGTCAAGTATTTCGACTACAGAGATTAAGTCAACATTACAGAGTGCATAATTATATATTATTGGATGTTTAATTTTGTGGAACCTCATAACTTGGCATTTGTTAATATTTAGCTGAAGTTTATTATCTGAACACCATTTGAAAAAGTTATTAAGGTTTTCTTGCAAGATTAAGCAATCGTGCACATCATTTATGACTTTAAACAGCTTCATGTCATCAGCAAAGAGTAAGACTTCAACACTATGGAAAATGCTTGTGACATCATTGATGAATAGGATAAATAATAAAGGTCCTAGGTGCGAACCTTGCGGGACTCCGCTGGTGGCAATAAATTGGTGGGATAGACAGTCATTGATCTTTACAAAGAGTAATCTATCAGATAAGTAGCTGATCAACCAAGCCAAGAAATTGCCACTTAATCCTAATTTTTTTAGTTTATTTATTAGTATTTTTATAATCATGAAAATATGCCCTTTTTTGGCCTAAAACCTTATCCTCCCTTAAGATAATATAAGAAGTACCTGCAAGATTGAAAAAAAAATTGACGCGCTTCACAAAATCTTATATCAACAACGTGGCCATTTATGCCGATATTTATGGCAGTTTATTGATTCACATTGAAGTGAGAACGGGCAACCACTGAGGGCGGACAATCACAGTCTAGTTTACCCTACACCAGTTCCAATTTTGAAAATGTCACACACGTACGCACAACGAAATTACATTACTTAATGCCTAAATTTGGGCTCTGCTAGCAACCTCCACAGTTGTCCTAAAATCCGTGATAATTCGAGTGCGTTGTCTGGTCGGGCAGTTTTACGAAATGAGAAACGCGCCAGGCGTGAAATCTTTATTTCAAATTCATCGTACCCAACATAAACGGCACGACCTAGTTTCGTGTTTTAATTCGGTTTTACTTTTACAGCACGCACTTGCTTTTTGGGTATTAGGTTGGTACCTACTCTGCTTGTAATCCTCAATTTACCTATTTACTGATTTTTTAAGCTTCACTTAGTTTTAGGTCAAGTTGTTTTACGTCGTAACAAATTGACGTTCAGTGGCATTTTTATTTTTTTTACGTTTGATCGGTCGATTCAGCGGTCTGTCAAATATTATATTGGGTAGTTTGATCGACAGTTGATTGACATCACACATCAATAATTAACCAAACGCTGACAGTCCGAAAATATAGATGACTTCCGAAAAGAGAACCTTTATGAAGATAATTTCGAAATAGTGTTTTATGGACGTACGATAATTTAGAATTAAGAGGAATATAAACGCTAGAAATATTTCGATTCTCATGCCTACAAAATTTAAAATCGCTTTCGTATTTGCACGAGGCAAGTAAGCAAAAAAGTGGTTTTTATTTATTTTGTGCATACTTTTATAAGAATGAAAACAAGTTAGAACATACAAAACCTCAAAAATAGTCTTAGCCATAAAGGGGTAATTTTCAAAAATTGTTTCTTATATTACTTCATAGTTAAGTCATGCGAAAACATTTTTTTTAGTAGTTAACGCTTACATTTTTTAATTATATAAATAATAAGTTTATTGTAATTCCAATACATAGAAAAGCTAGTAAAAGCTTCAATCTATCCGTAGCATATTTTTGATGTTCATACTGTAAACCGATTCGTCGCTAAGATGAATCTAAATAGTACCTATCTCAATAGGATTTCACTTAAGTATTGCTTCATCTTAAGGCGATACTTACTATACAAAACTACATGTTCATATTCATATTGTGTATGCACAGGCGCAAACAATTGATTCATCTTAATATTTTAAAGCACAACTTCCAGAATTGTTTTTTCCTAAAATAATTAAATTGACTCCATGTGCGAACGAGTTTAAACTAAGGTGATAATTCATAATCTACTCTTTTATAAATGGCGCGACAAATTCAATATTTTACGCAAAACGCTTTTTACAAGTTATACTTTAAAATATTAAAATGAATTGATTGTTCGCGACCGTACATAAGCAATAGTTTTGACCATAAACAAACCCGAATCTTTCACGAAAGGTTAACAAATACAATATTGGATTGAAAGCCCCATAGATACCGTACGTGTAGCGACGTTTATCAATTCCTTTTATATGCAGACTCGCGATTCATCTCTACATTGTTCTTTTGAGTGACCGGATAACTCGGAATGAAACCAACTCAGAACCATCTCAGATAAGCCATTTAGAGTGATAAAAAAATGTATATAAAAAATTGGTTAAATAGGTTACGTAAGGTTAGGGTTAATATAAAATTATTTTTTCATAGCTCTTAATGACTTTTCAAGGAGGTGTTGACTTTATTCTCAGTTGGCATGGAACCGTAACGAATGTGAATCCAAACAATTCAACGGCTTTACTACAAATTTTACCACTGAGGAAAAATTATTCAACAACTTTAGTGGCAACGAAAAGAAAAAAAAAACTCATCAATAAAATGTGAAAAGCAAAAATCATCCATCTGGGTGCGTTCATTATTTTAGTATTTCTTGGGCATTAACTATGTAACACTTTGTTTTGAAGAGTGTACACAATGTACATTTCTTAATTTTTTTTTTTATTAGAAACAGGCCATAGCTTTAATAAAATTTAAAAAAAAAACTGTTTGAAAATTCAATTATTAATACATATTTTAATTTGTACTTCTTAGAAACCCTAGAAATAAACAAAAAAATAATTTAGTTAACAAATTTTTTTAACACCCAGTAAGTCACCTTTGTTGACCATGTTTCCTTGTTATTTTGAATCCTCCTACCGTTCCCCCCGTCCCACCAAAAATCACCACTCCCACTACCCTTACCTAATAATATCTAATCATTTCTGTACTTGTAAAATTTTTAAACTTTAAGAACGCTACTGAATGACACGGATGTGTCCAAATCGATAGCAAATAAATAAAATTCAGTAACGCGTTTATTATCTATGGAAACGAGGAAGTTAACATTAAATCACTAATGGTACTTAGTAGTAGATATCCTATTCATGAAGTATTCTACATGGATAGGTATCTTCATTATTGGGCCATTTATATAGAGCTACGTGCCATTAGTTAACAAATAACTCGTATTAACGAAATGGGAAAACACGGAGTTAACGGTGAGCCCTTTTGTATCACTTACCAGTTACGTGTACAGTATTTTGTGAAGGGCATCGACCTGGGAAAGGGTTTAAGCAGTGAGTCGCATGTCGGCCCTTAATTCATTGATTGAGCTTTAACTGCCATTAGGCTATAAAACACGTTACAAAACAACTGTCTGAAATTACGAGATTTGTGAACAAAATTGTATGCGTTTATTAAGTCATCAATCATGCGTGAAAATCATGGGATATCTGTTGTAATTTAACTAACTAACCATCACACCGTTTTCCCGAAAAGGTGGGCAAGAAGGACTGACCGCAAAATAACTCGGTCTTGGCACACACTCCTTGCCTCATTTACATTCATACATATTATTCTGACTCTTGACAAATCCCTATTCAAGTATCTGATTCACTTGAACGTGCCTTGTCTTTCTCTCACTTTTTCCATCAAGAGGAATATAAACGATAGAAATATTTCGATTCTCCTGCGTACAAAATTTTAAATCTTGCGTCTTATTTGCACAAGGCAAGTAGCGGAAAAGTGGATTTTATTTATTTTGTGCATAATTTTATAATAATGAAAAAAAGTTAGAACAAACAAAACCTCAAAAATAGTCTCAACCATAAAGGGGTATTTAAAAAAAAAATCATATTGCTTCATAGTTAAATTTTGCAAAACATTTTTTTTATTTTTTCATTAATTTTTTGTTATGTAAAGAATAATTTTATTGTAATTCCAATACATGAAAAAGCTAGTAAAAGCCTCAATTAATCCGTAGCATATTTTTTGATGTTCATAATGTAAACCGATTCGCCGTAAAGATTAATCTAAATAGTATCTAAATAGAATTTCACGTATAGCTTCATTTATTACGCTTACATCAGCATTTCTTTCTTTGCAGATATCCACATTTCTCACGCGATCATATACGGTTTTACGCACACATGCCTCAAGGATCTCATTTCTACATCATTCTGAATGGTGTGCTTATCTATGATTGGAATCATGGCTAGAATAATATACAATAGAAATAATTACTGTGACGTGTTCAGTTGGCCAGCCAATAAATAAATAATATAAAAAATGGTCTAAAACTTTTAATTTAGGATAAAAATAATCGTCTCGTAAAATGATAAATATATTGTAGGTTTGTGCTTTACTTTGCCTGGATTTGATTAGTTAGATTACGTCTATCGTAATTTGTTCATTTTCTTAATGCACATGGTACCCTAAAACTAGGGTCACAATCGGGAAAATGATCTACATCGCATCAAATTTTGAGTCGATTTTCTATTATAACTTTTTTTTTATTTGAGCTTTTGTTTCGAGTAAATCGAATCTAAAGTTTGAATTTTTAAATTGAAATTTTAAAAAAAGTATGTCTTTACGGGATTGACATCAGCTGTTTTTAAAATTCGACGAAACGTAGACGACCCAGCTCCAAAATGTGAAAATTAAAAAAAAAACAAAGTGCTCAAATCTAAGTTTATTGTGAATTGTGATGTGGATTCACCAGTTTCTTCGCTTAGATATATCCCTAGTTTCCGGTCGCCCTGTATAATTTCCAGTATTAAAAATGTCATGCTCGTACGTACGAGAAAATTATATTGTTTAATAAAAGTAATAGTGTATTAATCTATTTTTGTTTTCTTTATTTCAGGTAATTCGCACCACTACATACTTTCTCAATACGTTTGGTGATGAAAATTTGTATATTTGTATGGTGAGTTTTTTAAAAATATATACCTTGCTGTCAGTTCTAATATTTCGTTATTTTTAACAATTTTTCGCAATTTTCAAAAACTGATTCGAGTATCGAGTAATATTACTGAAAAGCGAACTTTATCTCGGAAGGGACACACGCAACATAATTTAGCCAAATTTTTGATTTTTTAATTCGATATGTCAACACTGGTTGGACTTCAGATCACATCACATTGTTCTGCTACATGAGGTGTCGAAGTTTGTAATTGCGATTTCTCATTATCTATTTACCGATTTCTAATTTTCAGATCGAATTTTGTGTAAAGTGTTTTAATTTAACATATTTTATTGGAAAATATTTCAATAGGACGTATTCTTTACCATTTTATGACATATCTAAACGTGCAGATAGAGCGATCTATACCAACTAGGACATAATAATGTATTGCTTAAGGTTCTAACTACATTTCCAAAATGCCATTCCAAGATAGTTCCTCGTTAAATTTAAATATCATTCTTTAAATTTATTTAACTAAAATACTTCGTAAGAGATTGGAACCAAAATCATAAAATCATACAAACTTTGACACCTCAGAATATAGTAAGACGAAGTCAGAACCATCTGCAAACAAATTGATGAAACGTCTAACAACGATCCACTCTGTCAGGTACAAACAAATTGCAAAAGGTTCAAAGTGATGTTTGATACTTGTAAAATAAATGGACGCTTTAAAAATCTTGATGTTAGAACTTCCTCGTATACTTCTACCGAAATACAACAATTATTTTGCTCTGAAAATTATTTTGGTTGTAGAAATGACCAAAAGAAATGGTTTTGCATTCAAAGAAGATTAAAAAAAGACATTTAGAATCTTGTCCAAATAAAGCCTCGATTACATTGAGCGAGTTTACAAGCTACTAGCCGGCGAATTCACTATCTGCTAGTAAACTTGTTCAGTGTAAAATCTTCTAGTTAGCTGGTTAATAAGATTACACTGAGCGAGTTTACTAGCAGATAGTGAATACGCCGGCTAGTAGCTTGTAAACTCGCTCAATATAATCGAGGCTTTAGTTGGACAAGATTCTAAATGTTTTTTTTAAATGTTCCTTGAATGTAAAACAATCATTTCTACAACCAAAATAATTTTCAGAGCAAAATAATTTTTTCGCGGCCCTCGAATTCACTACCTTCTAGTAAACTTGTTAAGTTTAAAATCCGCTAGTAAGCTAGTTAATACGACTACACTGAGCGAGTTTCCTAGCAGATAGTGAATTCGCCGGCTAGTGGCTTGTAAACTCGCTCAATGTAATCGAGGCTTAACGTGACAATATACCGCCGTTGAATAAATTGAATCGCATCATGGTGAACGAATTGTGTTTTTACTCGTTCAAATGAATTTTGACGCATAAACCATTCGTTTTTTGTACTCCATTATTCTTACACAATACAACCATTTTTAACAATGTGGAAAATACAAAACGTAATCAATAAAGTAATTCACGGATATTTAAATAACATTGCCATTGTCGAATGTAACTTTTTTCCAAAACACCGTTGGCTTGAAAAATCAAAGCGGTACGAGTTTATGCTTATCCATTACCTAATATGTATAGACTACTATGCGGTCATCGGCTTAGAGAGTAGAGACGTCGCCACTGTTGATATTGTGGATGCACTGCAGATAAACAGTTCGTTTATCTTTTAGCCGCCTGTGCTTTTCAAATTAAGACCCCGCATTCTGAGCTTAATTTTTTTTTAAATATATGTTTTTTTAAAGATAATCTGTGTTCGGATGCCAATTTTTCTTTCGAGTACTCAACAGAGAAATTCGAACAGGTACTCGAAAGAAAAATTCGCAAAGTAGTATAAAAACCATCTGGTTCTATTATTTAACAAGTTATAAGATATGAAATTCACAATGTTTCTTTAAATGCTACTTTACACGAGTAAAGAGATTTTTGTTTTTATTTCGGTCTTTTATTTAATACGAATCTGCATAAGAGTCTTAACTGCTCTCATCTGAACGCAGTGAGGCTGTGGCATCTTCAATTGGGGTATGTTGTGAGGTATAAGGTAGTGAGGAGGGGAAGGAGATGGGAAAGGGGAATATGGGGAAGTATATGCTATTCAGATCTAGTCACCAAACACGATATAAGACCGGTCAGTGGTTGAGTGGGCATCGCGTTTGGGTCCCACCCGGGCGTCCCGTGTTCGATTCCTCGGCTGGCTAAGTCCTCCATCACAACGCAAGCAATATTTTCGGCTTTCTGTGGTGGTAGTAGGAGATTTTCAAACATTGTTGGTTTATTCGTAACCCGGGCATGTTTGTCTTTCTTTTATAAACAAAAACAAAAGAAAAAAAAACCTAAAATATATAAGTCCCTGTCAATTCTTCAGTAATCTTTTTGAATATTTTTATGGAGTCAGAACCTGTCAGTACTGCTTGCTTCTCAAAGTATTCCACGATTTTCAGTCTATTTATATTCCAAATTGTTCAAATTCAATTTTCATCCCTTATTTCGTTCGCTACCCCTTCGCAGCAGCCTTTCCCAACCCCGTGGCACAGTGGCCAGTGGGCCACATGTAGCCGAATCGATAGCAGTCGGGTTCATCGCCCCCGGTTGTACCATCCCCCAACTCACCCGCGCTCGGAAAATTTCAACTTTTACTGTAACAAAAAACAAACAAGCACTATTCACCGTTATTACAGCGTTCTCTGAATGTACATTTATATCGGTCCTCTGGGAGCATTTGGGAGCATAACAACTGATAACGGTCGAAGGTCACGAAATTCAAACAGATTGGCGTGAGATTTTGTTTTATTTGATCGTCGAAATGCGAAAAGTTCTCTAAACAGCATAAAACCAATACATTGCAAAAGCGGTTGAAAAGAAACACAATAATTATATTTACAGTTAAAGTAATACATTTAGTTATAACATAAGTGCTATTTCACGCTTAAAATCGATGTAGAATATGTGGAAAATATCCACATTTCCTGCAAGGCAGTTAATTAACCTAGTGAGTCTTCCCAGGGGCATCACCATTGGTATGTTAGTTCTGCACCTGGGAAGAATCAATCAATGTTGGCGACCTCGCTTGAAATTATCCGGGACTTTTAATCCTATTTCAGCCAGAATACCTGATACCGATATAAAACCATTTAGAAGCTTATAAACCATCAGCAGCAATGCGAAATTTCATCTGGAACTAAGGCTGCAGATACCCAGCATTCCCGAGATAAATCCTTTGGAAACAGCCGTGGGTAAAATCCTATCTCTCTCATACAGAGGTGTCGTAAAAATTTCTTTTGTATTTTCTCGACCATTAGTACATAGACGAGTCCTCTGGTCCCCATATCTGAGATCCACTCTCGAGAATGCTACGCACTAAGCTAAAGTAAAGCACGCTTATAACTGTAAGGTTGTTCAATACGTTTGAATTGTGTATGACAAAACCCAGCATCTTTGTAGCTGATTTACAGATCTTTTCAATGTGAGCATGAAATGTTAAGCGAGCGTCATACACAATTCCTAAGTCCTTGCAAGTTACCATATGTTTCAATGGCGTGTCTTTCATTTTATAATTAAATTGTATTAGAATAATCTTATAAATCTTAATAATTTTAACTTGAACTAGCAATGAAGCCTTTTTTTACATTAGCTCCAAACAAGTGGACCTGAGTAAAAAGAAATCCCTCAGAGCCTCTTTCATATTTTGAGTTCTTGTGCAGAAGGTGTTTTTAGGGAAAGGAAGGAGAGGAAGTTCTGAGTATGAGGGGTGTGTAAAAATCTAGGGGTCAATGAGTCCAGGGGTAACGGACATATAAATCCATCCCTCCCAATGCAAGGCCATGGGTCGAGAAATTCCTGCCGGAGAGTTCAAAAGGTCTCCCTCAACCAGTCTCTCCCGATCCGGCCGGCCACGCAGTGGGTTAGCAAACTCATCCACCGCCAAGACAAACGTCACCCAACGGGTGACTTATAGCAGCGGTGTTGGTTATCCAATAATTGGTTCCCTGGGTACCCATACCCGCCTTCCAAATGGAGCCGATGAAGGTTAAGTCAATGTTAGTGCAGGTGTTTTACAAAGAGAGCTTATTTTTCACAATTTCAATCCCAAATAGTGTCAGAAAAGTGTTTAAAAAAATGATATGCCCATTTATACGCAACAAAAGGGGTGCAATGTGGATGAAAAGTAAGGGGGGCCATTGGGACTATGACATCCCCAATTGGGATTTTTGAGACTGAAGCGAGTGAGGAAGGGATACTAGTTGAGAGGAAGTATGAGAAGTATGTGTCTATTTGCTTTCTTCCATCTCTGTTTAAAAATCGGTAAAACCTACATCTCGCTCTCATTATTTTAGAGTTTTAACATTTTGAACTTCTCAGATTTTGTAGCTATAATTTTAACCCAATTGAATGTTAAAATATTCTCAGGAACGTATCCAATCTCCTCCAGTATTTTGGTATGAAAAAAAAGTTTTTAATCGGCTTATGAAGTCGGATTTGATCCGGCCATGTGGCTGTGATGCAATCCGATGCAGATATAAAAAATCCCCCAGCAGTAGTTTCGTTTGAAGTTTCCAGTATAAACCTCGTGGTCGCTGCCTGCATTGCATGTGTGCCAACAGATTTGGTAAATAATTCTCCAAAAGCGGAATGCATAACCGAATTAACGAAGGATTGCGTTATTATTTTTCCTCGTATTTCCGGGAAAACTCGGCCTGCTGTTTGGTCGATGTTACGGCATCGGATTTTCATGTAAATATTAAATGAAATATATCTGCAATGGGGCATTAACCCGTTTCCATGGTTACGTGGGTTGCATCTTTTTACGCCATTATGGATTCAAAAATTTCCGCCTTTATTTTTGGTGATGTGATAACTTAATTATTGTTACCGAATAAAAATTATAAAATTATTAATTATAACAGAAATAACTAAGTATGTAGGTAACTAAAATATACGGCCTCAAACAACACTCCAAACTAACATTTTTTTCAAAAATGACCATTGAATGCAAAACCATGTTTTGGTCATTCCTAAAAACAAAATAATTTTCAGACCCATCTGCGTTTTATTTCCGTAGAAACTTGTATGACGAAGTTCTTAAATCAAATTTGTAAATAATAATAATGATAATAATAAGTTTTATTCCAGGATGTAGGTAGGATAGTGCAATCCCACACGTCTCATATAATTGTACATATTTATATAATTATACATATTTTAATACAACAGATTTTTTTAAAACATAGAATAGGAAAAAACAAAATAATTAAAAAATTAAAAATAAATAAATAATCAATTCTATGTAGAGCGTGGTCTGGGGTGAGCTCGGGCCCAGCGCTCACTCAGGAGTGGGTTTTGGTGCTGGAACGCTGCGGTCACCACTGCATTTTCGGAAGCCATTAGCCGCATCCTGGCTCCAGTGACCCGATGTCTCATTAGACCGGCGAATCCGTGCAATTCTAGTTCAGTGAACATTGTCGATGCACTGCTATATCTTCTGAATCCAAATATGATTCTTCATGCATCATTATATTGGACCCGGAGTCGTTCCATCAAGGTGGTTCGGTAGTTCACTATCGTTCGGTAGGTAAAGCTTTATAAGTTTTTACAGCGCCCTTGAGGTGATTTTTCACAATAACGGAGCTATATAAGTCATCCAAATATTATTATTATTCATTATATTTTACAAGGTACTAATATCACTCTTTTTGTTTGTATCTGACAGTTGATTGTGTTTACGAGGCGCGGTGAAGTTCATCACTTTAGTTTGACAGGGTTTTATATTCGCCTTACCCCGTTCTGTGATGTCAAAGTTAACAAAGATGAATTCTTAAAATCTATTTAACGATTTCTTCTTTTGACGTTCAATCATGTGTAAAGAATTTTAGTTTAACATATTTTAAAGGGAAATGTTTTATTAGAAGATAGCGTTGAATCGTAATGCCCTAGCTGGTTGCATATGTTTCTATCTGTACGTTTACGTACGTTCTAAAATGGTAATTATTATTTATTAAATAGGTACGCCTCCTACGTCATAATCCACGTAAGGAGTGTAAGATTCGGAATTGTAAACAGAGAAGAATATATTCGTAAGCAAGTAGTGCGAAAATGATGCCGCATATATTACCACGAAAATGCTCAGACATACAGTATCGTGCAAATCGATTATGATAAATAATTTTGATTAGTTTGTAAATTCATAATTTCCTTATGACGTTAATCCGATTCTTCCATTCTTTACACAATCAGTGAGCTAAATTAAAAGAAAATAATTGTATTGTTGTTGTCGGTTCTGTTGTGATAACGATTGCTAATATTGATAAATATTTTATGTGTACACGGAAATAGTCGCTGCAATCGTGGGCAGTATCTTCGGAAACGGCCAGCGAGGTATTTTAAGCTTTTACTCGATGGATGTCCAAATGGTTCAACGACCATGACCGAAACACTACTTGTGGAATTGGGGGCAGAAAGATAAAGAATCATCTGTAAAAATGTTAATAAAATACTGAATTGAAGTTAAATGAAACCAACTCCACGTTATCACTTACTTAATCAAAATTATCAACGTGTTTGGAAACCAATGGTTCCTTCGTCAAGATAAAATTAAAATTAACAAAAAGACAAAAAACATTACAAATATTGAATTTGCAAATTTTAAAGAAAACATCAAAAATTGTTTACACCACTTCATAAAATTAAAAAAAACTACATGTTTCGAGAGCAATGTTCTCTTCATCAGGATGAGTTGGATTCTAAATCTAAATATTGATTAACATTGGGGAGGAGTTAGAGAGCGGAGGGGAGGGGCAAACCCAAATCGGAAGAAGAATAAATAAAATATTGTTTGTTTCTCCTTAATCGTTCTCTTATTCCCCCGATGAACCAGATGCTTTCATGTTGTTCCCTTATTCCCCCGATGAATCAGGACCCTTCACGTTCCTGCGCCACATGGATAGCACTTGATAGAGTTGTTTCTGGACGCTTTTCATTTGACCATCAGTAGGTACAGCAACTTCTTCTGCTTGTGCCTCCTTCCACTTTGCTAGTGACTGTTTGTCCAGTTTAGGGTTCTTGGTTAAGGTGTGTCCAGAACATCTCAATATTCATTGTATGAAGGTTGACAGCCTTTTGGGTTGTCTAGCTTCATCCGGAATCGGCTGTTCATGTATACTAATTTTTCTTCAACAATTCTTTTCATTCTCTTGCTCAAATGTTCATTTTTCTACACCGAACAAAAATACAGGGAAAATCATAATATCTCTGTCAAATTTCATCTTTTATCAGTCTTCGTTATGCCTCCGTCACTCAATTGCTCTTGTTTCTTGCGCTTATTTCTTTTATTATTCGCTATTCATCTGATCTGCCACTTTACATCTTTCACTAAATTGATACGACATTTTGGATTTGTCGTTATTCCTCTGTCACTCCACACCTTTTATATTATTCGTTGTGTCTCTGTCATTTAATACCTTACACGTTCTTCATTACGCTTCTGGTATCCTATATTTTGTTATATTTTTGTCATCTGCATTCTTAATTATATCACCCTATATATTTTACATTATTTTTTATTCCTCTATTACATTTTTGTTGTATTCTTTATTATGCTATGTCACTCCAAATATTTTATATTCTTCGCATGTTGACGATCAAATAATGTTTATTTATCATCTTGTCCTATTAATGTATTATTTATTCGTAGTTTAAGGTGTGCCAATCTAATCATTAGTCATTTATTGTTCGTAACCTATTTATTTTCAGGGATTTATAAAACGATCACGTCGATAATGCCGATAATTTGCAATTGCGGATTACAATATCGTATTTACAATTGTGTTTACTCACTGATTACGTTTTATGATATCAATCGTTGCACATTATTATGTCTTAAGAGGAAACCGGGCGGCGTTTTGTCTATACAAACGTAAACCTCAATTTCCTTTCTGGATTTTGACTACTGCAAATATTTGTTTTATTATAATAGAGATATCGACCATTTGCGTGTAGGTACATTTTGGTTTTTTGATAAGTTACTTCTTAAGGAGGACCCTTCAAAAATCATTAAAATTGCCTGGTTTGAACGCCATCAACACACGTTCAGTATACAAACTAGACAATGTATTTTTTAAGAGCAAAACGTAGGCATAGAATATTTTCGTACAAGACAGTTAGTAAAAAATCATATAAATCTGTCAAGTTTTGGAGGAGAAAATAGGGAATACGAAACCTTGATTTTGATGATTTTATTTAATTAGTTTCAGCCTTAGGTGCATTTTTCCATTTCAATCAGTATTCGGATGAATGAGAGAGACAGACAGTGACAGCAACAGCTTGGTAAATTATTGTTCAAATTTCTCTGCGACCGGGTTTCCTCTTAAACCTACGCCTTTAATTTATCCAGGTTCATATTTTTTTGTATAATTTATTGTTTTATTAATAGGAATTTTTCTCACTGATAACAAATTGATCGATTCATAACTGTATTTCACAAATCAATATTTACTGTTAGCTTTTTACGAAAATATATTTCGAATACTAAAATAATACGTTTCTTGCTATAATTTTTTATATTATTGTTAATGTTGAACCAAATAAAAATTTTGTTGTCAGATATCGTTAATATTCTACTTTATAAAAAAAATCAAATCTTCTCACTCATTATTCCCTCCAATCGTCTAAATTTATGGTTTGCAAGACAAGCGCTTGGTTAAATAACTACAGAATAAACATATGATTACTGGAACAAATAATACACATGACTTGCTACACGCTATTACCAAATAATGCTTTTGCTGTCTTTGCTGTATATGTATTTATGCTTTGGGAGAACTGTTTGGTCAGTAAACGATTTCCAGTATTCGTTGCAAACCAAAGATATTCTGTAGAATGTACGGAATATTCTGCAGTTCTCGTACAAAATAACGTCGATCGGTTTGGAAGGAGTGTTACAGTAGTCGAAATTATCACAGTGCTTGGAATGCATTTGGAGTTAGCCGGAGCGCTGTTCCGGTTTTTACAAACCGTAGGCACCCCTTTTTTTCGTTATTTGTTTTTGGGGTGCTATGTCGTGTTGCGCTACCTCCTTCTTTAGCCAACGTTTCGGACAGCGTTACAGTGTCCATCATCAGGGCAGATGTGTAATTGTATACTTTTGGCCGTGAAAATCTAAAAACTTATCCGTAAGCACCCCGTTCCAATTATTATAAAATACCGCCTTGAAGTTAAACCATCATCCAGTATTTATATAATTTTATGATATTATTTAGGCAATGCAACTATTTTCAATTCTTGTGTCTTTTGATAATAATCAATATAATTGTCGTAAATTGAGTCAAAACAATTTATTGTTTGTTTATTTTTTTTTTTAATTATTCTGTTTCAAGTGAATGTACCTACCCAATCTGTTCCCAAATGTACGTGTGAGGAATTCTTATTTTTTTGCGATTGCTCCCCACGTGTTCATTTTTGGGATGCTTGTGGATGGTTTTTTTTATGGAAAGGAAGGAGAAGCAGTTCTGGGAAGGAAAAACGTATGAGGGACGGGCAGAAGAATCTGGGGGTCAACGTGTCCAGAAGTGATGGACGTATGAGTCCATACCTCTCAGTTCAGGCGATAATAATAATAATTGGATAATTTGTAGAGCGCCTTCTTTGTGAAAAATCACCCCAAGGGCGCTGTACAACTTATTAAGAATTCTTATGGGTCCTATGGGTCGAGAGTCCGGCTGGAGAGGTCAGAAGGTCTCAACCAGTCTTTTCTGATCCGATCCGCCACCTCAAATCTCACCCCATGAACCCAGGGACCATTGCTAAGTCACCGAATGTAGCGAACTACTTGCGGCGACCTACGGCAGGGGTGTTGGTTATCCAATAAATAGCTCCCAGGGCAGAGGTACCCGTAACCTTCCAAATTGAATCCTTATAATTAGTGATGTTTTTGGAGCTGAAGGGAAGGAGACATGGGAGAGGAAGGTTGGGCATTTCGGATATATTCGGATCTGGTCACTAAACAAGGCTATTGCCATTTAATTTTACTCCAGGGCTATACTTGTACGAAGTCAGTTACTAAAGTTATAATGATATTAAAATAACCAATTTTCTCTTTGGTTCCATTAATCAACTCAATTCAACACCTCTTTGAAATGTCTTTAAAAAAGCTATGAAATTATTATTTTTAATCACCCGTAACCTAGCCTAGCCTAACCTAACCTATTTAATCATTTTTTTTGTATTTTTTCATCACTTTTAATGACTTCAAAGGATTTGTTGAGTTGAGTTCATTCTGAGTTTTCCGGTCATCGTTTTCTTTGTACCGAGGCAGACAAGGTGTTTTATGCATATTCATGCAATTATCTTTTGCCTCCTGAGAAAATATTTTTATTGAACCTTATAAGTGTAAGAATGAACAGTGAAAGGAATATTTATTATTAAAAAGTGTGTCGAATTAATTGTCTCGGAAGAGTGGACATGAAACTCTGAATGAAATTAGAAATGCATAGATGGAAATTAGCCGCGGTAGATTTGCGTAGGTATTTTAGTATGTTGTATGTAAATGTTTATGAGTTCTTTGCATTGATTTATCATCGTTTGCTTGATGCACCTCATTAGACGATTTTATTAAATAAATTTTAATAATTCGAGGGCTGTCCGTAAAATAAGGTCTTCAAGGTTCTGTGGTCGCGAGGAACGATTTTACGAGCGATCCGGCAACACTGGTGTATAAGCTGGTTTCTCTTTGTCATATCCTACCATGCTGCACCCTCTGTGACGCTTAGTCTCGGCGTGGCAGCCGTTCGCGATGGAGCTTCCAATCGCCGTCCCCGCCAGGTTTGAGTTATGCTCTGTAATTCATTTTTAAACTCTGCTTCAGCGAATCTGAATGACGCCGCTGACGGGATTGTTTCTTTGTCTTTATTTTCATCTAGTCATGTAGTGTACCCAGGCCCCGTCCCCAGCCACAATTGAGTCCAAGAATTCTTCGCCATCGATGTCGTAGCACTCAAGGAATTCGCGGGCTGCTTCAACCCGTTGAAGTTTGTGATCTTCGGTGAGCATTTTGGGTATTTCCTTGGGCACACCTTGTGGTCTCCCAAATGTTCTGTCAAAATCTTGTCATTAGTGGTCTTACTGACATCAGGGATCATGTCACAGAGCTCCCGAACCATCACCGTCAATCTGCAATCCGCTTTGGCAAACATTGCTTTTTTCGTCTGAAACCGATGGCCGTCCGGCACGTGTGGGAATCCGACTCATTTTAAATTTGGGAGGCGGATATGGATACCGCTGTCCCGAGATCCCCGCCATAGGTCACCCCAAGTGGTTCGCTACGTTTGGTTTCGAGCAAATGTAAAAAAAAATTCGTGTGCAGTTTACACGCGGCAGAAGCGAAACTTTACCAAAACAATCTCAACCAATACTTGAAAAGTGAGGTCATAATCAAAGCGATCAATGAGCGCAGACCTCGCGTAATTTCCGTTTCATATCTCCACCAATAGGAGCCTTTAGAAGTGACATAATTATCAAAGCGGCCGATGAGCGCAGTTGATGTGTCGCAGGTGCAGTAATCGTCATTTCCGTTTCATCAGAAATCCAAATCACAGCCGTGCTATAGAAGTTTCACTTCAAGCCTCGATGAGATTGCGCGAGTTTACAAGCTATCTGGTAAATTCACTATCTGTTACTAAACTCGCTCAATGTAATTGTAATTGTAATATTATTAGCTAACTAGCAGATTGTGAACAATGTACGAAAAAAGTTGAAAGGTGGTCAATTTTACTCGCTACTCGCTCAAGATGACGACCTATCAACAGCTGATTTCGTAGCTATCAGAATTGTGTGGCGCTAGCTGCGAGCTCAAGTTTTTTTTACAAAATGTCGACCGAATTGGTTCGCGCGAGTTATTTTATCTGCTACTGTCGCTACTGAGCGAGTAGACAGTTTTGTGTCTTCGTGACAATCTCACTCGCCGATTCGCCCGCTTTTAAACTTACCGGCTGGTAGCTTGTAAACCCGCTCAATGTAATCGAGGCTTTATAAGTCTTTCCATTTTATGTAAAAGTTTTACTACTTGATGCGCCTTTTGAAAAACCATTATTTCTGCAACGTAAAACAATACGGTATCATCTTCGTGTCTGCAATCATTTTCAGAAATTCATACTGCAATCCGCACCCGATGCTACGTTCAAACAATAATCGCTATAAAACGCTGTATTTTGTCAGTTTTATCACCTTTCAGCAGACAAGTTATCGCGGCCGGGCAATAACTCGATATTAATGGGCGGGCGTTATTGGCCGGGCTCAAACGTTTACCATGAAACTGGTGGGTTACGAGTCTGGAACTTGACTGTCAACGGCCTGCATGTAATGGGAGATTCATAAATCACCTTTGGTTTCTGGAAATCCTTTCATTGATGAGAAGCAAAGGTCGAAAGAGGTCGAAGTGGTAGTTTTGTTATCAAGTTCTGCAAGTATTTTAGTATGTATTTTTGTTACAGCTGTTTCGGTTTACAAGACCATTTTCAAACTGTGTTAAATGACTTATTTATAAGATTTTAACAGTGGATTTAACCACAGTTTGAAAATGGTCTTGTAAAACGAAACAGCTGTAACAAAAATACATACTAAAATACTTGCAGAACTTGATAATAAAACTATCAAATTTAATTTTAATAAAAAATAAAAAAAGATTAAATGGAGTTCTAAGAATTAAACACAAAAACAATTAATAGGTCGAAATGAGTTTATGAAATACAAGCATTTTCTTGTCAGATATGGACTTTGCCGCATTTGAGTATTTTATGGTGACCGTAAAATTCTCGGAATCAACTGCAACTTCAAAACGTCCTCTGAAAAGTCAATGAAAAAAATAATTTTAAAATTGGTTAAATAGGTTATGTTAGTTTATGTTGAGCTATTTATTTTTTTTTCATTACTCTTAATGAGTTTTCAAAGGCTTGTTGAATTTGCATGATTCTGGGTTGTCACGGAATAGCATTTTATGAGTAAAATAAGAGTTTGGACAATTCAGAATTCACAAACAATAAATTACTTGTCTGTATGTTATTATTTTATCATTTTTATTATTTGGTTTCGGATAAGATTCTTAACAAGCGGAAAACCATGGCACCTCTCACGAACTAACTAACCATCACACCGTTTCTCCGCATGGATAGACAGAGAGATACTTCTTTTCTTCTCATAGGTTCTTCTTCCCCTTTTCCTATTTGAGTCGGGACCCATTGCACCGACAAGGCTCATCCATACGTCCTTGTTTTGTGCTGATTCGTGGCGGTCCCATCCTCTCCTCACACAGTTTTTGCAGTTGCCTCGCCCAACTGTGTCTGGGGCGGCCCAATGGACGTCGGTGTCCGGCAACACACGACTACTTTCATAGATACTCTTCTATTATTCTGACTCGTGATATTCTCCGACTCAAGTATCTGATTCGCTTGGTCGTGCCATATTTTCCTCAGCCGTCCCCGACTTTTTTATTTTAATTTTATTTTTTATTTTTATTTATTCATACACTCCTTGAAGGCTTTTACAGTACAACATTATTAAAGTTACACATGTTATTCAGGAGTATACTTGTAAGCATGAAGTATATAACATTATAAACTGTACATTAAGGATACAAGCAGGTTTAATATGTACATAGGTATGTAGTTTCGTCTTGTAGACTTCTTCTACTATTCACATTTTCGTCATAAATTCTCCTTACACTCGTTCGTTTGGCGGCCTCCATGGTCCCGAGGTAAGACTCTTGACTCACAATCCGAAGTAGCGGGTCGAACCCGGCGTGCGCAAATAATTTTTTTTTGATAAATTTGTGGTATTTCACAAGTAATTAATTAAAAATAATATATAGTGTATTTGCGGCACGTTCCAGAGTGGAAGATACTGTCAGTATCGCCCTGGTGTAAGACCACCATTCAGAATTGAAACGATGCTTGAAATGGCTTTAGCCGTGTTCGGTGACCAGATCTGAGTAGCCAGGTACTTTCCCATCTTCCTTTTCCTCATCTCCTTCCCTTCACCACCACTACCTTCAGCCTAACAACTGCTCCAATTGGGGATGCCATAGTCTCACTGGCTCCAGACGGGAGCAGTTGAGGACTATTGTGCGGTAGGTATACATGTAAAAAAAAAATATTAAAAAATTCGCTCTCCGTACCCATTTTGGCATCTCCATTTTTCGTATCTTTATTTTGGTGATTTTCATGGATGTGAAGGAAAATATTGAAATAACTGGTTATTCAGATCTGGTCATATATTCTTAGATAATATCACTTTCCGAAGAGAATAGTTTTGACTTAATTATCCAATTATCGTATTTCAACGTGAAATTATAAAAGCTACTAAAACATTTATCTCGAAACTTTTAGCTCTGTATCTAGTACTTATCCATTGTATTTCCGTGGTATCCATTCTCACGGTCCCGGCTATCCATTTCCGATCATTAAAATATCAGCCGTTATTTACTTTCCGTACCTGCAGGCAATAATACATAGTAAAGCAAAGGTTCTGTTTTGTTCCCATGAAAACATTGTTCGTAGGTTGTTCTTTATATTGGTTACATTGCAATAAGTGTGTTGTAAACAATTTTTTGTTCCTCCACATTCCCGTATATTAATGTCGCAAACACAGTATTGTATTGGCATTGTATCGAGTATCTCAGAATTTCAAAATTAGACATTTCTTTAACCTCTCAGGCCTCGGGCATATTCTGACAGAAGGTCAGAATTCCGCTTCGCAATAAAATCCGATTGAGTGGAACATTTCTATTATATCGGTAAAATATATCTGGAGTATATATATGTCTAAAAGGGGGTGAAATACACTTTAAAATTTTATTATTAGAAATAAATATTTTAAACTGCTTTATAAAAGCTGCCGAAATGAGGTACTTGAGAAGAGTGACAGGGGTTACGAAATAGGATCACATAAGAAACACGACGATCCGAGACAATTTGAACATTGAACCACTGAACTTTTTTAGACATGTTAAAAAACTATTGTTTACTGAAATTAGACTTATTTTTTACACTTATACAGACAGTTAACACGTGTTAAATGAAATAAACAATAATTGAAGCTTGTGTAAAATTTAAAAAAAATATATAAATATTTATATTACTGCTACAAACAAAAATTATAAATCATGTTAATCACTTCTTGGAACAAAAATGTAAATAATCAACACTATTATAAACGAAGAACCTCATTAATTGAGTACTTCAATTTTAAATGAAAAATAATGGAAAATAATTACTTATTATTTCGGTGCGGCCGAGGGTTCGGCAGATTTTCTGCCGAAACCGAAACTGATGCCGACACTTGCCGAAATCGAAACCGAACCTTCGGTCGGTCACTATAAAGCATGGTGTTTTCTCTTTCTAACACTGTTTAGATCATATTTCTCATCGGGGTAGTAAGAGACACAACCATTTCTCAGAAACCTACATGAGTTGTTCCGACTTGACGGGTTAAACTAAAACAAAAGGATGACAGATGTCTGTTGTATTTATGATTTGGGGAATACAACCCATTACAATAACAATTTGTTTGAGTTTTGTACATAAATAACTTACACATTATTTGAACAATAAATGAAGGTTTTATATGACGCAATTATACTATTGTGCAGATAATGTTTAAAATATTCCTTCTCAACTCGGTTCCTTATCGCTGAGAATCGTGTCCCCTACTCCATTTTCCATGTTGGACAAGGCTCCGGAGCTGCGGATATTGACGTACCAGACGCCAGTGCTACTTGGTCACTGATGGTACTGTCTGATATTTGGCGCATTGGTGACGTTCCTCTGCTTCTTATATCTTCCACTTTGCCAGTGACTATGAGTTTCTCAAAGTTTTCCAAGTTGGAGTATTCAGTTTGGCGAGCAACGGGTCCAAAATATGTTAAAATACGTTGTAGGCAAATATTTGATATCCTATTGTGGATGCCTAGCGCTCTCGGCATGGACACACTTGTGCGTCTGGAATCCTGAACATTTTTCTTCAGCACCAAATTTCGAGGGCGTCTTTCCGTTTTTTTCACTGGCCTATGTTTCCACGCCGTACAGAAATATGGGGAAAATCAATGGCCGGACGAGTCCCATAGTTTAAAATATATTTTTCAATAATTTATTAGTCGTTCATCCCTTTGTTAAGAGGAATGTATGCGCGGCTCATTTCGGCCAGTTTCATGCAAATCTTAAATTTTAATTTGAGATTAAAATACCCAACCAAACTGAAAAATTATGTTTGTAATCGAAAGGTATATTAAATATCTAGTACGGATGTGTTTATTTTACAAGTACAATGAAAAATAAAATAAAAAATTAAACGTCGTTAAACTGCATTTTTTCGGGTAGTAAATTTAATGTATGAACGACAACGTTTTGTTCCGCCGTAAACAGGTAATTTGTATTTTAAATTTACACCTATCAAAATGATTTTTTTCTTAATTTTTATTTTTTTATTTTATTTTTAATTCTATTTTTATCATAAATATAGCAAAATAATTTTTTTATCGTTTTTCATTTACTCACAAATAATTGCCCAAGTTGCCTCTAAAATCATGAAACACTAAAATCTTTAATGGCCTATACTATATCTTATAATTTAAAGCAAAAAAATAAAGTAGCTCACATCCGTACCAGGTATTTAATATACCTTTACAAAAATAATTTTTCAGTTTTTTTGGGTATTTTGATCTCAAATCCATATTTAAGATTTGTATGAAACTGGCCGAAATGGGCCGCGCAAACGTTCCTCTTAATAAACTCATTTATTTTGACTCAGTTTCATCTTTGTACCTGTTAAATGGCCATGTTTATGTTGATTATAACAGGTGCTTAAGTTCCCCAGATTAGTGGCCGTTTTGTTCAACATTGATGAAACCCACCTGGCTAGAGAAGCAGGTAGTTCCCACCTACTGTTACGAATGTACGCCAACGTAAAAACAACCCTGTAATACGGCTTAGGTTACGTAATATTACAGCTCTCCGTATGGAACTGTTTACTTCACTAGGCTAAGAGTACAAACTGAACTGTTTTTGATCCACGCCTAACACAAATATACAGGAATGACCCATTAGCAGAAAATATTATTTTATCAAACTTTCATTGGATTTTTAGTAAACAAATATGAGACCTTTTTGCTATATTCGCGTAGTTTTGTTAGTAGTACCGTTTCGCAATCTTGGTTGTGCATTCGTATGCAAATATGGGATAGTAACGATGCTTCCTTCCTTCGTGTATGTGCCTGTGAATAAATAACGTGGAAACCTAAGCATTCAAGTAAAAAGGTGTTTTTATTGCAATTGTGTCGTTGGATTTCTCTGCAGGTTTAATATGGCATTTTGCGGTGGGTGTGCTTTTCTTGTTCTTGGACTTACTGGGTCCGCATATATTTGCATATTTTCTAGCGCACTGCTTATAAATTGTCGCTTCTGCTTCACTTGGGCGACGACAGTTTATTAACGTAAGTTTATTTTGAATCTGTATGAATAAACAGTGTTTTTGTTACACTTTCCACAATTTAATTATCTACGTAGCGAACATAGCGAACGAGCATAATTTTCGTTCAACGGTACTCTAAGGGCTTTCGCTCACGGAGAAACCAAAAACTGGTTGGCAACTCAATTCGCGAAGCAACTCAACTTTACGATTTCAGTCATTATAGCAGCTTGTTTAAAAAAATATAATTCATTAATAATTTTTCAAACTTATGATAAAAATGATCGATATTTTCCTGCTATGACGTATGAAACAAACTTGGTAGGTCGTGAGGCGTAACCATGGCAACCTGTCAACCTGGCAACTGTAGCACTATTAGCACGGCGTCGCCCTTGACAACTGTTGTTAACAAGTCTTAACAATTGTCAAGGGTCAAATTAACTGTCTTTAACAAGTTGCCTGTGCGCGGACGGCCAATGAAATTCGCGATTTGCTTTCCTGTGGATAGCCATTGAGTTGCCAACTGGTTTTTTGTCAATTGCTCTTTGAACGGATGGACTATGTTAGTATATCTATTTGTCCGCTACACGTGAAATTTTAAAAGCGATCTCCACTACATTTTATGCATCGTCATTCATTTTTCCACAGGATAGATAGAATGACAGAATGAAACGCTAAATAATTCTGTCATGGCATACGCTACTTTCTTCATCCACATTATTTTTGATTTGTTAATCCAACCCTTGATTTGATCCAATTTTAGTATTTGATCTTTTGATCAGCGATCGTACAATATCTTTTTGCAGCGCCCACGTTAACGTTCCAATAAAAATATTGACAAACCGTAATTTAAAAGCATTTCATGTATATTTACATCACCGGACATTGAAATAATTGTCAAAATACGGCGTAACGCTGTCACAAATCCAATAAATTACCAACGCATCGTTAATTCGCCTGCGGCGCGCCGCCATTTTGATTCGGTTAACGCAACATAACGCAATAACGTCACCATTCCAACATTCACCGGTGCGTACTACAAGACATGAGACCGATTAACCGTGCCCTGGATATATGCATTTATTATCATTTTAGTACAGGGTAGATTCTACTTTGCTTTGACAACCGCGAATAGATTATGAAAGTTGCACAACTCCGTTTGGCAATATGGACCTAATGGATTGCATTTATGCACGAGAAGCTCTGCTTTTAATGGACTGAGAATATTAATGCCTAGCGAAGGCGGTAGATAATTAAAAGAGCACCAGTTTTGTAAGCACGAACGCTTCAATTAGAGCTTAATTTTATTTATTTATTTATTTATAAATAAACGCTCTTTTTAGGGGCTTTTACATATATAGCATAGAAAAAACATTTTATTGTACATAACTGAACTGCCTCAATAACAATATTTTATATTTATTCAAAGATAAATTGAAGATGTCCACTGACTTGGTATAATTGTTTCCCTCAATTAGTATTCTGGGCAAAGAGGAATACATATGGTAGTTAGTCCCAGAATTTCTGCACTGAAATAAATCCTGACTTCTAGTATTACGAAGTGGAATTCGGAAGCTTATCAATTCAAGTAATACCGGACTATCAACTAAATCATTTAGAATTTTGTATAAAAATACCAAGTCAGTGAAAATTCTTCTGTCTGACAATTTAAGCATATTCATATCGTTTAAAATTGTGATGTAGTTTAACATATTTGCTGGAATACCCATTTTAAAATTTAGAAAACGTAAGAATTTGTTTTGTATTCTTTCAACAGCTTGTACGTTTATTTAAAAGTCTGCACTTTTACATGGTTATAAACAATTAGTGTGAAAAATCACGCAAAGAGCTTTTATTCACAGAAAGTTCAGAGTGAATATTTATTAAAAAAATGCAAATTGTTAACATGGATACCAAATTTTATTCTTAAAGTATACAGAGAATAATCATCCCTTTATCACGAAATATTCCTTCACTACAAAAAAAGCCATATTTGGTTTATTTATCTTTTTTTATTTGCGCCCTTGGGGGTTTTACGTAAAACAATTACATTAGTGTAATAAAATTCACGAAATAATATTAGTTAACAGCTCTGCTTGCGATGCAATTTAATGTTATCAACATTATTGGCATTATTAGCAAACTCTAGAACATTAAAAAATAGGAGGGCACTTTTCCTTAATTCCTATTATGACATGTTTGTGAAATATCCAAACACGACAAATAAAAAGAAGAGAATAGTATCTTCTTTGTAACTTACAGTAAATAGCAAACATTAAATTAAATCAACGTGAAAAGTATAAGACAAAAATTAACTTAAAATTGTGTTTTATTTTGATTTAATATTTTACGTTTTAATACAGTTAAGAGTATTCATTGTCATTACTAGGCAGAAAGGAAGGACCGACAAACAACTCGGTCTTGGCATACGCTCCTTGCTCTTTCACATTCATCGTCTCAAACATACTCTTCTATTATTCTGACTCTGACGTTTGGGAGTATGAGATTCTCTTGATTTTGTCATATCTTCTTCGGACGGCCCCGACTTCTTCTACCATTCAAATTTGCGTCATATTGTCTACACTATTTTTTACACTACTCTCTTCATTCACGACGTTCTACATGCCCAAAGCATCCAAGTGTCCCTTTCTTAATCTTAGTTAAAATAATACCTAAGTATTAAATATAAATTTTAAGGTTACGATACAAAGACATAGTATGTAAATATTGTGAAAAGTGAAACGTAAACGTTTTATGATAATCTTTTTTTAAATACAGTAACAAGCAAATATACCAGTTTAATGTTAGTTTTGAAGTTATGGTAGTATAAAAAGGTAGTATGAGAAATGAAAGACATTAATTCTTCAAACTTCGCAAATCCACTTTGTGGCGTCATTATTAATTTAATGAAAACAGATAACTTTGCGTACACCACTATTTAATTAACATTATCGAGATGTTACAAAAACTATATTTTCTTCGTCAGGATAATAAGTTAATATAAAAATAACAAAATACAAAACAAGTATAGACAAATAAGAACATAGAAAAAATATTAGAAAGGGGACATCCATACATTACGTCACACTTTAAGGGGCGGGGGGGAGCAGAGAAGTGTAACAAGGGATATGGGGGGGGGTCATTAGGTCTGTGACATCACATGTAAAAATCTAAATTTTGATTACTTTTAGATATAAAATTGCAAAATATGTGACGTCACACTGTGGGGAGGGGGTCTCACAAATGTGACGATGGGTGACAGGGACGGGGGGGCGGTCAAAAAATCGTGAAATTCGTGTGACGTAATTTATGGATGGCCCCAAAGGAGAGGTGATTAATAACTTAAAATATCATTAAAAAAAATTGTATGAAATAAAATATAAAAATTATTTTAAGATGTATAAAACATTACATTTACATAATAAAAAATCTTTTAAAACAAAACAGGAAGTTTAATAACAAAATAAATATATATATATCAATACGAAAATGAATTTAAAAGGTGGCTATTTAAAAAAAATGTTATTGTTAATTAAGTAGTGGTGTACACAAAGTTATTTGTTTTCATTAAATTAAAAAGACGTTAATGTTTATAATTGTTATAACATTAATTGTGTCATCCAATTTCCCTTGAGATTAATAATAATAATAATTTTTGGATGATTTCTATAGCGCCATTTTTGTCAGAAAATTACCTCAAAGGGCGCTTTATACATTCATTTATATATTTAACCTATTTACCTTACAAGTGTCTATTATTAGTTCATTATTTTGTCGAAATCTCTTTATTACTAAGCATTTGATAATACGGGGGGTTGTCTTCTTTTTGATACTTAATAACTTACATACCATAGCTCATCATGGAAGTAACATTGTGCGCTAAAAGTAAAAGTTTCGTTGTTCTGGAATAGAAAAATCTGTGCAATTTTCAGGTAACTTTTCGAAAGCAAACTTAGTTCGCGAGTTTTTCGGGAGGCATTTTATAAGTTCAATCAAACATACTTTCAGCTTCATAATTAAGGTAGACGATGGTAGTGTCATTAGAGTAAAATATATTGTGAAAATAACCGAAGACTCTAAGTAACGAAGAGGCTATTGGGTAAACTCAATTTTGATGCAGGAATATAGGGCGGAGAAAGGACGGATCGAAGGTAAGATGGTTGGCTGATTGGCTATGGAAGGATTGCAAATTCTTATTGTTGCGATTCTTTTTGTGTTTTAGAAATCATATAATAATCTTAGCGACCGCTAAGTCAAACATTGACTGAAACACACAATCTTTTTTTTAAATATTAACTCCATACAGTGTCGTGTCACTATGTCATCTGGGATGCTGTGTGGAGGGTCTTTTTGAGGAGAGGAAGGAATGAACATTGGTATGAAGAGACCCATGTTGTAGGAGGGAGGAAACACAGAAGCCGGCAAATCGTTCTATAGCCGAGCTGTTGAACTCAAGGACGAGTCGAAAAAACGACCCGTTCTCATGTGACAAATGTCAACCGTGTACATATGTTGGGCGCGCGTTTGGCGTGTGTCCCGATTGTGCACCGGTGCCGAAGGGATCAATGACGCTAGTTCCTCAGAGCATTTTCCATAGAAATACCGGTAGAACATGGATAGCATTCCCACCCGACGCCTGTGCTCTAAAGATTGCAATCCGTTCGTTAAGGTGGGAGAATCTATCAAACGGACCGCCCGTTTCTCAAGCAACCGCTTTTACTCACGCAAAATCCAGTCCAAAAATGTTGAACGTGTGGAATTGAGTAAACCTTCGTTTAGTTTTCTACTTTTTTGACAACATGGCGTTCTCTCAATTTGATTGGAAAAGGCCACGGTGACTGAATCGATAATATTTATTATAGCCCCTGGTGTACTGAATTCATCAAAAATACATTATTTCCACCATACACAATAATTGTATACAAAATACAAAACATAATTCTATAAACTTTTTTTTTTACGTATCTAACACATCACAATTTGGGTCTTACACAAACTCACTCAAACAAAAACAAACTTACGAATATTCGATCGTATATAATGAGTATATATAATCTTTAGTTTACCTTCACAAAATGAACATGGAATTAATGGTGATATGAGTAAATGATCCCAGTTTCGATGGATTTATTACAATTGGATGACCCATCAAATCTGTTGCCAATGGATGGCCGAAGTTCGGCGTTAGTAGAAAGTGGAGGATCCATCATTCTCAATTATTTTATGATTGATGGATGGATCTGTTAGACATATCATAATCCATCAATAACCAGCGTCCACACGTAATGTGAGTCGAGCTTGCAAACACCTGTGCCTCTTACTGTGGTCATAAAGAAATTTTAGCGTAAAAATAAATCAAGTGAAAACAAATGCTTTTGTATAAACACCACTGTATAATCAATATTCTCAACATATTTCGAAAACTATGATTTCTTCGTCAGGATAATATTATTAATAAAAATAACAAAAGACAAATAAGTATAGACAAATAAATAATAATAATATTTTATACAAAGTCATTTGTTTTCAATTAGTTAAAAATGACGCCCCAAAGTGTATTTGTATTTGAAGAAGTAAAAATAAATCATTCTCTTTTTTAGCATTAATTTTATAACATTCTTTGTAGACCCATTGCGTTGTACTCTGATAGTCTTAACATTATATCTTAAATTAATCGTTAAGTTAGTTAATACATTCTTGCTTAAAATCAACTCCCACTAGGGTATTTACGTGTTGGTGGAGTTGCTTGTACTACTTGATAACTTGTCTTTCAGCTACCTTATTGACATTTATACCAATCTAACTCTTTATTTAAAGATTCATATTTAAAATTGGACCCATAACTAATCCTTGTGGTATACCGTAGTTTTTTGTTCTTTTGATTCCAATAGTATTTACGTGTTGGTGGAGTTGCTTATACTAATTGACAACTTATCCTTCAGCTACTCTATTGACATTAATACCAATCTAACTCTTTATTTAAAGATTGATAATTAAAATTGGACCCATAACTAATCCTTGTGGTATGTTGTTCTATTGATTCCAATACGGCTCTCTAATTCTCTGCAAAATAATCTTATGTTGAAAGTTATCAGGAACGTCGGTCGCTATTCCCTACCTCGTTAGGCCCGTCTATAAACGGCTTTTTGTTTACATTAGTTCGTTTATTAGTCTAATATAATTTGACATGCAAACTGCATTAGGCGACAGTTCATCATTTGGAATTAGGGCGCATCCACGAAGCATGTTGAAAATTTTCGTTGCCGTGGAAAATTATTTTTGGGTACATTTCTTTATTTTCGACAGTAAACCTACAAAATGTGTGATTAAAAGCGCTTGTATAATGTCGTTCGCTCACGGTGCTATAGAAACAACTGCTAACATCATATTTTTAGCACTATGAATAATACTCATTTTAGTTCCTTTAATGTAAAATGTACCTACCTTGTCGGTAAGTATTTAATAATCACTTATATTTTTTTTCAAATTTGAACCGATTTTATCAATTTAAAGGTTTTTGGTTTACAAATGACAAGAGTTCATTGTTTAAAACCACTTTATTTTATTTACACACGTCGACCAGTTTCGATTGATCTCAATCTTAATCAGAACAAAAAACATTTTAACTAAATTACAGGAAGATTACAGAGGAAGTTTTTTTAAAGTAAATTAAAGAGAAAGAGGAAGCATACAAGTAGAGGGGAGGGCGTCAGAGATTGGTTGGTGGAACAGCTTTAAAATTGGACTGTCGATTAATTTTAACTGCTAGCTTAAAATTTGACAATTATTTCTTATATGATTTTTGTAATGCTTCTAAACCATAGATTTTCAACCTTTTTTTGCCCACCGCCCCCTTTGAGAATATATTTTTTTCTAGCGCCCCCCAACTGCTTTTACAAACCATCTGCCAAAGTCATTTTTTTTTACATACTATCTGTCGCTAATCTGATACAGCTATTGCCACGATTATATTTAAATTATATATAAAGATTATATATTAAAATTATCCTGTAATATTACGCGTGTACCTGTGCTCACTCGCTGACCCCCGAATGCACCGACGATACTGAGCAAGTTAGCGCAAGCACAGATAATACTGTCAATTCTTGCAGGATTGCAAAAATCCAGTTATTTTGTTATGTGCCATCCGCACAATACGATCTCTAATCACATTATGACACCTATTAGTGCACTTTCAGAATATCACTTTCAAGAATGCAACTCTCCATTAATGTGTAATTATTAATTGCAAGTCACTTTGCATTGTGACATCACATATCTGTGCATCTATTTACTAATGTACTATATTATGCCTTAAGCTTAATTACTAGTTTCTCCAATGTCACCAACATTAACTTTCAATTACTTATTTAGCATATATAAGCCAACACAATTGTATTATTCTTCAGATTATACTAGACATCAGTTCAAGACTAAATTCTAACTGTGAATATTGTATCTCCGGTATTACACTAAGTTTCCGATATAACTATTAAACTAATAAACTGTTCTCCACATCATAAATCTTCAAAGTGTTACTTCATTTAAAACTGGTACATAACAATTTTGGTGGCAGCGGTGGGATAACTTCGACCAACGGCGAACTAAACTTTGTCGGTCCCTAACGGTTTAAACTGAAGGAAAAACCCTTAAACAAATAATAAAATAAATTGTTACCAGCCAAAAAGAAGAACTTACAAAACGAGGCATCTCAAAACCCCGGGATCACAACACAACCAGAAGTCTTCAATCAACATTGGACCCTTCACTCACACCAGACGATCAGCACTCATCATCTTCCTCAAGAGGACTTTCACCTGCGCAAGGATCAAGAAGAAGCCCTCAACACTTGGAAGAAGATGAACGTCCTGTAAGAAGATATTATTTTTTTATAACAGTATTATTATTGTGTCAATTGTTTTACGAAACGTAACCAATCTTTTATGTCTTTTTTACAAAGCGTAATCAATATTATGTGACTTTTTATTAAGCGCTTAATCAAATCTTTTATGCTTTTTTACAAAGCCTATTAAAATATCATATTAAAATATCTGATGGATAAGTTCCTAGATAAAATTAATTAAATTTTATGTCTTTTTTACAAAGCGTAATCAATATTTTGTGACTTTTTATAAAGCACTCAATCAAATCATTTATGCTTTTTACAAAGCCTATTAAAATATCATATTAAAATATCCGATGGATAAGTTCCTAGATAAAATTAATTAAATTTTATGTCTTTTTTACAAAGCGTAATCAATATTTTGTGACTTTTTATAAAGCACTCAATCAAATCATTTATGCTTTTTACAAAGCCTATTAAAATATCATATTAAAATATCCGATGGATAAGTTCCTAGATAAAATTAAATAAATTTTATGTCTTTTTTATAAAGCCCATTATTATAATAACGACAAATAAGTCGAAACCTTTTTAAGGCAATCTATATATTTTTACAAAAATCGGTACTTTCAACTAAATACAAAATGTATCCTAACACACCTAAGACCGAAGCTTCAAATAGCAATGAATCCAAGGTTAATTCTTCCCTTTTTACTACTAGTGAATTATTTAACTGGATAGAAAAATATGACGGATCCAGAATGAAGTTAGATGACTTCATAATTAATGTTAACGCCGCGTTTCGACTTGCTAAACCCGATCAATACGACATTTTATTAGAATACACAAAAAAACAGCTTACCGGAAAAGCAAAAATACTATCGGAGATAAAAGTAACACCAACGTGGGAATCTTTAAGAGACATCCTACAAGATTACTTCTGTCCTACACAATCTGTAACACAACTAATTTTAGAAGCACAAACATTCAAACAATTACCGGATGAAAGCATAAGCGACTTTACATTCCGTCTAGACATTTTAGATAATAAGTTCGTTCGGGCAATAAAATATGAAAACGAAAATAAACCTCAATTATTAGTCGGTATGTTCAAAATGAAGGATGACATTTGTCTGAGAGCCTTTCTAGGAGGAGTCTCACGCGAATATCGTTCACTTTTATTAATTAAAGATCCGCAAACACATCTAGAAGCATCTGAATTCTGTCAACGGATAGAAAACGAGAATAAAATAAATGATGAAAGAGAATTATTTGGCAAAAAACCAAATTATTGTACGTATTGTAAAACAAACGGACATACAACTACGAACTGTTATAGAAGATTAGATAGAAACACTAATCCAGAAATTAATGATAATACATTTATGGAAAGACAAAAATATTCACGTCCATTAATCTCATGTAGATATTGCAAAAAAACAGGCCACTCCACAGAAGAGTGTCGACTTAAAAATTTTAACAGAAATAATAACATTAACAAAAATTACGATCAACGTAATTATAATGAACGAAACACGTATAACAATAGAAATTATGAAAGACATAATGATCGGAACACACAAAATAATAGAAATTTTGAAAAACCTAATGATCGCAACAATACATCCAATAACAAAGGTTATGAAAGAAATCAAAACCAGAATAATTACAAAAATAATAATAAATCTGACCACCGTGTTCATTTCTATCGTGATGATTCAAGTGATCATGACGAAAGTATAAATAATGAAGAAATTGAAAGTGACCATAATGCGGCATCCACGAGCGAAATTCGTACAAATGATAACGATAATTTAAACTACCAAGATCTCATGTAAACTACCGTACATCGAGACATTCACCTTCCAAAGGTAGCATATTCTCAACTAATCCGCATACTTTATCTTATATTATTATTAACAGTACGATAACTAATAATCCAAACAAAAAGTTTACTTTCCTCCTAGATACTGGAGCAAATGTCTCTCTGATAAAATTAAACTCCTTACATAAAAATCCAATCATTGATAAAGAAAAATCAATTAAGCTAATTGGCCTAGACATTAAGGAAAAATCTCTAAATACTCTTGGATCAATAGAAGTTCCGCTTCACTTTAATTCTAAATCAATTCACCATACATTTCATGCCATACCAAATGACAATAATAATATACCCTTCGATGGAATATTAGGATTTGACTTTCTAATTAAATTCAATGCAAAGGTGGATTATGAATTTAATGAATTGAGATTTGAAAAAATCGTATTACCACTTCATTTCAAAATTAAACATAATACAAAAGTCATTATTCCCCCCAGATCTGAAACGTTTATCGAAATCAAAGTAAACAATCCAGAAATCGGTGAAGGTTTAATTAATGAAACCCGTGTAAACAATGGCATATACATATGCAAGTCATTAGTTTCAATATATGGCAAAAATAAAGCCATAACATCTATTGTCAACACAAATGACGAACCTGTCCAAATAGAGGAGATAAAATTAACACTTCTTCCTGCAAATTCTTATAACATATATCATACACAAGAAACCCATAATACAAACGATTCCAGAAAAAATAAATTAGAGTCACAAATCCGAAGTGATCATCTCAATAAAGAAGAACACGAATCTCTCTTAGATATTTGTCAAAAATATAATGATATTTTTCATCTAGAAGGAGATAAATTAACATGCACAGATTCCGTTAGACATACAATTCCGGTGACGTCACCGCACCCAATATTTACTAAAACGTATCGATACCCCGAAGTCCACAAAAAAGAAGTTAATTCCCAAATAAATAAAATGTTAAAAGATGATATAATTAAACCTTCGTGTTCTCCTTGGTCTTCTCCTGTATGGGTAGTAGAAAAGAAAGCAGACGCTTCTGGAAAGAAGAAGTGGCGTATTGTCATGGACTATAGAAAGTTGAATGACATTACAGTCGGTGACGCCTTCCCATTACCCAATATTTCAGATATTCTGGATCAACTTGGTCAATCTAAATATTTCACAACATTAGATTTAGCATCAGGATTCCATCAAATCCCAATGGATAAACTCGATTCTGATAAAACTGCTTTTACTATTCCACTAGGACATTATCAATTTAAAAGAATGCCATTTGGTCTCAAAAATGGACCAGCCTGTTTCCAAAGGCTTATGAACAACGTCTTGAGCGGATTACAGGGAATAAAATGTTTTGTTTATCTTGACGACATTGTCGTTTACGCATCATCACTCCAAGATCATAATTCGAAACTTACCGAAATATTTAAAAAACTTCGATTACACAATCTTAAATTGCAACCGGATAAATGCGAATTCTTAAGAAAAGAAGTTGCATATTTAGGTCATATCATATCAGACAAAGGCGTTAAAGCTAATCCTGAAAAAATAAACGCAATTATAAATTATCCAATTCCAAAAAATCAACGCGATATAAAAGCTTTCTTAGGACTAGTAGGTTATTACCGTCGATTTATTGATAACTTTTCTAAATTATCTCAACCTCTCACAAAACTTTTAAGAAAAAACGTTAACTTTCATTGGACCGATGAACAAAAAAACGCATTTGATAATCTAAGACAAAAACTTACCACAGAACCAATTCTACAATACCCTAACTTCGAATTGCCGTTTAACTTAACTACGGATGCATCAAATACATCAATAGGAGCTGTTCTCTCGCAAGGACCAATAGGTAAAGACTTACCGATAGCTTACGCTTCACGCACTTTAAATAAAGCTGAACAAAATTATGCAACTATAGACAAAGAACTGTTGGCCATAATATGGGCTACGAAACACTTTCGACCCTATCTTTACGGTAGAGAATTTAAATTAATTACCGACCACAGACCCTTGGTTTGGTTAGTTAATGCAAAAGATCCCTTACGCGCGCGTTGGAGATTGAAACTAGAAGAATATAATTACGAAATTATATATAAAGCTGGTAAACTAAATAGTAATGCAGACGCACTATCTCGCATTGTCCTCGAAGAACCAAAAACAATACTTAACATATCAGCGAATCCTAACCCCAACTCTTACGAAGAATTTATAAAATCTCATTATTCAGATAAAAATACTGATATCTCTAACATAACAGAAATCGATCACAACTTACTAACTTACAAAGACAACATAGCTCATTTTATAAGTAATGATAAAGAAATGAGTCAAGAATTAGCTAGAGAAATCAAAGAATTGATAAAAAACTACGATGAAATAAACGCCACAGAAAATAAACTATTCGACATCCTAACATCAGAATATAAAGATAAAAAAATATACCACATAATACTTACGCATAATTTCTGGGACAAGTCAACTTATAAAGATCTTTTCACTGCTCTTCAAAATCTCAAGACTATACTCCTGGAAAATAACACAACTAGTATTACAATACCATCATCGCATTATGCAGGCTTAGAAAATTTGAAATGGAATAAAATAAAATTGATCATTAATTATATATTCGGTAACACCGATATCAAATTGACCATATGTCATAATAAAATCATTATTCCAAGCGAAGATCAAATTCCTAAAATACTCCATGAATTTCACAACAATCCAATCGGTGGTCATTCCGGGATGCATCGAACACTTAACAGATTACGCAATTATTACAAGTGGCCTAAAATGAAAAATGATATTAAAACATACATAAGGCATTGCACCGATTGTCAGAAAAACAAGATTTCAAGAGAAAGAAATGTACAACCATTAGAATTAACCAGTACTTCTACTAAACCCTTTGAAAGGTTAGCTCTTGATGTAGTAGGACCATTACCATTAACAGAATCCGGTAACAAATACATTCTCACCATGCAAGATGATTTGACAAAATTTTCTCGAGCAATAGCCATACCTAATCATGAAGCGGAAACAATAGCAAAACAGTTATTCGAAAAATTCATAAGCTTATTTGGCCTCCCTAACAAAATATTAACGGATCAAGGCGCAGAGTTCACATCTAAATTAATTAAGGAACTTTGCAAGTTATTTAAAATTGAAAAACTACAAACATCGGCTTACCACCCGCAAACAAATGGAGCGTTAGAACGCAGTCATGCAACTCTAGCTGATTACATGAAACACTACATTTCACCATCTCAAACTGATTGGGATCAATGGATAGATTACGCAATGTTCTCTTACAATACAACTCCACATACATCTACTAAATTCTCCCCTTATGAACTCGTATTCGGAAATAAACCTGAATTGCCTACGTCAATAACAAGGCAACCAAAATTCAAATACACATACAAAGATTATTTAGATGAACTACAGCTAAAACTACAAACATGTCACAAAATTACCAAAGATAATCTAATCAAGCAAAAAGAAATTGTAAAAACAAGACATGATGAAAGAATCTGTAAAAATCACGTGTACAAAATCGGAGATTTGGTATTTCTTAAGAATGAAGCTACAAAAACAAACCAATCTAAAAAACTAGCACCCAATTATGATGGCCCTTATCAAATTACAAAGGTTAATTCACCCGTAAATGTGACCATTAAAATCAAAAGAAAAGAAATCGTTGTACACAATAACAGAATAAAACCTTTCATTTCAGATGGATAAATTCCTGGATGATCCTCTGTTTGATTGGAAGAATATTTTCTTACGAACCCATCAACAATAATAACTATGATTTGAAACTTTTCGACACATCACCTGGTCTATTCTTCGACAAGATCGGAACAGCCCAACTTCAACATGATACATGGAAAATAATCGCTTACGTTGACATCAAATCAATTGGACAAAAAATTGATTTAATTAATAAAATTTATAGCAATACGAAACAAACCTGTGAAAATCCAAAACTAGAAGAAATTTGCAGTAACATTCCAATACTAATTCAATCTACAATTCCCAAACTAGAAGCTAATTATAAAATTCTCTCTGAAATCTTAAATCACAATCAAACTAGAGAAAAACGCGGACTTTTTAACATTGTAGGATCGAGCCTAAAATACTTATTTGGCACGGCTGACAGAGATGAAGTCGAACATTATGATACATTAATAAATCAACTCAACAAAGACGACAACAATATCCTTAATTTATTTAAAGAACAGACACAAATAGTTCAAACCACAATTTCAACATTTAACAAATCTATTACAAACTTAAATCAAAACGAAAAACTGTTCAACGAGAACATTGAACAAATTCACTTTTTCACTAAAGAAATCGAAAGAAGACAATTGACCAATTCGGAAATAAATATGATTACTGAACATTATATAACATTATCACAACTTGTATCAAATGTGGAAATCGAAATTTCTACATATACAGATGCAATTTTATTCTCCAAATCTAATATTTTACACCCAGCTGTAATCTCACCATCCAATCTAATAAAACTCCTTCAACAATCCCTACCACATTTACCACTTGGTACTTCATATCCGTTTAAACCGGAGATGAAACATTTCCCTTACATCACAGATCTTTTAACTTTGAATGTCATCTATTTTAACAATAAACTCATGTTTTTTCTAATTAATCCCCTTGTGAGCGAAAACAAATTTAACATTTTTCACATAATACCTCTTCCAATAAAAAACGTAAATGATTTTGTGTTCATAGAACCAACGTTCAAATATTTATTCATCACTGACTTAAAAGACATTTATACATCTACGAACGATCTAAAAAACTGTCGTATTATTGATAATACTAACTACATTTGCAAAAAATTTAACGGCATCTTTACAAGTGCTACTCACCCAACGTGTGAAACAAGCATGTTGAATCCATTATCCACATATATATCCCCCCTTTGTAATACGAAAATAACCAAAAATCATAAATATGAAATTTACCACAAACTCGAGAAATCTAATTCTTGGATTTTTATGCTATCCAAAGACGACAATGGACACGTTATTTGCAATAACACAATCAGAGAAACAGTCATTTTAAAAAATACAGGTATCATATCACTTAACGGAAATTGTAAACTATTTACATCAACTACTAGGCTAATTCCCGCCCAATCATTCATTAGTGAATTCGAACACATTCTTCCTTCATTCAATATTCTTGAAGATGAGTGTTGTAAAAAGAATCGATCCAATTCAATTTTTAATAACACTATTCCACATGTACCCCTACTAAGACTTACCAATATAAACTTAGATGAATTACAACATTCGAGCGAGAGGTTAAAGAAAATACAATTGGAAATTGAAAATACTCAAAAAGGCACAATTTTTCACAAAATTTTAAATAATAATTATTTTATATATACAATACTCTCTTTAGGAAAAATACTTCTCTGTTTTATAATATATAAAATCCTTAAATACTTAAAAAATCTGTATTTCAACAACAGAAATGATAATTATATTCACCCAATAGAATATTCACAAAATCCTGCAATAAATGTAAATCCAATACTAAATATGATAACTTGTTGTAGAACACGTCAATGTTCACGAGAACGTGACATTGAATTGACAACTGTAGACAATATTGTACCATCAGCACCTGTCATAACTCCTTTACGCAGAAGTGCAAGATTTCACACCTCAAATCAATCATAAAATTGTATATGAAGATCCTTTAATCTTCCTGAAAATATTAAAAATTGTATAGAATCATGAAAACAATTCATTTAGACTAAGATCAAGGTACAAGGTATTATATAATTTTAAGAATAATTTTAATATTGTCTTATCCCAAATAAAGAATTATTTAAATGTTTCGTATACTTTATTACATAAACTTAGATATTAAGAAATTTATAATCATATTTCATGGTAAAAGGTACTTTACAATATACATATACTTTGTCTTATATAAACTTAGATCATAAGAACATTTCATGGTAAAAGGTACTTTACATTATATAAATTTATCCATTAAGAAATTCATTACCTACTCCTTGTATACCTTTTTGTATTGTGAAATTATATTTTAAATTCTTCAAACTATAATTTCAAATTAACGATGGGGGTGTTATGTGCCATCCGCACAATACGATCTCTAATCACATTATGACACCTATTAGTGCACTTTCAGAATATCACTTTCAAGAATGCAACTCTCCATTAATGTGTAATTATTAATTGCAAGTCACTTTGCATTGTGACATCACATATCTGTGCATCTATTTACTAATGTACTATATTATGCCTTAAGCTTAATTACTAGTTTCTCCAATGTCACCAACATTAACTTTCAATTACTTATTTAGCATATATAAGCCAACACAATTGTATTATTCTTCAGATTATACTAGACATCAGTTCAAGACTAAATTCTAACTGTGAATATTGTATCTCCGGTATTACACTAAGTTTCCGATATAACTATTAAACTAATAAACTGTTCTCCACATCATAAATCTTCAAAGTGTTACTTCATTTAAAACTGGTACATAACAATTTAATAAAAAAACTTGTCATAATTTAATAGCTACAAACAATTCTTTTATTAACTTCACATGTTTTTTATATGAGACATTTCACGTGAAATCGGAAGTTTTAACTTTTTAATTCCAATCAAATATTATCCAATTTAATGTAGATCTGAATGTAAAAGAATCTTTCAGTTCTATTTTCATCCACTTCCCGAACTATCGAAATATGTAAATTTTCGCACACGTGATATAAATGATTACAATACACACAATTACAAAAATTAATCAATATTAAAGTTTACTTTGCTTTATTAGTACGTTTTGTTTATCTTTTTAGACCATATTTTTTACCTGCCAACGCCCCCCTGGGCCATCTCAACGCCCTCCAATTTTCTCTGGGTCTTCTACCGCCCTCCTGAAGGTCTCAAACCCCCAAAAGGGGCGTTATCGCCCACGTTGAGAACTACTGTTCTAAATTATTGAGGCGTATTCTATGCTATTTTTATGAATTTCTTGGACTCCTGTCGAACGTCTCCTGAACGTATGGTCAGTATTAAATTAAATGGTTGGCAAATTCTGAGAAACTTGTGTTGGTTTTGTTTTATGTTACTTAACCACTCCGGTCTATCGCCTTTGTGCAGGTTTTTTGTCTTAAACAGTCAGATTTATGAACATTTTGTGTTATTTCCGATTCGCAATTAAAGCTCAATAAATTAAATATTTCTGAATGTAGCCAAATACTGTTTTGAATGGCGATAAAATACGCTTTAAAATTGTAGCATTACAAATAAATATTAAAATTTGTAAATATTAAAATTTAGGATGCAAACAAAAAAAAATTGTAAAAATGACTCACGTGATGTTTTTATGTGAAAACGGTACTAAAATCACGGTTAACGTAAAAAAAACACTTATTTTATTGGACAAATGTATATAATAAGCAATTTTATCACCTCATTTTTTACCATTTCATACAAAATTTTTAACGAAAAATTAACTAAGTCTAACGGCGCGTATGTCTTTTGGCGGGTGAAAACTGTTTCTACAAAATAAAAGTTTTTTTTTAAATCTATTTCTATGGACAATTTTGAATAGAGATGTGAAGTGTGGTTTATTATAAATATTCTCCTTTTAGATTGTTTTGTTCTCCTTATTATTAACAAGCTAAGCTTATTTTCACGATAATATAAAATTACCAGACATGAATGACCAGACCTATGAAATTACCAGACATATATATGAGGCATACCCGACATATTTAGATACCTGCTATTAGGTTAGGTAATTTACGATTTTAGAGCGTTCGCAAAATGTGAAAACAAATTTGAAAACGTCCAATATGAGTGGCAAGGAAAGAAAGATCTTTTCATAAGGGTCAAGCCCCGTTGTATCTTTCTTTCAGTTGCATTCATCGTTTATGTCAAAAGGCAAACTTCACAATGGAGCTATCAGCGGTATGCCTTTATGTGATGATTTACGACAGCATATGAGCATTCTTCTCCGACTGCACTGCAGCGCTGTCCACTATTTCCCAGTAACGTATGCCTGGTTAATGGCCTCTCGGTTATAGTAATTAAATGCGAGGTATTCGCTAAACTATTCGGGCAGCCTAATTTCCCTGGACGCTCCGCAAGTGCACACATTATCGCGTTCATTGTTCGTGCTACTGCTAACAGAGGGACGTTCAAAGAGTTCATTTTTTAGTCTTTAGAACGAACATACGCGGCAATGCTTTTTGTTTTAAGGGCATTTCACGAAGTACCCGGTGTCATTGATCTATCTGGTCGACACTGATGTTCAACCGGGAGACATTATAAGTGCCTGCCCTATAAGTTGTTATTTTCCACCTGAGAATAGCTCGTTTTTACGTCGGCTTTCTTTGCTCGAAAACTCTGCGGTGGAATGATGTGTAGGTTCTTGTTTTCTTTCCTCCTACAATATTCCAACAGGTTAACTTCTTCCTTTCCATAAAATTACACTTTACACATCATTCCCAAAGATTACACATGCCCGTAGAGAAAACTTAAATATAAAGACATTTAAAATTTTTTTTTCACGATTCTGATAAGCGAACCCTTCGGATACATCGGGTTCCGATTCCGCGTTCCGATTTTCTACCGAGTTAGTTAACCTTGTTTAAAAAAAATGTTATTTTTTAGGATAATTTATATAATTCAGATGGAAATTGAAAAAGTAATTATGTGAAATTCCCTGGATAGAAAAAAATGCGTAGTATGTTCCGAAAATTGTAAAAAACACACTTTGTAACAGTTGCAACATGCTACAAGTATGAACAAATTACATCATTTGTGATAAATGTCTTTTTGAGATTTTTGAGATGAATGAGATTTTTGCTATATTTTTAACCCCCGACGCAAAAAGAGGGGTGTTATAAGTTTGACGTGTCTGTGTGTCTGCCTGTGGCATCGTAGCTCCTAAACGAATGGACCGATTATGATGCGTTTTTTTTGTTTGAAAGCTGACGTAATCGAGATGGTTCTTAACAATTCATGAAAATCTGTTTGCGCAACGCAATGAAACACAATTTGGGAAGCGGGAATGGGTACCGCCGCCCCGGGAACCTTTATTGGATAACCAACACCTTTGCCATAGGTCACCCCAAGTGGTTCGCTACGTTTGGTGATTTAGCAGGGGTGCCCGGGTTCACGGGGTGAGGTTTGCCTAGGTCTTGGAGGCGGATGATCAGGACACACTGAACCCCAGATTCCTACCCACCCCTTAAACCCTTTTCCTTCCCAGAATTCTCCACTTCCTTTCCTTAAAAAAAAACCTCCACACAGCATCCCCAAAGATGACATAGGCCTTGAGGGAGATTATTTTCCTCAAGGCCTCCTGTGTGGAGCTCATGTAAAAAAAAAAAGAAAGATGTTTCAAGGTCATCAGCTCTTTTTTTATTTTTTTTTTGTGTCGGGGGTTATCCCGGGTTATGAAATGTTTTCCCAACGGTCGCTTACGCCTACATGTAATATATTTTTTAAATATTATCGCGCTCCTTATTTCATTCGTGTACACATATCTCTCTTTCAAATCATTTTCAGTAATCCTCTTCTTTTTGAATGCTTGTAACAGAGCCTTACCAATATAAAAAAAATGGTGGCGAAACTTGCCTTAGCAGTCTATATTTTCTGATTACACTTCGACCGGGCTTACAAAGTCGTATCCAGATAAATATATTACCCTTTTATTTTACGTTCGACTCTTGTGGACATTCATTTCTGTATGGAAAACCCTCCACAAATCATTCAATACACTTCTTATTACTCTTAAGGGTATTAATTAGTGCTAGAGCATTCCCCTCAGTAAGTTTTCCGAGTGTGCCTCGACTGTATGAATGATACGAATCGGCACCATGAATCCAATTAAAAATTTACGCTTGCTTTGTGGAACTTTAGAGCAGCCAGTGAAGTTATCTCAGGGCATTTTCACTGAAATTACTCGAGTTACTATGGAGACTGGAAGAGTGGCTCCATTTATCTATTTTCTGATCTTGGTGATCAATAATAATAATTAGAAATGTTAATAACCGAGGATGCAGGAGGAGGAACGACTTAACCTTCTTTAGGTCGTTTGTCAATCCGATGCATATTTAGTGCGGGTTGTTTAAAAAAATTTGAATGATTCATCAAATATTTTAAGTTAATTTTCACCTTCTGTGTAAGTTCTAACCAAGTTCTGATAATTTATCATTGTAGGCCAGTGGCTTCATGAAACTGAAATAATCACAGAATTCGAACAGAACTTTTTCAGAACATGAAAATTAGCTTCAAATATTTGATGAACCATTCAAATTTTCTGAAACCCATCATTTAGCATTCCTTAGCATTTTTTGAAGTGAAAATTTGTTTAGCACCGTTGTGATTTGAAACTCGATGAAACGAAAAATAGCGACACTAAAAAGAGACAAACACATACATCTATAGTATGTGCGGTGCTTCGTAGCTTATCGATCTCCTCTTTGTGTGGTGTTTCGTAGCCTCTCCACTCTTGTCTACTTTAGTTTTCTGAAGGTTTCACTTCTACCACGTATGAATTGTACACTGTTTTTTTTCTGTATTATCATTCAAACCCGCTTAACTACTTTTGTAGTTTGTCAGCAGAAAACATTATGCTGCTTATTTATTATGCAGGTTCTGCATAAAACAGTTAAACAATTAAATATTATGGAGAATTACAAAATTTAAAAAAAGTGCATTGGAGCAAGTGTTGTAAAAAGTGTAATAAATTGTAAAAAATGTAATAAAATGGTTAAATTAATAGAATAGTAAAAATATAAATAACATTACAAGCGTTATACAACAAACAAGTTCAAATGAAAAGTCACATCAGTAGAGATGGTGACAGGATAACTGAACACCTCCTTTGAAAAGTCATTAAAAGTGGTGAAAATAGAAATTGGTTTCTTTAGATTAGGTTATGGGCTATTTTCCTTTTTTCCATAACTTTTAATGACAATAAAAACCTCCTTTTCAAAGGGCTGTTGAAGTTGCATGATTCTGAGTTGTGGAATCGTTCGGACGCAAAAAAATAGTTCAACTTAACATTTTTAGACGTGTAAATGTGTTTTTCCTTAAATAATTAAATAATATGATTTCTTTTAGTATACCCTCAACATCTATTACCTCAAAACTCGCTTTTGTGAATTGTGTTGTTTTTCCACCTATGTCCTCAATTTTATGCATATTGCATATTAAAACTCTTTAATACTCCTAACCCTACATACTTTACACAACTTTTGAACTTAAACCAAACAATTCTCTTAATTCAGAGTTCCGCTATTTGCTTACCACGTGATGAGATTGCTACCCGGTTGTGCAAAGTTGTGAGGCGGTTTAGGGGAGGGAATTTGTAAGAAGGGATTTGTTAATCCAGCCTTGTAGAGACCCTGATTAAATGAGGGAGAGATACTCGGAGCTCCTTCCATCTTCTGCGGAAAACGACTCTTGGTGTTTTTTGGACTCTCTATTTTGTGATGTAGATTTCCTAGTTTGTAAGGTAAGTTGTCGGTCACCATGTAAAGACTGTCTTTCGTGAGTGAGACGGCAAAATAAACAAAAAATCTCCGAATGAACTGTACACTCAATAAATATGTGATATTATACTAATAAATAATTTCTTTGTTACAGGTAAAATGAGTTCATACATTCATTCTGTGCTATGTTTGCTGAAATCAGTAAGTGATCTTTTAAAAAACATTTTTACATATTTTGTTGATATGTTTCTTCAGTTTTTCGACTACTAACATAAGCCTCCTTCAAATGCCCCTAGTTTTGTGTGTGATTTTTGGTGCGCTCACTCTCACCAGCCTGAATCTGGGATATTAAATTTTGAAGAATTTTCTTGTAATCTTCGAATAAATTTTAGTTTGATACGTTTTGATCAATTTTAACTGAATGACAGACGAGAAGCATGTTGTGTTAATAATAAAATAGACACTAATTTTCCTAACTACCCCCAACTTCTTGGCCTTTATGGTATTGACAGACATGCTCATTAATAGCATGCTCTATTGCTACTTATGAGCAAATGCTACATAGTAGCATGTGTGTCACGCCCAAATGAACCTGTTCACAAATCAACGGCTGTTGATTTATGAGCATGCTTATTGATTCGCAGGTGGAAGGGGAAATGAAAATCACATATTAATAAATGAAAAAATTCTCGTTTATGAACATGTGTCGGTACCATTAATTGGCCAATGAAATTGATTCTGTTCAAGAAAGAATTTTTATATTAAAAAATCAGAGTGTGCAATTCACACGCGGTAGAAGTGAAACCTTCAGAAAACTAAAGTAGACAAGAGTGGGGAGACTTCGAAGCACTTTTTTATCAATGTGAAGGATGATTTTTTCCGTATTTTTCATTACATCGCCGAATTCCAGTGCATCTTTTCCTACACATTTGGTCAAAATAATTCTTGGGTGATTTATACAGCGCCGTTTTCGTGAGAAATCTCCTCAAGATTAGTATTTGTGTTTTCTTCTTCGGAGTCGCTAGATGTCGCCTTCTTTTGTGTTTTCTTTTTGCCATTTCATTTTGGAGTGGTTTGAAGATTGGATTTTGATTTTACAAAAATATTATCATTTTTTTTGGAGTTCGTAGAAGTCGATCATTGGTCCACTGAGTGTCTAGCCGCTAGGGTTCGTCAGACGCTTTATACCGCTAGACCAAAGTGTGGTTTTGTCGTATTATATTACTTGGGACCATGGTTTTATCGATTTTTATTGAAACCGAGTGGAATAAATAAATATTTAAATTACTCGCAGGCTAAATCGTGTAGATGTGTAAGTGTTTGTCTCTTTTTAGTGTCGCTCGCTTCCGTTTCATCGGGTTTCAAATCCCAAAAAAAGTTTTCACTTCAAAAAAATTGTTTGGCTGTAAAGTCGGTTTACGGACTATAATTTTACGTGATAACGTCATAAGAAAACATTGATGAAAAATTACATTGATGCGTCAAAAGCCGAATTCTTAGGCCGATCGTGCATCTCTATCGCTTGTTCCGCCCTCTCGCTTGGACGCTCGGCTCAGGTGGAACGTGACAATGAGTCATGCTTTTTCGTGCATGCAGCCGGCGGTCATCGATTTATAACACGTTATCAAAATAATATTTGATCAATTTCACCCGAAGTAAGCAAAAATTTCACTTGCTTCGGGCACACGGACACGCCGAACACACTTAGTTCGGTGGACAACTCTAGTACACAATATACGTACATAGACTTATGCAAGTATCAAGTATTTGAAACAAGATAATCCTTCACGATTCAGGCTAAACTGTTTGCCATCATTTAGGGCGGGATCCACCCGGCACGGCGCGGCGCACGGCGTTCTTGTAAGTAACTTATCACTGGGGAACTAGAGGATTTATGGGGAACTAATTTATACGCCGATTTGAATGCCAATATCGTTCCCGTAATCTGCCTCCGGAGCGGAGTCGGGGCACGGCCACACTTTTATGGAAAGCCCGGCTTATTTCTTTACTTTACAGTTCAAAATGCGACGCAGATGGTAATATTTTTTCATCTTGAATAATCTTGCAAATTACCCGCTGAAATCTTGACGTTTTGATTTTAAGTGCTTTTTCACATAAATTGTTTTAAATGTTTTTAATGGAAGGTAAAGTGGTATGTAGATTTTTAGGCTTAATTCCTATGGGTAAAAATGCTAATTCAAGTTTTTTTTAAATTTAATTTATTCGATTACGATTATGAATGTGTCGGAGCCAGTAAAATTATTATTGCTTGACCAATTTGAGTGTTGAGGTTGAAATTATTTGGGGAGAGTAAGGAGAAAGGGATTGGTTTGGTAATGTTTGGGAGGTATCAACGTATTTTGATCTGATCACCTAAATATTGTTTCAATCAAAGTTTCGTGTCTTATTATTATTATTGGAAGATTTTTATGGCGCCATTTTCGTGATTGTGATTCTTAATTGTGGTCTTTCATCATGGTGACACGAGTACATTCCACTCCGGAACGAGATGTAAATTTCGTAAATCGTAGAAAAAAACATAGTATAATTGTTTTGGTTTGACTGCGTGTTAACCTTCCTAATCAGAAACTGGTTCAGTCATGCTGCCAATCCCGATCGGATAAGACTAAAGATATTGAAATGCAAAAGATATTGCTATGATGACCGCCCGACCGTCGGCGGACTACTACCTAATGGGCATAGTTTGAAAACGAAAAGAATTCGTTCATTTAGTTGATTTTTTTAAGATATGCAATACTATTGTTAAAAATATACTTATATTACGCAAAGAATTCGTTCTTTTAGTTGATTTTTGTAAAGTGTGCAATACTGCTGTTAAAAATATACTTATATTACGCAAAGAATTCGTTCATTTAGTTGATTTTTGTAAAGTGTGCAATACTGCTGTTAAAAATATACTTATATTACGCAAAGAATTCGTTCATTTAGTTGATTTTTGTAAAGTGTGCAATACTGCTGTTAAAAATATACTTATATTACGCAAAGAATTCGTTCATTTAGTTGATTTTTGTAAAGTGTGTAATACTGCTGTTAAAAATATACTTATATTACGCAAAGAATTCGTTCTTTTAGTTGATTTTTGTAAAGTGTGCAATACTGCTGTTAAAAATATACTTATATTACGCAAAGAATTCGTTCATTTAGTTGATTTTTGTAAAGTGTGCAATACTGCTGTTAAAAATATACTTATATTACGCAAAGAATTCGTTCATTTAGTTGATTTTTGTAAAGTGTGCAATACTGCTGTTAAAAATATACTTATATTACGCAAAGAATTCGTTCATTTAGTTGATTTTTGTAAAGTGTGTAATACTGCTGTTAAAAATATACTTATATTACGCAAAGAATTCGTTCATTTAGTTGATTTTTGTAAAGTGTGCAATACTGCTGTTAAAAATATACTTATATTACGCAAAGAATTCGTTCATTTAGTTGATTTTTGTAAAGTGTGCAATACTGCTGTTAAAAATATACTTATATTACGCAAAGAATTCGTTCATTTAGTTGATTTTTGTAAAGTGTGCAATACTGCTGTTAAAAATATACTTATATTACGCAAAGAATTCGTTCATTTAGTTGATTTTTGTAAAGTGTGCAATACTGCTGTTAAAAATATACTTATATTACGCAAAGAATTCGTTCATTTAGTTGATTTTTGTAAGGTGTGCAATACTACTTTACTAATAAAAATATACTTTGATCACGCAAAGAATTCGTTCATTTGGTTAATTTTTTAGCATGTGTTGTTGGTTATGTAATTGGTTAACAATATTGGCGACATCAGAAAAAAAAATCTTTTTTAAAAGATATAAAATAATTTTGTTGAAAAATTTCCTTCCCTTACATTCTGAACAGAAATTCCTAAATAGGCCATGAGAGAAACCTCGGTACGTCCTCAGGTATTGCGTGAAGCTTATATTTAAAAAAATGTACAAATGAAAGAGCTTTACTCTCGCGGTTGTGTCACTGTGACATGTCAGTCACGAGTCGCTTCTTTACCATCTCATGCATTTCTGAGCGCGTACTCCATAGCGAGCCCCGAGCGCATCTCGAGGGTCTGGAGACGGAGAGCGGAGCTGGCCGGAGATGAGAGTGAACAAAAAGTAGCGAAGGCTGCAGAGAAGACACTACCACTCGGAACCTTTGTCGCTTCTAGCTTTTCATTGCGAGCCGCGGGCTTGCAATTTTATATGAAGTTTTATTCAAAATGAAACAAATCCGCTTTTCTTTCTGGCTGAAGTTACCGGCGTCGCCCGGGCCTCAGTGGCTGTTCAGAAGGGAAGAATAATACCATCGCATAAACCATTACAAATAGAAGAAAGAGACCTACATATTCTAGATAGCGAAAAATACCTGGGCTTATATATTGATAAACATCTAACATTTAAACAACACATAGAAAAACTAAAAACAAAAATCATCCCATTAATTGGTGTATTTGGTAGAATTGCTCATCTTCTACCAACAGAGGTAAAGAGGGGCTTATACTTTAGCTTAATCCAGTCCCACCTAAATTATTTAATAGAAATATGGGGAAACACATACATTACGTACTTAAACGACTTACAAATAATACAGAACAAAGTTATTAAGAAACTCTTCAACTATAACCCAGACACTCCCACAAAAAAACTATACCAGGAAATGAACCTTTTGAAAATAAGAACATTGTACGAATATAACATATGTCTTTTAATCTACAAAATACAAAATGGACTTATACACACAAACACAACATTTATAAAAACATCACAAGTACACGAACATTATACAAGACAACACAATAAATTGTACACAAATACAGTCAAGACTGAAAGTGGCAAGAGAAGTATTGGCCACGAGGGAGTTCACATTTATAATCTCCTTCCAGATAATCTAAAAACGGAAGAGAATATAAAAACCTTTAAAAAAAAACTATTTAAACTTAAGATTTTGGAACAAAATTAAAAACTACTACATAATATGCTCTGTATTTAAGTTGATTTAAGAAAGTATTTTATTGATTTAAAATTGTATTTTATTGATTTAAGAAAGCGAAATATTATATTTCTTTTAACTTAATAAATAAAAAAAATAAAAAAAAAAAAATAAAAAAAAAGGGGCGAATTTGTCGCTAATCGTTTCGCGCGTAAGTTTACGCGCGTGGGCGAGGTACTGGGCGCCAAAACATTGCGTCCGCGTCTAAAAGCATCGCCCAATACATTAGCACCCCCCCACACGTAGAGTTCGGAGCGTACGTGTCCCGCGCCACTTCACGCCGCCGCACAGTTGTTCCCTTAGAACAATCTAGCTAGACAAAAAGGTTTCAATGATGTTTTTATTTATCTACAAAAACATACTCACAGCATAGAAAACAGTCCATAGCATTATGTTCGCATCGATAAAAAAATTAAAACAATACGCGCCACACGTGGCAACGATGTAAACATGACACTTTGAATGTGCCAGGCGGCCTTTCTGCGGCCCATCTCTTTCGGGTGTACGCGCTGTTCAGTCGTTAGTGATGTTATTTGAAATCGGAGAGAAATTACGTCAAAGGAAAAAATGAAGTCCATATTACGTTCTTTCAAATTTATTTAAGTATTTAATAATTAGCTTCTTCCATATTACTTTTATTAGTCATTAAAAATCGCAAAACCATTATCAATATTTATAATTATTTGCCAAAGTTTGATTCAACTTTCAAAATTGTGTACCAATTTGTACCTCCAAACTAACAATTTTCATATAAAACCATTCTTTATCTTTATTTTGTTATAGAATTTGTCTGCTCTTACGTGCTCTTTTGACTTTTACAGAGCCTCTACCCTTGATCTATATTTTTTTATATTTTGGAGATGTTAGAAGAAAAAGGCGCATCAAAGTCGAGTTATGCTGCAACACGGAAAAATTTTGGTTGAGAAAAAAAATTTATAGGTCTCAAAAAAAATATACTAAAGAAGAATAGCTTCATTTCAATTAATATGTCACAGAAAATGAAAAAGAAGAATATCGCTTCATTTCTATTAATATTTCATAGGAAATGGTCGAAGAAATATTCTAAAATTCATGTAAAAAAAAAACAGAATGTGATAATGAACTACGTGGTGAGCCAGAAAAATAATTTGGTTTTTGCTCGTTAAAAAGTAAAATAAGAAAAATTAAATGTCCTCTGAATTCTCGAAGTCTAAAACAACTCTTTCATACTGCTTAAGTCTGTTTGAGGTCAGATGGAAAACGGGAAGCTGTAATATCAGAAATAACCACAATATCGAAAACATCCCAATGTCTTATCTAGTGTTGACTTAAAATTATTGTCGATTTCGGAAGTACCAAAGAAGAAACTGCAGAGGTCTGTTGACAGTGCCACATAGGAATATTATCATTTAACAAAAGTGATGAAAGTGACTCGACCATAAACAAATGTCATTCGATTTTATTCTTTTATTATGCTACAAATAATATTTTTAACTTACTTAAAATAAACAGATTGTTATGACTTATTTTAATCAGTGTGCTACAGGCAATTTATTTGTATTTTATTTTTACTTGAAAACTCTGTAACTCTGTAAATCTGTTGTACTTTGAAAATTCTGTAACAGTGGTTGAAATAAATTTATATTTTTTAAATTATTTTTTTTTATCTTATTGTGATCCTTTTGCACCACATTCCGTAGAAAAATATTTTTGTCTAGCTAGAATGGGATTTGGGACCACTGTGCGCCGCGGGGGGAAGAAAATTTAGAAGGGTAGAAAGAAACCTTTCTTGAACAGTATTTTGGCCATTCGGATAATATGGTTAAAGCGTTTCAAACGATGCTTAGTTTCAGAACAACGTCGCTAGGTCTTTGAAATTTGAACCCGTGACCTCTGCGTCCTGGGACTAGCCGATGAACTCAGTGCTCTGCCAAGGAGGTCGTTCTCTAGGGTGCTTTGCACAGCTCGATAATAACTTATTTACCTTATGTAATGAACTCCTACTTAGCTACCCACTTTTAATATAAAAAACGTTTTTTTTTTCTAATTTAAAAGCTTGTTACGAGTTATGACTCGTGTAGAAATTTAACCATCAATATAGTGCGTGCCGCTTAAACTCAGAAACGAGTCCTGGTAAGGTCAAGAGAGTTATATGGTGTGGTAGCCCTCTATCCCTCATACATGTAGAAGGTTCCCGTTTTTATCTAAAGGGCGTAGTTTTAAAGATATAAGGGTTGGAAGTTTCGCTCTCAAGAAATTTGTAGAACGATCCAGAATATTCCAGAGCATTCCACAACATTCCAGAACATCCCGGAACATTCGGGAATAGTCTGGAACGTTCGAGAACATCCCAGATCATTGTGGAACATTCCAGAACACCCTCGAATGTTGTGGAATGTTCTGGAACATTGTGGACCATTCGAAGTTTTTTTTGTATGGGTGGGGCTACCCATTGGTAGGGGTATGTAAAGTAAGATCCGTCGTAGCTTCGATCGTCAGTTCAATCTCATATTAACTCCCTGAGCGAAGTCGGGGTACACCAGCAATCCATACTAATATGATAAATGCGAAACTGCTCGAGTTTGTTTGTGACGCATAAAACAATATAACGATTTTAAAAATTCTTTCACCAGTAGAAATATAAATAGAATAGAAAGCTAAATTATATGCGAGGACTACAGTCTGTATATAATGGTTTCTTCAAGACCCATGTTCACTCCTTCCTCTCCTCAAAAACACCCTCCTCACAGCATCCTCAAAGATGACATAGGCCCTGAGGGAAATTATTTTTTCCTCAGGGCCTCCTGTGTGGAGTTAATGTAAAAAAAAAAAAAAGCTCTGGTGTTATGAAATTATATAACATAAATAAAAATAAACATCCGAAATGTTTGTAAGCGCAGAAATTCCGAACGACTGCACCAAATTGGATAATTTTTTTTCTTTGAGCATTATGAAATTTAGGTGGCACGCGAGCTGTTTGAAAACTGAATGTACCGGGAATGAATGTATGGAATGCGGGAGGGGGGATAATTGGTAGATGCAAGCGCTACAGTAATTTCCCCTCATACCACGCGAACGAAGCCGCGGGGAAAAGCTATTGTATTATAAATCAAAGCAACTTTGCCACGCTTGACTGAAGTATTTCTTGATTCATGAGGCTTTAGTTATTTTTCTAATGGGGATGATTTTTATTCTGCATTCGTACAAAGTTGATTTACGCGAAGATGGAAATATAAAGTGGCAATTTCGTTGAGTTAGTAGGGGTAGGGAGCAGAAAATACTGTGAAAAGCCTTTTGAATTATTGATTCAGCATAATATGAAAAGTTCACCCCGTGTATCATTGATTTATGAATTCTCTTTGGTTGAGTGTTATGTCAATCTTGAAGTTGGAGAACGTTTTGTTTGGTGGAAGAAACGTGGAAAAAAGGAGATAGAATTAATCTATCATAATCTTTCTGCTGCCGACGCTGTCACTTGAAAGATTTTAAAAATAACTTTCTTGTTATAATGGTTGCCCAATTACAGTTGATGCGTACATCGCTTGTTCAGGATTGTGTGTATTGGTTCATATATGTTTATATTTCTGAAAGTCTTTAAGGGTCCACTATTCGAATTTCGACCGATTTCTTACATATCTCTCTTAAACATTTGAAGTTTTTAAGCTCTTAAAAAATATATGTTATTTTTGAAGATAATATCTATATACGTTCCACGCCGAAACGCAAATTATATGAAATTCCCTCGATAGAAAAAAATCGCAAAGTATGCTCCGAAAATTATTTAAAACAAGTCTATTTTTATTATTTAACAAGTTATATTTGTGAAAAAAATTCACAATGTTTCTTTAAATGATACTTGAGACACGTTCCACGAGATTTTTGCTCTATTTTAAACGAGTCATGTTTTATTAAGCTTTTTCGCCATTTTCGCTGCGATTTCATCACTTAAAATATTAGCGCGCTCTGTCCAACATTCATAATTACACATCTCTCCATCTTCTTCTTTTTAAGCCGAATAGCGCCGCCTTAAGACAGTATTCTAGTTTAAAAAAAAAACATATTTTTTTCTTCATATTTCCAAAGTTTAAATATTCTAAAATATTTCCCTAAAATAAGTTATATCCATTTTAATATCGCAGTTTAGACGGAATCTAACCAGAATCTAAGTAGAACAAAATTTTAAACGCATTTTTCTCAAATCTATTTTTTAGAGACGGTTGACACGATATCTCAAGTTCTACTAAACCAATTTGCTGGGAATTTGGTGTGAGATTTCTCTACACATTACTCCATCGCCCCTACCAGAATTATAACAAAATTTTAATTTGTACAATTTTTTAAAAATTCCGAAAAGTAAAAAAAAGTGGTAAAAAATTTCTTTTTATTTCAAAAAGCTGCCATTTTGTGAAAAAAAAATTCTTACTTTTCTGAGGTACAGGCCATAGCAGCATCTGTCTGATAAGAATTTTTTTTTTTTATTAAGTACTAGGAGGGTTGCAATCATGTCAACCAGGGCGCGTCATGTTTTGAGACCCTCACTTCAACACCTTGAAACTTTTTGACTCCCGGCCAAGGGGAATCACTAAAAATCGGGGTATCCATCATGAAAAATATTTTTACTTTAAATAAGAATGGTTTGATTACTGCTTTATAAATCGACCACAATTATTTTTCGGATATCAATCTCTCTAAGCTACGAAATAATAAGTTTAAGCGTATTTATAAAAGTTTTTATTATTTTACAACCCATCGATTTTATTTAATTGTTCTTCCTTTAGGGCCTTACTAAGTCTTTTATATTTTACACGTTTATTAGTAAGGGTAAATTCAGTAGAAAGAAAATGTATCTGACTAGGCCACAGATCATGTAAGTCTTTTAAATTTTACACATCTTATTTTATGTAAAATTAAAAACACGTTTATTAGTAAGGGTAAATTCAGTAGAAAACAAATGTACCTGATTACGCCACAGATCATACAAGTCTTTTAAATTTTACACATCTGATTTTATGTAAAATTTAAAACACGTTTATTAGTAAGAGCAAATTCAGTAGAAAGCAAAATGTATCTGATTACGCCACAGATCATGTACAGCATCTTTCAAGTGATATTCTCCCAAAACTATTAAACCCAGGACCTCTGCCTTGCCGGGGAAGCGCTCTGACCACTGAGCTCTTTCACCGCACCAACTTCCGTAATTTTAATTGCATCATTTTTTCGAATGAGAGCTATCAACATAATCTTCATTTTCTGACGCATTTTTTTTACTCCTATTTTTGTACGATTGCAAAATTCTACTGTGAAACAACCCGTCCAATATTTAATTTTTAGTTAAATTTTACTTACTAAGTTATTGCAAAATAAAAATATTAAATATTTAGCACCGTTTTTATGAAACATTACCTCAAGAGCGCAAGCGAATTGCTTCAAATAACTTTATATAATATTCGCCACATTTAAAATCACTCGAGCGTCGAGTTACAATAATGGTGTTCCACGTACCGCTCGCTACTCGTGAAACAGGCACTTGAGTTCGATTATTGGTTCGGCTGGGCCGTCTGGAGATATCATTGTCGAGACACTCGAGTTTCAATTGCCTTCCGAACGACACTCGAGTGGAACTGTGGAACACATTGCTAACATGCTAAATCTCCCTTCAGAAGTGTTGCGAACTACAAAGAGGATGTTTTGGATGAGACAATGAGATATTTTATTTGTAAGAGACAATGGTTATAAAGGTAATGAGTATTTATTTTATCAATGACTTTTCTTAGTATTTTTATAATATTTTTCTTAGTATTTTTTTATGTAAGTTTTGTGAAAAAAGGGTAACATCTTTGTTTACATAATAATATCTACGTTAAAAGTTGGCGTAACAAAATGTAAAAAACTAAATCATTTCCGAGCGTGTATTGAATAGTTCTTCGATCTCGAATGCTTTCTCATTCCCGCATTGCTTCGTCTCTTACTTAGGGCGAGGGATGCTTTTGGTTAGTTTTGATCACCTTCCGCTCAATGCCTGGAAGGGATGTCACAGATGTGGTGACCGATAAAAGGACGTGTTTTAGTCTCAGTGAGCAAGTTACCTAACTTCAGCCACCTCTCGTAGGACTCAAGACCCAAGGGACGCTTCGTAAACCGTCTGCTTAGGAGTTCAGCTAACCTAGAGGGAGAATATACTCGTTGAAATTCTTTGGTTTACCCAAAGGGTTACACATTTGCGAACCGAGACCCGAGCCGACCTTGAGAACTCCCCATAATTCTTGGTTCGGCTCGTAGGTTCGGCTCGCGTGTGATACGTAGCCTTACGTTCCCTTTAGGAAGACCGATACAAATGTGACCTATAATTAGTGAACCCATTAAGTGCGTTTTAACCCTAGAATACTAAACTATCGTAAAAATTAATTACAAACCTTTGCGGGTGTGCGTACAACAAATCACCAAAGTTTCATAGCAATCGCTTGAATGGTTTAGGAACGCATAAGGGACAAACAAACAAACATTCATTTTTGTGTATTAAAATTATCTATCAAATCGTCCTTGAAGTGTTGTTTAACAAAAATTAGCCAATTTATTATTGTTATTATTATAGCGATAATTTGCAACGTAATATTGTGTGGTAAGCCAACCAAATTGCATTCACTTTACACTCCGCTAGTTGAATAGGTACCCATGGCTATTTAGTATGGTTTCTCGGTTCATGATCAGGTGTACACCAGTACACATTATCATTATGGTTTCTTCCAATTAACATATATTGCGAGTTTCAAATCTTCCGTTGCAGACTATACTTAGCCTTAGCACGGGATGTTGATGATAGCTTTTGAAAACACTCACTTTCTTGGGTCAACAACGTATTTATAATAAGGCGTTTCTCGTACGCAGATTGGTACTTTTTTCCCCACTAGCTAAATGCTTTTTAAACTTGAAATATTTTATTTTTGAACAGTTATTTAAAAATTTGGAACCAACGACATTTTTTGACAATTTTTTTTTCACGAATGGGTTGTTATTTCAAAGTTTCATAACGCTCAATATCGAAATAAACTTTCAAGCTGAAAATATTTGGGTGTATCTCGAAATTTATTTAAAAAAAGGTGTACAAATTTCACGATGTCTGACCGTTAGAGAGTTTGTACACCGCCGCCGTCACCGAGAAACAAGATTATTTCAGACCGATCTCGATGCTTTCGACGTACACGGGCAATTTCGGTGCATAACCAACACAAGACAAAAAACGCGCCCCGGCAATTTTGTGTTTAGTGGACATGTTAAGTGTTTTGTATTGCTAGCATTTCTGCCTATCACGATCTCGGGCCGATTTCTAGCGGTAGCGCCGAACTTCTAAAAATATCGGCGGCCGAGGTCACGTTATTTGGTGTTCACCCGGCCATAGTAATGTTTGTATCGCTACTTCGGTAATATCGTCTCGTTCTCGGTGACGGCGGCGGTGGACAAACACCCTTACAAAGGTTTTTTCTGCTTTACGCAATCGGATTTATGCTTTTTCGTTAAATTTTTGGGTAAAAATGTACAAATCCTTGTCGAATATTCCTTGTCGAAGTCCGATACATGGATAACACGGTATCCTTTTTAAACTAATAGACAATCAAATGTGACATTTGTCGGAAATACCTTGTAAAATAAATTCTTGTCAAAATAAAAGTACCTAATTCGATTTTTTCCGGTACTACTACTGGTACTGGGTTGAGGTTCAAGCTGCGGAAGCTGCGTGTCAACATCATTTACATATATATCCCAGGTTTTAATTTTTTATATGGCAAGCTGGGTTTGTCTAACGGTTGTGTGTATTTATTCTAATATCTTTCCATGTTCTTCTATTATAAATACAGTTTCGAACTTGTCAATAATGCATTCTCTTCATAACATGACAAAATTATTGTTTCATGAGGCAATAATTGATGGCAGCATTGATTTTTCTATGAAATGTAATATAAAAATGAGTATGCCATAGTACACCTAGTGCAGTCAATATAAGTGAACTAATTTAGAAAAAATAAAATGTAAAATGCATATTTTTTGCATACTTTTTCGTCTCCCCCGACATAAATACCCACTTTTCTTAAGGCGCCGTTTCCCGTTCAAAAAGAAGAAGATGGAGAGATATGTAATTACGAATGTTGGAGAGAGCGCTCTAATGTTTAAAACGATAAAATCGAAGCGAAAATTGTGAAAATGTTTAATAAAACGACTCGTTTAAAATAGAGCAAAAATCTCATGGGGAATGTCTAAAATAGCATTTAAAGAAAGGCTGTGAATTTTTTCATACATATAACTGCTAAAATAAGTGAACTGAACGTGTTTACAATAATTTTCAGAGCGTACTTTGCGATTTTTTTCTATCGAGGGAATTTCATGTAATGTGCGTTTCGGCATGGGGAATGTGTAGATATGATCTTCAAAAGTAACATATTTTTTTAAGAGCTTAAAAAATCAAATGTTCAAAACTTCAAATGTATAGGTACATATGTAGAAAAATAATAAAATACTGTAGAAAATCGGGTAGCGGCGGCTTAATAATAAAGCTAAATCTAACTGTTTGAATAAGAAATATTCCGTATTAACCGAGAAGAAAAGTTTAATAAATTTTTAACCATAGATAAATCAATAAGTGGTAAAATAAAAATTAATGTATTTATATTTTATGTGCTTATTTTAGCATCAATGCCTAAAATTTAGGCAATCGATTAGATTTCATTATGTAGCGTTACTTTTATATTCGATATTATGATGTGCGGGTTTGAATCGAATAGAAAATGATTTGACGAACACAATAACTTTTACCGAAAAACTTTTCTAACTCTTCCCCTTTTGCCAATACAATGCCTTAATGGCATAGATATCGACTTTAACACAAACGATACATAGATACTTAGTTATACGCGTTGTTTCTTTAGTTTTTCCTACCCCATCGCTTCAGATTAACCTTGAAGGTACCTTAGCAAGCATTGATCGAACGACTTTACCTTTGCTACATTATTTGTACATTGGTTACGTAATGGCTTTTAACATTTCTTTTCCTAGAATAATAATGGTAGTTCTGACTTTGATTTCGTGGGCTGATTGTGGGTTTAACTTCGATTTCGTAGACGGATTGAAGTTTAACTTGTTTCTACCGAGTTCACTTTCATTTAGGGAAGTAAAAGATAACTTGATTCGTTTTTTTTTTGGTTTCATCAGATGAACTAAAGTTATTCGTTATTGTATTAGATAAATGAAACAATATTACTTAGTTTTAAACCACTTCTTCCTCGGCTAAATATATACTAACTAAATATTATAAAATGTTTATGGGTGAACACGCCTACCTCAATTTTTTCGTAAGAAGCAATTACTTTGTGGTTAGATATTATATTTAAAAGAATTAAAACACTTTGTATTTAAACCACGAATTTATTATTTTGTATAATCTACCGGTTTCGCTTCGACCAAGCTTCATCAGGATATAATAACTGTTAGTTATTATTATATAATTTAGAAATGTTCACAGCATGAGTAATCAATATTTAGTTATTAGACGGAAATGCTTGTAGTGATAACAGAAATAATGATAATCAAAATGAAATATGAAAAATAGTAGTGTCAAATTTAATACATAACCTGCAGAGAAAGAGAAAAAAGAAAGAAAGAAAGAACGGGTATGACAATAAAGCAGCTACATAACTGTTCTCCACGAAGTGTCATGGTAGGAGTTACTAAACATAGTTAAATCCTTGAAGTTAAAACAAAAAAAAAAAAATTGAATAGTTAAATCCAATTAAAATTAGCATACATTCTGTAGTAGACTGAAATAGTATAGTAGATTTATTATTGTTGAAAAAGAAGATAACACTTATAATCTAAATGAAAATATGAAAGAAAACAAGACAGAAAAACAGAAAAAAACAATGGTCGCAACTGGGACTCGAACCCAGACCTCTCGTCTAACCGGGACGTGTATAATATTTTCATTTAGATTATAAGTGTTATCTTCTTCTTCAATGATATATTACGTTGATGGGAATAACCTTCAAAAGTTATAAAAAGAGAGTTTTTCTCATAAAAAATTGAAAGATTTATTATTGGTTTAATTTTTACATAAACTCCCCCTTTGGGGATGCTGTGCGGAGGGTCTTTTAAATGGAAATAAGGAGAAGAAGTTCTGGGAAGGAAAAAGGTTTGACGATGTGGGTAGGAATCCGGAAGTCAGTGTGGCCAGGAGTGACGTGTGAATCAATCCCCCACTGCGACGCAAGGCTTTCTCATCCGGCCGCTCCAGATTCGGCCCACCACGCAGCTGGTGGGCAGTCGCATCCGCCACCAAGGCCTGGACAAACCTCAACCCATGAAATCGGGCACCCCTGCTAAGTCACCAAACGTAACAAAATGCTTGGTGACCTATGGCAGAAGCGTTGGTTCAATTAAAGATTCCCGGGGTGGCGGACCTATACCCGCCTCTCAAATTATGTAAAACGGACCGCGATTTATTTTAGAAGGGTAATAATGTTATTTTTGATCAGTGGCGGTCATCAAATTTTGCACAAACGCTGATGGGCTGAGAATAGTGTTCACACAAAAATGGGCCACTGAGAGCTTCATTGTATCCTTCGATTCCGCTACTTTCATCATTTACGAGGTTTTAGAGGGAGAGGTTACGACGGTCTTATCAGCGGTACGTCCATGCTGACCTATTGGAATGATTGCAACGTCACGCGTCATCCCATAAACCGCCAAGCGGAGAATGATATTATGGTGATGAGATGATATTGTTATTTCCACTTCCTTGCCATAGACAATAACAGCCAATCATCCATGACTGGCCGCAGTTGTTACTACAGTTGATGTTGATTAACAATTTATGATTATTGTTTTCGTTAAGTCAGTCGGCCCGATTGCAAAGTTCACTGACTCTTTAAAAGGTCAAGGTTACTCCTACTTACTATCTTCTTATATTCTTAGTTTTTCCACATGAAGAACTTTTTTTTTATTATTGAAAGCGGTCAATATTCCAACGAAGGCCCGGAATTCCGAATGTCTTCCGATTTATAACATGTTTTCCTTGAACACTTTTTTTTAGGTCTTAAATAATTATGTGTTATTTTGAAGATAATCTCTATACATTTGCTAAGCCGAAATGGTAATTATATGAAATCCCCTCGATAGGAAAACATTGCCTTTGCCCAAAACATCCTCAAAAAATTATTAATTAATAACATATTTTGTTCTGTTATTTAAACAGATATGAAAAAAATATGAAAAAATAATAATAAATATGAATTTACAGATATGAAAAAAATCACAGTTTATCTTTAAATGCTACTTAAGACATTTGCCAAGAGATTTTTTGCTCTATTTTAAACGTGTCGTGTTTTATCTTTATCTAGCGCGCTCCCAACATTCGTATTAACATATCTCCCTTTCAAACCATCATCTTTTTCTTTTGAACGCTTTTTTTTTTTTGCAGTTAATACCGCACAAGAGTCCCAACTGCTCCCGTCTGGAGCCAGTGAGACTATGGCATTCCCAACCGGGTTATGTTGTGAGGCTGAAGGTAGTGGGGAGGGGAAGGAGATAGGGAAGAGGAAGGTGGGGAAGTACCTGGCTATTCAGATCTGGTCACTAAACACGGCTAAAGCCATTTTCAAGCAACGTTTCAATTCTGAATGGTGGTCCTACACCAAGGTGATACTGATAGTATCTTCCACTATGGAACGTGCCGCAAATATACTATATATTATTTTAAATGAATAAATTGTGAAATAACACAAATATCAAATAAAATTTATTTGCGCACGCCGGGTTCGAACCCGCAACCTTCGGATTGTGAGTCCAGAGACTTACCTCGGGACCACGGAGGCCGTCGCTTATTTACGATCTGGAGGTGGCGGGTTTAAATCCCGGCGTGCACAAGTAAATATTATAAAATTGATTTGTGTTTTCATAATAAAATCCTTTATAATAGGATTTATTTGCGGCACGTTTCAGAGTATCGCCCCTGTGTTAAAGCACCATTTAGAATTGAAACGTTGCTTGAAATGGCTTTAGCATGTTTGATGACTAGATCTGAATAGCCATGTACTTCCTCACTTCATCTTCCCCATCTCTTTCCCTTCCCCACTTTCCTTCAGCCTCACAAAATGCCCCAATTGGAGATGCCATAGTCTCACTGGCTCCAGGCAGATGGGAGCATTTATGTGAACACCGCACCCCTGTGCGATTACATCAAAGCATGTATTTTGCCCAGCTCGGGGTGTCGGTCATGCCAAGTGTGTATATGAATGTTGATTAAGCAATGAGTGTGTGCTAGGAAAAGGATTGATTTTTTTTTTACTTTTGTGAAACATTATTTAAATGTATTAAGTTATTATATTTAACGTCATTTAAAATAATAATAAAAAAAAAATACTTTTAATTTCGGTCCGAACTGAGAAAGCCTTCTACATTTTGGTAAAAAAATTGTCAAAAACGCTAGTGTAAATGAGATTTAAATTTCTTTTACGGTGTTGGCGATCCTTCTTCAGTCATTAAAATACATAATGTAAAAAATACATAACATGGCAGAGGAAATTTAATAAAAATCTTGTTTTGTGGCCAGTTTTCAATATACACGAATTACTACATTAATTAATTATCGTGAATGATTTTGTAGAATGTTTGTCACAATATTTCTATTGATTTATTTTAATACTTACGGCACTCACTGTATGTGCCATTATCATAAGTATATAGTAACTAGTATTAAGTTTAAAAAGTATTAAGTATAAAATAATAACAACAACAAAAAATGTGTGCAGTTACACGCGGTAGAAGTGAAACCTTCAGAAAACTAAATTAGACAAGAGTGGGGAGGCTATGAAGCACCGCACAAAGATGAGACCGATTATTCTATCTCTTTGAATGAGAATTTCTTTCGCAGGCTAAATCCTATAGATGTATGTGTTTGTCTCTTTTTCGTTTCATCGAGTTTCAAATCACAACGGTGCTAAAGAAGTTTTAACCTCAAAAATTATAAGTAGAAAAAATATTAAATAATACTAGGTACACTTATTCATTATTAATTCGTATTGACGTTTTAACAAATCTAAGAGATTTATTCCGAGACTGTTGAAATTTATTAACTTATCTTCAAAGCGGTGACCGGACAACTCGGAATGAAACCAACTCATAACCATCTCAGATAAGTCATTTATAGTGATAAAAAATATATACAAAATATTGGATAAATAGGTTTTGTCAGGTTAGGGTTATCGGCTAATTAAAAATAATTTATTTTTTATTTTTATTTTATTTGTTTTCATTAAATTAATAATGACGCCACAAAGTGAATTTGCGAATTTTGAAGAAATAAAATAACTTTTTCCATAGCTTTTAATGACTTTTCAAGGAGGTGTTGAGTTGACTTGATTCTCAGTTGGCATGGAACCCCTCAAAACAGGAGGAAGGTCACTGTCGACATCTTATTTCGAATCATTTGACCTTGGACTCTCGACCCATTGCCTTGCATCGCAGTGGGAGAGATGGATCCGTACGTCCGTCACTCCTGGACACGATGACCCTCAGATTTCTACTCACTCATACCCTTCCCAGAACTTCTTCTCTTTCCTTTCCCAAAAAAGACCTTCCACACAACATCCCCAAAGATGACTTACGATCTAAGGAAATATTTTCCTCAGGGTTTGTGGAGCTAATGTATAAAAAAACTGTCTAAAGCCTAAGCAACATCGGGACTTCAGCTTATGTAAGATATTATTGTTCAAAAAGAATTTCGTAATTCCGCAGAGATTGGCTAAAATGAGCACACCTGGCTTATTAGTTCGGACACTAAATTCGGAGATTGATCTCATCAATCAAAATATATCTAGCGTCGATGAGTTGATATATCGACGGTCGATAACGTTACCAGACGATCCACACGCTTCCAGCCAGTCAAAATAAATAATTCCTTTCTGTGTATTAATTAGTACTAATTTTGCCCCATGTCTGCCAGGCCGTCTCCTCACTCCTGGCTTTCTGCTCGATTACAGATCTGTGAGGATGCAGATTTTGAATGGTTAACAATAATAAAAAAAATTATAATCAACGACAAAAATAACTATTCAGTTGAGAACCCCTTCACGCCAAGTTACCGCCGACACAATACATTCGAAGTAAGAAACACAACTGGGCTTTCATCTTGCGCACTTGCTTATATTTATTTATTTAAGGAACATAAACAGTCTTAGTAATATAATAAACATGAGAGGATGATAAAAAAACAGACCAATTACTAATGTTCACAGATAGATATTAAGAAACAAGACTTACTAAATGTAAACTAGAATATTTAAGAAAAATTAAGAAAAAAACAGAACTAAGCAGCAATTAAAAAAGATAATAATAAAAGTACAAATCTGAATTCAACAAATGATTAACCAATACACAACAATAAAATAAGTGTGATTATAACTAAAACAATAGGTATTTGGTTTGAAAAGCGTAAAGGGAGGAGAGGGATAAGGGAAAGTTGCCACGCAAGTAATATAAAAATATTAGATACAATTAATTAATATTCATGAATATGTGTTATTCGCACCTAGAATGTTATACAGTGAAGTTCTGTAACGACAGTAACTAGCAGTAAACTATTATATAACGTAAAGAGCTCGAGTGAGACGCGATGACGTGGGTTACCGCTCTTATATTCTGCTTGCCCAAATGCAAGTGGAATCGTTTTATTGAGAATACGTGGTATAGGACCTAACACGCGTTTGATTGTATTGGTTAATTTATTCCCGTTTATCAAAAAAAATAGACCAACAAGAGCTTATTATTATGGTTTTAATTATTTTAATACATTTGTAAATGTAAAATAATGGATTAACCAAAATTTGAATCCTGTATTTACTATATTTTAAGATTTTTTACATTTTTGAGGCGATGTGTACTAGTTTTACTTTTAAGGTGACATAATAACGTGTAACATCAAAACAATCTAAAATATAAACAATTAAAGGTCCCCCCCCCCTCCCTCAGCGGGCCGCGGTAAAATTATCAAACGTTGACCGGTCCGCGGCGGTTGGGGACCACTGCTCTAAATAATCTGATAATTTGTAAAGAACATGAAAATTCATTGTACCTTATTACCGATTCTGTGACAGATAGGCACACAAAATGCAGTCGGTTTAGATAAGGTTTCAGCGAATAAGTACAAGTAAAAAATCGACACTGAAAATAAATTCGTTTGATATCCATACCAACTTATTGTTAAAGGTGTTTTTTAAGTCGATTTTAGGTTTGAAATTGGTAAATAATTCACAACAATTGTGGGGGCAATCTTCGAGGGGATCAACGTCGAATCACCCTCATTTCCAGTGTAACATATATTATTCAATGGTTTTTAGTTATTACATCATCTAGCATCTTTATGTAGAGCCGCCATGGCAATAGTAAACAAACGTGGTACCATTTTACTAAAATAGCTTGCGGCGCATGCTCACAGCGAGCTGCGTATCTGCTCAGTTTCACACTTTTTTAAAGCTTTTTCTATTTTTCACCGACAATTTATTGTTCACCGCAACTGAGAACTTAACGAGATTTTCATCTCATGATCAGACTAATTGCTTTGTAAAATGTCTATAAACTAATTCAATTATCGTGATTTTTTTACTCAATATTTGAATGATGAATTAATCTGAACTACAAATCAGAAATTTTAAATCAAACATTTACGAGGCGGTTTACAGTCTCGATTAATGTAAAATCTCTCTCTGTAGTCCTCTGTACACAGATATTATGCTTTATTAGTACTGGGCAGTATCTTCAGTACTATCTTTACATAGTATAAAATGAAGTCGCTCCCACTGTCTGTACGCTTAGATCTTTTAAACTACGCAACGCATTTTCATGCGGTTTTCACCAATAGATGGAGTGATTCAAGAGGAAGGTTTATATGTATAATATATGCATATTATAGTAGAGAAGAGCCGAAAAATTAAAATATTTAACTCAGGCAGCGGGCTGGCAAGCGGGCGGTGTGAATTTGAAATGTATGCAAATTAACAGATGGCGTTGGTTATAAAGGTTGGGTAATGGCGTTGTGTTTCGTTAGCCACAGCAACGTCTGCTAGTTCTGTATAAATTAAAAGACTTGACAGTCCTTTGAGATCACAGTAACTGTTTTTGTTGTTTATAAATATAGTTTAAGAGGACACACGTCATTGTAATTTGAAAGCCAGTTTTTGTCTGAGGAGCTCTAGCAAAAATAATGATTCTGCCTACCCGTCTTCGGTTATCTTCGGCACAACTCGTGATAGACACCACGTGACTCGAAGATAACATAGACACTAAAACAATGTTAGAACTTAATCACAATTAATAAGCTCTGGCGTCATGAAATTTTTACATATTTTACTTCAGGAGTTTTGAGATACGGAACTATTTAATGCTTGAAACGTTCTCATATTCCATTTCAAAATGTTACTTATGGATTTATGAAGAATGAAAGAAAAAACTTAGAAGGTAGATGGAACAAAAGTGCATCTCTTATGCCAAGTTTGGAGATCGCTCTTTTCGAGTTTCAGAACCTGACGCTTGGAATAAACTCCCCCTTGAACTAAAAGCAAAAATATAAGCTCAACTGAATTCAAAGCCGAACTGAAAGTTCGTCTCTTTGGACAAGCGTAGCATAAAATTTACCCTAGAACTAATATACCTCCAGGGTGTAGTTTAACACCTCTGCCATAGGTCACCCCAAGTGGTTAGCTAAGTTTGGTGGCTTAGTAGGGATGCCCGGGTTCATGGCCCTGAGGAAAATTATGTGTGGAGCTAATGTAAAAAAGTGATTCCTGAGCTTAATAAAATATGTAAATGACATTTTGTTCTCCCGTGACTTTTTTTCTCGATAATTATATAAAAAATCAGTAGGTGTTGAACTGTTAGGTTCGAATGTGAGGTTGGGCGGTTGTAAATAATGATGGCATGTGATAGAATTTCGATTTTTTTTAAAAAACAAGATGATAAATCAACAAAAAATCTCACCGGAGATCAAAATTTCATTTTCATTTGTCAGAAATGAAGGGTTAAAAAGTTCAGGTTCTTCACTAAACACCATGAAAGGTCCTTAACACAGTCTAATAATAAGTCCTCTTTAGTTTAACGGCCTCGTCGCGGGTAGTTGTTGGGTCTCTTGTGCGGTATTCACATTAAAAAGTTCAAGTTTTTAGTCTATGAATAAGTAATCTGTACCCTATTTCTTATACTATACCATTCACTACCACGTCGCATATTCTCAGTGCATTCATTTCTTCGTTAATCCGCTCTATGTGTCCAAACAAAAGTTTATTAGTCACTTTAAGGCCGCACTCTTGAAACGCACGGCGCTGAAAAAGAAGAAGATGGAGAGATATGTAATTACTTAATTACGAATGTTGGACAGAGCGCGCTAATACTTTGAGTCGTAGAATAGCAGCGAAAATTGCGAAAAAGCTTAATAAAACATGACTCGTTTAAAATAGAGCAAAAATCTCGTGGAACGTATCTTAAGTATTTAAATAAATTTGAAAAAAAAAATTTAAAGAAACATTGTGAATTTTTTCACAAATATTACTTGTAAAATAAAAGAAATTTTATTTTTGTAAAATAAAAGAAATTTTATTTTATTTTAAATACATAAACGGCTATACTGCCTTTTATAAATAAACATATAATAGAGTACAAAAGTAAGAAAAATAATATCATTACATAATAGTAGTTTTAAACTTAAAAATAACATACAATTATTTTGTGTATCACAACAAAAAATAACAAGAAATAAAAATGAGAAATATCATCATTTCATTTCAACATGTCCATATTGCGTATATAAAGTTACATTATGGAAAAAATAAGAAATAGATAGATAGACTTGTTTAAAATAATTTTCGGAGCATACTTTGCGATTTTTTTCTATCGAGGGAATTTCATATAATTTGCGTTTCGGCGTGGAACGTATCTAGATATTATCTTCAAAAATAACATATATTTTTTTAAGAGCTTAAAAACTTCAAATGTTTAAGGGAGATATGTAAGAAATCGGTCGAAATACGACCCTTAACCCCGTGCTTTAATTGTTTTTTTTTTCATAGTCAACTAAAGAACTATTTAGCTGTTAGCTTTGTCTGTTGAATAGACAAGTGATTGATTACTGCAATATATTTTGTTATAAAGTATCGACTACATTGAGATACTACTTAAACGTTAGCAATAAAAGTAGGTTTTCGAATGGAAGCAAGCGGAAGTTTGAAATTGTTGAGCAGTAGAAAAAAAAATTAACGGATGTATGTTTTTATCGTACCGGTCGAAAGCACGATACGTTATTTGCAACTTGTAACGTATATACTTACGCCGAGTTCACACGAAGACAATACAGAATTCAGAAAAATATTGGCCTGTCCGAGCTCCGTGAACTTGGTTTCTTCGCGGGAAGCGGATCTTACTCCTACTCCTTTTTCAAATCGACTAGTCCCAGAGAACTCGGTCCATTACTCGCACCCAAACCCGGACTTGGCGGTTCGAGTCCCAGTCCCATTCGCACTTGAGTCCCAGGTTCGCCGGCTCCGGTGGAACCCTTGCATATCGGTCCGAGCTACTTGCGAGTCGGGAGCAGGTTGCGCGTTCGAGTCCTTTTGCGGGCTCCGGCTCCGATCGAACCCGTGCGTCTCGGTCCGAGCCATTCGCGAGTCGGGAATGGCTCCCGGGACCTGGGTAGCTATTCTCCAAGCCCTCGTCGCTCGCAATCGCCGTCGAAAGTACGTACATTGGTCGACGTGGTTATTCTTGAGCCAGTCGACGGAACATTTTTAGACGCCAAACGCCAAAAGTCATTCGCCACAACGAGTGGGGTAGACCAGTAGAAACGGAGAAGCGAGAGGTTGTTTATTTGCGTGTCTATGCAATTGGCTGTCAACATCTAGTATTATCGTTTTCCCGCGCGAACTTTCGCACCCGAAACGGCGAATATTGTTATAAAGTCGTTTTAAGGTTACATATTACAATGGCTAATTTTCCGCTCATTATGGTTGATCAGAACTAACTAGTTCTACGAGCAGCTGCTTTTGATTATTAGTTATATGGCCATTTCGAAAATTATCAACCGACCCAACAAACTTACCGTTTCACTGTTTGACATTTCAAAGTTACACCATAGAAATCTCAAAAACATCAGGAACATAGACAACATTTACAGGGCTACCAATATAATCATCCTTGCGACCGCTCGCCGTTCAAGAATACGTAAATATGAAACATTCGAAAAAGTTGGTCGCGACGACGAGGAATTTTTCGCTCGCAGCTGGCGCATGGCGAGTAACGATTGATCGTTGCTCGGGAATAGCTACTCTGCTCCAAGAACCCAAGTACTTTTAAAAGGAAGCACGTCTCGAAGGCCTCCGGCAAAATGCAGTTCTTACCCATCTCTTTTACAAACCTGTGTGGGTTTTGAGGCAGTATTGCATCCTGTTAACACGGAAAAGGAAATACGCGACCCTGGCCAATACAATATTGACTTATCCTCGTCTGATCCGGGCATTACTTACAAAATCGGATGTTTTTCAGTGCACGAATGATTTCAAGTTGTACAAGACCAAAACTACATTTCATCAGAACAGCTAACACTTCGCAGTTTGTGATGGAGAAACACACATTGATAAACACGAATAGGTAGTAATAATTATTGTTGTAACGCTCGTGTGCAGTTGTGGTTCGTGTTTTTTCATTATAACGTCGTATTAATTTTATAATTATACTTAATTTTTTTTATCAAATCTTGTTGTTTAAAATTCTGAATAATGGCTTTGACTCGCTAGAGCTTACCAATTTAATAAAAAGTCATACACAGTCTGGAAGTCTAGACCAACATGACAAACAACATTGGAAACTCACGCGTTGTAAGTCCAATTTTCAAAGCTGGAAACAAGGCTGATATCAAGAATTACAGACCTGTAGCTATATTGTCAACTATACCAAAAATATTTGAAATGATTATTTATAAGAAATTACATCACCAAATTGTGCCATTTCTAGGAGAAAACCAACACGGTTTCATGCCGAGAAAATCCACGGTTTCAAATTTGTTAACATTTTCGCGATTGGTGGCCGTTGGATTGGATTCGAGACATCAAACAGATGTAGTGTATACCGATTTTGCCAAAGCTTTTGATCGAGTTGATCATGACATTTTACTACTTAAAATGTACAAAATTGGTTTCGATCAACAAACACTTATATTCTTCGCGTCCTATTTAAAATCTAGAAGACAATATGTAATAATAAATGGACATGAGTCCAAACAATTCCCGGCATTATCAGGTATTCCCCAAGGGTCAAACCTTGGTCTTCTGTTGTTCCTTATACTTATAGATGACATTCAGGTATGTATAAAATATTGCAAATGTCTTCTATTTGCGGATGACCTGAAACTTTTGATGGAAATAATCTGTCACCAGGACTGCTTAAAAATGCAATCTGACCTTGATGCTATAGCAGAATGGTCAGATAAAAACAAATTAGAATTCAATATTAAAAAATGTGTAACAATGACATATACCGCTCCCAGAAGCCTGTAGTTTTTAAGTACACCATTAAAGGGAAAACGTTATGTCGAGTCAATAGCTTTAAAGATCTTGGTATCGTCTTTGATCCCAAACTGACATTTTCCGATCACATATCACGGCTCACTCCAGCATGCTACACACTCCTGGGTTTTGTCTTCAGAATATGTAAGCAATTTGATGACCCAGATGCAATGATAGCCATGTTCGATGGCGTCATAAGAAGTAAGCTGGAGTATGCTAGTGGTGTGTGGACTCCGCACCAGACTAAATATATTAATATGCTGGAACAAATCCAGAAAAAATTCCTTAGGTACGTCTATATGCGAATGCACGGAACTTATCCGAGGTTCATGCACCATATGGAGTTACTTGAGGCAACAAATAGATTTAGTTTGGAAACTAGACGTTATGCAAATCTTGCAATTCTTAGTTTTAACATAATCCATAACTATATTGACAGCCCATTCCTCTTGGAATGCTACGGTTTATACGTGCCTGAAAACTTCAGTCGTAGTCGTCGACACGACTTGTTCAAAATACCATACGGCAGAACAGATGTTCTAGCACAGCATAGCATAACAAGAGGAATGGTACTGTTGAACAAAATATCAAAAACACTAGATGTATACAACTCTTCTTTAGATAGCCTTAAGATTTTTTTGTATAATGATCATCTTCTTAGGTGTTAAGCTTGTCTACATGAGAAAATTGTACGGTAATTGGATTATTTATCTGTTGTACAATTAAAAAAAAAATTAGAATTAAAAAAAAAAAAAAAAAAACCAATTTATTTCATTTGTCCACGTGTAGAACCAACTTTAGAAAAAACCCCAGTATGTGTGCAAAATAACACAAAATTTCACAGCATAGACGTTTTTCACAATAACCTTCAAAATATCGAATAGAAGTAACGCTTACGATCGTAAATTAATACGTATTTAATGTAAACGGTATACATGTACCATAAACACGGATTATCTATCACAAAATCATAGTTAAATAAGAAATAATAAAAAAGAGTACAACAGTTAATTGTGGCTATTGATTAAGAAATGACACCAGAGATACAATTACATATAAAATTCTGTAGTGCAAATAAAATTAATACTTATTGAAAATATTTGATAGTACAGCCTCCTTGTACCTAGCTTCCGTGCAGTTAAATAGATCTGCCACATCTGCATATCTATTAGTAACTTCATGTAATCTAGGTACAAGCGAGTGTTCCGTATACTCAGTCGGGTTATTGTAGCATTTAAATAGGATTTTAAAACGAGTGGCTCTCGTGGGTATATGAAATTCAATGAGATTAGTTAAATCAGGACTGTCTATTCTACCATTTACAATTTTAATTCTTCGATCTGTGAGTCTTAATAAATTTATTTCTTTCTTCAAATAAAAATAAATATTGATAATAGTAAGTATGGAATGTATCAGGAGTTTCTCCTATCCTTATTCTACATTAATAATAATAAGATTTGAATGATTTGTATAGCGTCGTTTTTTTAAAAAATCACCTCAAGAGCGCTGTACAAATTTGTGGAAAATCACCTTAAAAGCGCTGTATGTTTCTACAACCTTACTTCTAACTCCAAACTTGGCAAACCATTATAACAACTTATGGCTAAAAGACTGCTTCCACCGGTTCGTTGACCAAATACAAAACTAGTATAATGCATTTATTTGACCAATGAACGCGATGCTGCGTAAAAATATAGGTTTCATAATATGTAGTTTTACTATACTCTGTACAGACAGAAAATATACCGTACCATAACTTGCTTGGAGGTCACTTCAGCTTCAGATTAACACTGTTTATTGACATCCTCATTTGGACTTATGATTCGAGATTAGTAGGGAGGGAAGGAGACGGCATTGGATGGTGAGAAAGGTTGCGTGAGGGGTTAGGCAACGTTTTATGTTTGTTTTGGTGAATGGGTAGTTGAAGTTTTACCGTTGATAGCTCAATTGTACATCATGCATACATATCTCACGAACGTAAAAAGCATTATCACTGGTTTATTATTTTTTGAATTTGGCTATTTCGGCTTTCGGGAGCTTCTTTTTTTAGAAAGTCTTTTTAGCTGGGTTATCAAAAACCTGCTGTTTAACCGAGGAATGCTTAGCGTACAATTTTCAAACCACCCCCACATGAAAATATTTGTACCTCTGGGAGTTTGCTGGTTAAGTTTGTAGAGATGCCCGGGTTTATGGGGTGAGGTTTGTCCGGGTCTTGGCGGCGGACGTGTCTGCCCACCTATTGCATAGCAGGCCGGATCGGGAGACAGTGGTTAACCTTTAACCTCTAAAGCCGTACTCTCTCGGAACATTGCCTTGCACCGCAATGGGAGGAATGGATTCATACGTCCGTCACTCCTGGATACACTGACCCCCAGATTCCTACCCACCCCTAATTCCCTTTTCCTTTCCAGAACTTCCTCAAAGACCACACAGCATCCCCAAAGATGACATAGGCCCTGAAGGGAATTACTTTCCTCAGTGTGGAGTTTATGTAAAAAAAGAATAATAATAATAGGGGACTACGGGCGGGTGATCTAAACTGTTTCGAAAAACTTTTTTTTTTTTTAATCTTTCTTGAATATTTGTGTGAGAGCAAACATGTCTTCTTCAAAATGATTTGCCCGTAAGTACCCTGTACCAGAACAACGAGCATCGCTCTTCTCTCATCTCGGCTCGTTGTGTTCACGGTACATCACGTCTGGTCGTGTCCATCCTCTCCGGGTTAGCGGTAATCTGAACTCGGCTGGACCGTTCGTTTACCTTACAGGCAGTGGTTTTACTGTGCCTACCGCCCGCTCTCTCGACACAACACACCCGACCAGGCGACCAGCTCGAGCCTTGTTCTCTCGGTGGGCCGTGGCCAGTGGGCAGATTTACCCGCAGATGCCTACTAGTCCGGTCAAGTTAACTAGAAAAATAGGGGTCAAACAGCACAAATTCTGACAGAGCTGAAATTTGGTAGAGACCTTGAGTACACCTTTACAAATAAAATACCAAATATCCCCATCGATCATTTGCCCGCTAAAAAAGTTATACAAGGTCAAAGGTCAAAATTTTCGGTGTTCTGGATTTTTCTCGTAAACGGTAAGTTATATCAAAAAATAGAAAAGCCAAAAATTGTAGATCATACAATTATCTACAAAAATTGTCATCATACTTTTTTTTCCAAAAATCACCATATCTGAGATACAGCGATTCTAAAAGTTGAAGGAGTTACATTCTATATAATATGCACACATTTCCACACCACCTGTGAGGTTGTGAAAATATTATAAATAATACTATTTCATACAATGCTTCTGAAGATGATGGAACATCTGAAACATCACTTCGTTAAAAAAAATGCGCCAAGTACACTACCTCACAGGTGGTGTGGAATTGTGCGCATATTATATAGAATGTAACTCCTTTAACCTTTAGAATCGCTATATCTCAGAAATGGTGATTCTTAGGAAAAAAAAGTATATGACAATATTAATAGATAATTTTATGATCTACAATTTTTGCACTAGCTATTTTTTTATATAACTTACCGTTTACGAGAAAAATCCAGAAAAGCGAAAATGTTGACCTTTGACCTTGAATAACCTTTTTAGCGGGTATGTGATCGATGGGGATATTTGGTATTTTATTAGTAATGGTGTACTCGAGGTCTCTACCAAATTTCAGCTCTGTCAGAATTTGTGCGGTTTGAAATGTTTATATTGACCGGACTATAAACTACCTGATGAATTGCCGCCGCTCCAAGTACAACCTGAACGATTGACTTCTCATTCCATTTCCAGCGAGTACAGTTAAACCGCTCTCATGTAGGTAGGCGAGATTGTAAAGGCTGATTTTTGGTTAATTGAATTTAATGGTGTTAATTAGGGATAATGGTTTTAACATCTGATTTCAATACTTTTAAAGTTTGTGCTTGAATTCTTATCGTTTTGCAGGATTGGCAGTTTTTGTTTGCTACTCGTTCCAAACCAAAATGGCATTGGTAGGGGCTTTGTTTTAACGCTGAAATATGCTTGGTAACACTTCTAGGCAGGTACTCAAAACAAATTATAAACAATGTGTAAATAGAGTAAGCTCATTTGACAAAAAATTGTACTCACTTTTTCCAACGTAAATTTTCATATAATTTTGAATAAATTTTACTATAATTTAAGAAATACCTGATATTTATTATGTATTGGTATAGGAGCATCGCATGGGGGCTATTGCACATATTTGTGTATTCTTATGTTCCCCTGTTACCTGTAAATTTTGTAATTACTAACAAACTATATTATTATTTCTATGCTACCTGCAATTTAAAATCTTTCTCTTTTCTTGTAATGCATTATTTTTACTTAAATTTATCTTTATACCATTCATATGATGTTCTTCAAGTTTAGCTTTTTTTTATTTAAAAACTGTGTCTAAATAAACAAATATCCTCTTTTCCTTATCTTCCTCTCTTCTCTCTCGCCTTATCTATGTCTAACATTGCCTCTCCTTCTTTCAACATCTCAACTCTTCTGATTCTGAACTCGACTCCAATCTTCTCAATTCCTCTCTCCTTAATTTGAAATAGTCCTAGAACTCTTTCGAAGGGTGAAATCCAGAAACTTTGGAAAAAAAATTCGGCGACATTCATTACACGTTCGTATGAATAAACGATTATTGAGAAATAAAATTCTATTGTGTTATGCATTTCCCATCACTAATAGGAAGTGACATTACTGCGCCCGCGTCAGTGCGATATTGCCGCGTTTGCTTGCGTTTCTCGCGCGTATAGAGTTTCATTTGACAAACAAAACTCGAAACGGGTCGGTCCGTTCCACTGATCCATTTCTCCTGGCTGCAATGCACTCAGCAGTCAGCAGTTTTGTTGTTTTAGTTTATTAGTTTCACTTTTATTATTTCACGTCCCGTGGCTTCTAACCATTGGCAAGGACACACTAGAATGGCCTTTGCACCAGCTGAGTTGCTCTATGGCTCTGGAGAAGAGTGTTAAAATAATATAAGTGACCTCAGGTAGATGGAAGAAGAACCGGGACACGACACGGTCATTAGGGTCATTTCAGGAGTCGGAATAACAGGAGAATATATATATATATTTTTTATTTGTTTATCTTAAAAATGGTACATATTAAAGTAGTACTGGTCTTCCATTAAAAGCATTTGCTTGTGGATGGAAGAAGAGTTTACATTTAATTTATACATTTAAACAGTCACGTGTTTCATATAAATAATTAGTGCAGTTAATACAAACACATTGCAATATTTAACTAAAAGACATCCATGTATTCTGTAAGAGTAAAAACAAGTATAATTTTTGGTGTTACATTCATGTGGAAATGGGGAAGCAGTCTTCCCGTTGCTGATTTCTTTAAAATGATTTTTGATAGAGTTCGATAATTGTATTTTGTTATTAATGATTCTGATTTCTATGGGTAGGTTGTTAAAGAAGTATTTTCCCTGGTATGAAAAATGATGTTAGGCAAAAGAAGTGTTTAGTTTCGGGCATACAAATACATGTTTGAGTCTGGTATGATTTTCCGTTACGAATGAGTGTTTTTCTTTTTCTTTTACGATTTGTAAGATTGAATTTTTTATAAACAGGTTTTTGAATGTTGGGACTTTAAATTCTTCGAATATTCGTTCAGTGGGGAAGTCTGGAAGTTTTTTTAAATAATTTTTATATGATTGAAGAAAGAAGTGTGTATCAAAACAAGGTGTGCGGCGTTTAGTCCGTTAAGGCTGAAAAGCTGTGCCTGGTGCGTCCATCCTGCCCATGGTGAAATTATATATATATATATATATATTTTTTTTTTAAATTTCTTTAGTAATCTTAATGATTCAAATAACAAATCCAATATATTTTTGTGCAAGGTGTAACAGCACATACCCGAAGGATTTTAATCACTGATTCCTGAGCATATTTGAAGTAAAAAAGTAGATGTCGTTTTCCTGTCCGATGATATTTATTTATTTTTTTTAATCACGTCGCCACTGATCATCTTTGCACATCGCGGCAGGATCATGTGAAATGCGCGCCGTTTCGTGTGTTACCGTGCTGCTGGAACGAGACGGGAGTGCTGTTCATGAGAACCACTAGGCTATACTCGACTATTCGGTTGCGACGTGTGATGAATTTTTTTTTTATTGTTTTTAACCCATTATTTTATTTATTTAACGCCCACAGATGATTTTTAGTATAATTTTAATTTGACAGATACTTTGAAACTTAAGAACTAATAAAAATAAAAATTACATTCGATAAAAGTCATGCAATAAGTCTTACAAACACAGAAACAAAACAGAAAAATACAGCTGTTTTATAGGTTTACAAGATGTGTTTAGTAATGGTGTTGAAACAAATCTTTTAAATGATCCACAAAACTCGCGAAGTTGATATTGAATATGTCAACATCACCCAAGTACTGATTTCCAATGGTGTGAAGTCGTTGTATCGAAGAGTGGGCAATGTAGTTACGCTTATGAGTGCTGCTATAGAATATTGTATTTTGTCGTGTTGTTACTGTGGGTGTTCGTAAGTTAATGAGTTGCAGGAGTTCACAACAGCCGAATTTTGTTGCAACTGCTAACAACTGTCCGGAGCTAGTGGTACTGTGATATTTTCCCATTTGGGTATGTTGTGAGGCTATACAGAGTGGGGAGAAGAAGGAAATGAGAAAGAGGTAGATTGAGAAGTACCTACCTGGCTACTTGAATCTGATTATTAATAATTGTGGCTCTTCAAGGTGGTTGCCAAGTTTTTTCTCCGTTAATTATTTGTTCCGGTGTTTACCCAGATGATTTTTAATTTGTTATCATAATCAATTTTACGGTTCAAAATTCTTCGATTGTTGGGCCAATCTAGTGTTATCTGGATCAATCGTCCTATCTCATAACTCATCTCGTAAGCTGTCTCAGTGTTTTGGCCGTCGACCAAATGACCCGGAAATTCGCACGGTCGAACTGCCGGGAACTTGAAAGCAGTCTGGACTGATTCTGTGACCAGGAGAGCAGACTATCACCGGAAGTGCTGTGGACTGGTTAGCCTGGCATTGGATGTATTTCCGCGGAGGATTGTGTAATTCAGACTACGGTGACAGTATTACACTATGGGAAGTGATCTAACTGAAATAAGAACGATTTTAGGGTTCAGAATGATATCCATGCAAGTTTTATGTGGGCTTTTGTGGGTAGTAACACAAACATATTAAAAAACAATTTGTTGCACCAAATGGTTGATCATTGCAATTTTAGGATAGCTGTAAGGTCAGTGTGAGGCCCATTAATATTTTTGATCAACACCATCAACAAATTATCAAACTGCTACCATGACACTTCGTGGAGAACAGTTATGTAGCTGCTTTTTTATCATACCCTTTCTTTCTCTCTTTTTTCTCTTTCTCTGCAGGTTATGTATTATATTTGACACCACTATGTTTTATATTTCATTTTGATTATCATTATTTCTGTCATCAGTACAAGCATTTCTGTCTAACAACTAAACATTGATTTTTCATGCTGTGAAAATTTCTAATTGGAGTGTTAATATCTGTGTACATCCCAACGGCAATTCAATTATTGTAATAATTTTTAACACTTTGTAAATATGGCAGCATGAAAAGTAAAAATGTCAATAAATATGTTTTGGCACAGTAAAAGTTCAAGAGAATGCTGTCCTTGTTATACCAGTATTTCAATGGAAGATGCGTCCGAGGAATTAGCGTCATTCATCCCTTCGGCACCGGTGCATGGTCGGGTAACACGCTAAACGCGCTTCCAACATTCGTACACGATTGACAGTTAGTTGATGGTTGAGTTCAACGACTGCGGAACGGTTTGCCGGCCTCTGGGTTTCCTCCCAGTCTTCAATACCTATATTCACTCCTTCCTTTCTCAAAAAATACCCCTTACACAGCATCCCCAAAGATGATATAGGCCCTGATGGAAATTATTTTCCTGGAGGCCTCATACGTGGAGTTAATTTAAAAAAAAATGTTTTTTAGAGATCATGTTGTTTGACTGTTGATACGTTTTTTGTAGACTTTATTTATGATTTACTAGCTGAACCCGGCATGCGTTGCAATTCCACTTAAATAAAGATATAGTTTCTCGCTGCGTGTCCGTTCCAATTCGTCCCCGTTCCTCTTCCGCCTCCTCCTCCCCTCACGCGTTCCACCTCTACCTACCACGTCTTTCCCCCTCCCCTTTTCCGCTTCCACCCGTCCCGGGAACCCCCGCTCTCCACTTTCATCGCCTTCCCTCGGTTCCCCTCCCGCGAATCTCCCCCCTTCATTGCCCTACCGGATCCACCCCTCCCGCCTTCCCTCCCTGCCGCTAAACTAAATGAAGTACACTCATTTTTCAAACAAATCGCGCGCCACCTACTGCAAAATTTTAATACAAATTTCATTACGACACAGCTCACCAGTGTATAAAGAAACACTCTGCTAATATGCAATGTTCGGTAAAAAATTTGAGCTAATCCATCGATGACTTTCCAAGATTTGCGAACGCAAACATACGGAACTAAATTTTTGTATATGTATGTATAGATAGATTATAAAACCTTCAACTATTTGTAGATATATTTTTGTACATAACTTTGGCTGACTTTAAGCCTTTGAATATGGTAAGCAATATTATGAAAGTTCGGTTTGTTCGCTGCATACTTAAGATATTGCATACTGGATATATTGCTACGTCATGTTTTTATAAAAAAAGTTTTCATTAAAAAAGTATCTATACTCTAATCAATGATTATAATCGATGTATTGAAAAAAACTCCCCTTTATCCACTACACCAGTGGTCCCCAACCCCCGGCCCGCGGACCTGTACCGGTCCGTGGATCAAATGGTACCGGGCCGTGGCAAGGTCCTGCTTGAAAATCAAAATTACGTTAAAAAAAACGAATAATTTTTTTAATTTAAAATTTAAATTTTTTATCATCGACAAAAATAATTATTCAGTTGAGAACCCCTTTACACCAAGTTACCGCCGACACACTATCGAAATAAAAAAAACGCGACTGGGCTTTCATCTTGCGCACTCGCATATATAACGTAAAGAGCTCGAGTGAGACGCAATGACGTGAGTCACCGCTCTTATATTCTGCTTGCCCAAATGCAAGTGGAATCGTTTTATTGAGAATACGTGACATAGGAACTAACACGCGATTGTATAAGTTAATTTATTCTTTTTTTTTCAACAAAATACTTCTATTGCGACCAACGAGAGCTCATTGTTATGTTAATAATTATTTTAATAAATTTGTAAATGTGTAATGATAGATTATTCAAAATTTTAATCCTGTATTTACTATGTTTTAAGAGATATTTACATTTTTGAATCGGTGTTTACTAGTTTTACTTTATAGGTGACATTGTGTAACAAAACAATCTAAAATATTAAAAAAATCAACCCCCCCTCTCACTGGGCCGCGGTAAAATTATCAAACGTTCACCGGTCCGCGGCGATAAAACGGTTGGGGACCACTTCAGACCAACAAGTTTTTTTACATTTAATTTGCACCATATTTATTGCAACATAACTGTATGCGTTTGTTGAACGAACAGATGGAAATATCCAAGTATACAAGCAACACTTTGAATTCATTCAACCACATCAATCAATCAGCCAGCCAACACACTCACCCGTGTTTGCATAATAAACAATAACAATATTTACGTTATGCAGAAGAAAGTAAACAGCTAAATTATCGCCAACGTAACTCACTCTTAACTGTTAACAGTGTGTTGCTGCGATTTGTTTATTTTTATCTTTTGCCGAGTTCTTTCAACGATAATTAAATTCCAACGTGCATTCGGCACTTTGTATTCATTAGGTTAACGTTCACGAATGAATTATTGGAAACCGTCGCCAATTAGCACGTACATTTTGGATTACGGTTTTGAATGCTAATTGAAATGCTGTCCGAAATGGTAGGGAGATCGGAAGATACCCTCATAAATACACAGACCTTTACCTGAAAATTTATGTGGCATCTATTATATTATCTCTTTCTGGTAGTATAATTCTTCGCTTTATCATCAGATTCCTATGGTCTTGACTTTCCCTACTGAAGATGTTTTATTTTCTATTTAAATTTTCCTTTTTAACGTAATATTTGGATGAAAATAAGCCGCTTGCAAAATAATGCTTTTTGGCGAGGAGTTAGCTTTATGGGAGATGCATTATTTGAAGCACGAGTTCGCGTGTTCATAACCTTGAGCAAAACAATCAATTATATTTATCTGAGTTTTGTCTTGTAATAGTAATAGTAATTGTTTAATTTTTTTTAAACAACCCATCCTAATATTGTAGAATCTCTCTAGTATAGCGTACTCTCCATCTCGTTCCAAAGTCGTTCAGAATCGAAATGTAACTTGAAATAGCTTTCGAAGTTTTTAGTGACAACATTTAAATAGTCAGGTACTCTCCCACCTTCTTCACCTTCCCTCTTCCTCCTCTCTCACCAATGCGGATAATATTATGTTATTGCCTCCGAGAGGTTGAAATGAAACTGAAGTCAAAACCCTTTCACCTTCACCTTCGTTGCCTTCATAACCTTTTTAAGGTCAATTCATAAAATTCTCCAATCCTCAAGTCCTAAATTCTACAGTCTTTCCGAATAAATTTTAGTTATGTTTTTGCCACTACTCTTCTCATAGATGTAATATCAATAGTAAAAGAGGGTATTAAACCTAAAATGGCCTAAAGATTTTAAATGTTGTTCTCTACGTGCTAAGTCGTACCTTCTCCAATCATAGACCTTCAGATAAAAGTGCGTTTATCGGAAGCGACCTGCCAGGTAAATGTTTTCTGTATCTGTTTGTAAATAATAAAATTGTAAATGTTTTCTATATCTGTTTGTAAATAATAAAATTAGGTAGAGCCTGAGAACTCATAATAAATTGTACAGCTCCCTTGAGGTGGTTTTTCACAAAAACGACGTTCTACAAATTATCCAATTATTATTTTTATTAAACGTTTTATGTGTATTAATAAGTCAGGTACGCCTCACAGGTCTTACATATTTTGGTAATGTTATTTTATCGTGAAAACAATATGGGTCCGAGTGATTAACGGTATTGCCGATGCTGTGTGGAGAATCTTTTTAACCACTGGAGCGACAATTTAAAACTTTTACGATGATCATTTTGAATATTTTCCGCCTACATTAAAATAAACATAACACCGAATTTTAATATGGAGACATAGAAACTGATTGATTATCACGTATTGGTAGGATTTATAAAAAAAAATATTATAAAATCGTAAACTTCTACTTAATTACTTACAAATAAGGGAAAAAATTGCCAAAATTGGCAGCAAAGCAATCCGAGGTATTTTAAATAGTGCCATATTGTGGCAAAAGGCGTTCCAGTGGTCAAAGAAAGAAAGGAGTGATTTTGGGTTTTGAGGTGATTCATGATGTAGGTGGGAGGAAACACCGAAGTCACATTGTTCTGTTAATGATTTATTTTCCTTTAAGTAAATCTCTCTTCTAGACTTCGTCTAATACATGTCTGAGCCTCCGTTTTCCGATCTCTTAATTTCCCCGTTGGCGAGCAATTATTGGGACATTGGCTATTTTCGTTTAACGTCTCTATTAAAAATAACTCTTCATTTACCAAAGCACAGCGCACTGTGTCATACTATCATTAATTTCGCTGGGGCATATAGTCAAGTATTATTACCGCGCCCGCTCGTGGCGTAAGACTTAAAAATAGCACTAACTATTAACTGTAGATATTGTACAGTTATAGCTATAGTTCCTGGGTAAGCTGCGATTACTTTCGGTTTCAATGATTTTAATGACGGCATTGCGAATTATTTATGTAAAAATAGGACACATCATTCTAATGATGACAGATGTTGATATGGATTAATCTAGGTTAACCCTTTCAGATCTGAATTAAAACTGGCTGCTGAAAAAATATAATAGTTGGAATTGATTGCGAAAATAAATTAGAACAGAAATTTAAAAAATTTGAATTAAAACAGTTAGCTTGATGATTGGGTGGTTAATTAACTAAGCATCATCGATCCCTTCGACATCTAGGAGACACTTTATGCCTCAAGGGCGCTTTACAAACCTAAACGAACGTAAAACTTAATTTTAATTATTTACATTAAAAATTCTTGGAGGTACCTAAACTACAAGGGCAATTTTGTTTTGAAGAGTTTTACTTTCCATGTACATTTATTACTTAAATTTTAATTTTTCTGCTACAACACCTGTGTCCATTCACTAACAAATTTTAAACTAAGAAGAAACTAAGATAAATGCAATATTTGATTTGTGCTCAACAGTTGGGTTGTGTTTCATTTTTCCAACAATTTTTGGTCTCTTCAAGACTTTCTCACATAAGAAAGCCCTCTACACAGCAATCCCAAAGATGACGGAGGCATTATCTGGGTTATTAATATTTTTTAAGGTATGGTTATTTAAGGATTAAATTAGGATTAGGATCAAATTTTACAGTGTAAGGGGTTATTGAATGAGTTTGTGTATTTGGGAAGAATGTTTACCCACCTGTCTGAAATATGTATATAGGTCATCGATTAAGTAAGAACGTTAAATCTTTAAATACGGTTAGAAACACAAATATTGTAGCTTCGGCAATAAATAAAAATGATTGATTCATTCGTTTCGAAGTCGCTGATTAATCTTTGTCGTTTTCGTGTAAACGACTACCGTCTTGAGTGTTTTATGGCGATGGTTGCGTAATATGACCGGCTTTGGACACAATGGGTACTTAGTGAATTTATCGTCTGTGGCATAAAACATCTGGTGATGACATTCTTTAATCTCGTGCAGATTCTATTTGTAAACCGTGTCCACAATATACAGCGGTACCAATTATTGCCCGTTTGTTGGTAGCTAAAGGCACACGTGTTTGCGGAACAACGCAGAGACAGTGCAATCTCACTGCATGTGTTGCACAATGTGATGCACTCGAAGGAACTGGCTGAAATGGTTCATTTTTAGGTATGCAAGAATGCATTATTTAGATGTTTATGGTGTACTCTGTGTTTCTTGAAAAATATGTTGCTAAACTGATGATTGAGTTGAGATAATGTAATCCCAGATACACTTTCACAAAACAGGCATTAATTTTATTAGTTGCTGTATATTCGCTCGCATGGTATTAGGGGGAAATTACTGTAGCGCTTGCACTTATCACTTATTGCTAGTCCCGGCAAATGCCATTCAAAGAAATAAATTGATTCTCCCTTCATGTCCTTTCCCGTGCGTCCCCTTTCCCTTACACCTTCCCTGCCTTCCCCCACCCTCGTCTCTACCCTCTCCGCGAATCCCACCTCCCCCCTGCTTTTCCTTACTGCCGCTAAAATATATGAAATATACACATTTTCATTTATACAAATTTCATAACGCCAGAACTTATCATTATAAACAGCCTATGTTACTCTCTGATAATGTAGCTTTCTGTTGGTGAAAGAATCTTTAAAATCGGTTTAGTGGTTTAGGCGTGAAAGCGTAACAAAAAACACACTGACTTTCGCATTTATAATATTTATATATGTAGATAGATAAGCTAATATGACATCATGGCAAATAAAAGTTTTTGAACCAAAAATATGTACATAATCTCATTATTATTATTTCTGTTCTTTTTCGTTCTCTTTTTCTGTTTCATGCTTACTATTTTTTATATTTTATTTATTATTTATGTCATTACACTGGTAGCGTCTCCACCTAGTAACAACTAAATCTTCGGGCACATCTAAAGGCAATTCCATTGATTTAATAATTGTTAACGCCCTGTTAATGTTTCAAACAATAAATAAAATTTGTAATTTTAAAAAAGGTATTTCAGGCAATGTATTTGTAACTAGGAGTAACAAATTGCAATCATTTTGGCAAATGCAACTCTAAAATTCTAAGTAGTTCATTGCCAAAATCATATGCGAAACAAATTTATTAAATATATATATTACGTATACGTACATCTATCTACACGTGGAAAAGCTCCACATCGGTGGAACTCCATACAACTCTGTCGTGGTACAACCTTCTTGTTTAATCCACGTTCTCAAACCCTTGTTATTCAGGCTCTGACATAAACGGACTCAAGTGTTTGATTCACTTCACTATGACATGCTTCCTTAGGACGTCCCCCGCTTTTTCTTTTATCCACTTGCGCGTCATTTACACTCATTTCTTGGCGCTTTAAAAAGCTATAAATCAAGCTGATCCAAGTTAAACTTTTAATTTATCTTAACCCCTCAGGATAATTTGTTCGCTTTTCTGAACAACTTATAAAGGTCTCGTATAAATCGTTGTGCTCCCTTACTATCATGATTAGAAATATGATCTAAACGGTGGTAGCAAGAGAACACCACGCTTTGTGTTCAAATCTACAAGTTAACCACAAAATAATTAAAATGTATATATACCCATATTAAACCAAAGTTTCCGACCTCAATTTAAAAAAATATATGAAATTTGCGGAAGTTTTTATTGAACATGAAAGTTTTTTTATAAAAAAGTGAGTTGACGATAAAGTTTATAATACATTTGCCTAATAAAATATGTAAGTGTTTTTTTTCTTTATCACTAATTTTATTTTGAAATTATGTTAGGTGTGCTTTTTTAAAACTTTTTTATATTTGCACTAAAAAAATTTATACATTTTCAAAAATTGTATTATGTTTATTTCAAATCATAAAATTCGAAAGCGTATTTCATCACATTTCAAAAACAGTTTTTAGTTTTCGGATACGTTCAGATATATTCCATTTATTCAGATTTTATTGCAAAGCGGAAATATTTTGACAGTTTATCTCATCTCGGACTGTTAAAGATATCATACAATTGCTCTCAGCTCACATCATCCCCCGTATTGAGGTTGCCATTATCCCACTATTTACAGTTGAAAAAACTCTTGAGGCTAGTTTTTTCATTTCCTAACATTTTGGCATGTGCACCAGAAACATGTAAAATTTTTCACCGAAATTTCCGTTCAAAAAAACATCTCTACAAAGAACTACTTCCCATCTAAAAGTATTCCATAACATTCATGTCCTAGCAAACATAAAGCTCCTAGCCGAATCTTTTCATAGCATTCAAGTAGTGTCTCCTGTGTTGATAACATGACCGGCGTACAGCGCTGATGGTCCACGGCTCCAAGGTACATCATCTCTCAACTCACAGCGTCCTTCATCCCTAGTATCTACACACTACTGCAGCGGTTCTTAAAAGGTGTTCCGCGGAACCTTACGATATCGTGAAAGGGTCACAGGGGTTCCGAGAGTTAGGGCATGGTCGTGTTGAAGAAACAAGGCAGTTGATTCCGATTACCGGTGCATACCAAACTCATACAAACACCTAAAAGAAACACAACATTTGGTCAAAGAAATTTCAAATACATTGCGTCTAAAATATACAATAACCTACCAGGTAAAACAAGACAATCGAATAATATTAACATACAAAATCCTGATCAAACAATGCATCATCGAAAAAGGTCGTGCAATAATTGGTCATCTCACCCAAATATAATCCTGTATGTCACTATTGTTACCACTACACACCAACCTAAAAATTGTTTGTCAAATATTTTAACTTTATTGTAAAATGTACCCTAATAATACCTAGAAAATATTTGTAAAATAGTCTGTCTCGACACAGGATCTCCTAGTGAGACAGGCAGGACAAAAAAATGTATGTAAAAAAAATTTATATAGATGTACATTATAAATAAAATAAAATAAATAAATATCGGTGCCATCCCGCTTTGCAAGTAATCGACGCAACTTGCAATAGCTAGCTCAGAAAAAAGACGACAGTGTGACCATTTTTAGCATATTCGATGCTAATGTAGCGTATTTTGGCCTCTCTAAAATATTTTTAGCATACTGGTGAATTTTCACTTATTTTGGCATAATTAGAAAAATTACTATACCTAAGTTGGTAATTCATTAATATGTTTGTAGTAAATTTTTAACAAAATTGATTGATTCGGTGAATTTCCGCCACTGCAAAGTGTTTATTAGTTTGCGCTTTATCGAACGGGATTAATAAAACGCTGAAAAAAATTCATTCTTCTTTTAAATATTTTCAAAATAATTGTGGTCTTTTCAAGCCAAGGTAATTATGGTAAACAATAATAAATTTTATGTAAATTTTGAATTAAAATTTGCCGCCAAAGCGATATGTTCGTTTTTTTCATGAAATCGGCGGCGTCGCCATGACGTCGAGCAACGTTGGTGACAGCTGTCTTATCAGCCAGAGGCGGTTTCTACGTCATAATAGCGTTGGAACCAGTTGGAACCGTTTGGAGTTTCAACCGAATGTGCGATTTTCAAATCAATTATTGGGAGAATATTAAAATTACATATTACAGAATCAAAATAAGAAAAATAAACATTAAATCATCCATGCATTTTTTTTAACGGGGTTCATAATTTGTGAAAATGCCTCATTCATTGCTTTTAAAACTAACTTTATTTATAGGAGATCCCTCCAAAAGAAGGTCCATCATTTAGGGTTCCATAGCCGAAAAGTTGGGAACCGATGCTCTTCTTCTCTGACTTCCAACTCGAGTGGGTCGGATATGGGCCACATGTTTTTTCTTTCATCCATCTCCGGTCCTATTTTGTGAGTGTTCTAGATGCGCTTGTATAGTATATCCGTGATGAAGGGTGGTCACGCTGCGAAAGATGTTATGTTATTATTCTAGGCGCTTATTCGGGGAGTACGAAGTTAGCTATTTGGGTTTGAAAAATGTGTCATTTGGGAATCTATCTGTTTTACTCCAAATTAGTTTAAGAATCGCTGGATAAAGTCTGTAGGTTACGTCCTGAATATGAAATTTATTTTTAATTAATTGCGAACAACTGTAACTGACGTAAATGATTTGGATGTAATCTTTATCAAAAACTAAAGTATATTAATCATATTGTAATTACATAAATAAATCTTTGAAAATTTTGGTTTTTGTATTCATAATGTGTAGACAATTCAATAATATTCAAACCATAAAAAAATTGTTCACCTCATTAGTTAGGGGTCAAATCGAGTATTACTCAACGGTGTGTGCACTAAGTTATGCTATTCGTTTACTTATGATAGAAATAATTAATCCGCTTGCCGGCGGATGCATTTGCCCGCCTACTGCGTGGCGGGCCGGATCGGATGAGACTGGTTGAGACCTTCTGATTTCGACAGCTGGACTATCTTGACTCATCGGCTTGCATCGCAGTAGGAGGAATGAATCCATACGTCCGTCACTCTTGGACGCATCGACCCCCAGATTCCTATCCACCCCTCATACTTCCCTCCCAGAACTTCCTCTCATTCCTTCCCATAAAAAGACCCTCCACTAGCATCTCCAAAGATGACATAGGCCCCGAGGGAAATTGTTTCCCTCAGGGCCTCCTGTGTGGAGCTATTATAAAAAAAAAAACTCAAAATGGATACTACAAGGGAAAGTGTCAATTATGATTATCTACTGCGTCAACAAATATTTTTTCAACAAATTAGTTCCACACAGAATGCCCTTAGCGAAAAAAATCCCTCAGGGCCTTTGTCATCTTTGGGGATGCTGTGTCCAAGATAAGATAGATGTGGAAAGGAGAGAGGAATTTCGGGGAAGGAAAAGTTATGAGTGGTGGGAATTATTTTTCTGCGATTGACAGCGGTCCAAAATTGGGCCACATTTTTTTGCTACGAATTTTACGTTTTTAAAGTTTACGATTTTATAATATTTATTTTTATAAATCCTATGAATATGTGATAATCGACAAAAGACAGGTGAATTCATTGGCTATACATAACAATAATCAGTTTGTATGTCTCCATATTAAAATTTGGAGTTATGATTTTTTTTTGTGTTCGGAAAATATTCAAAATGATCTCCAAAAACTCACGAGCAAACAGTTTTAAATCACGCTGTCGCTCGAGTGGTTATCATTCCCTGAATTATAATAATTTATTAGTATGTTAAAGTTACATTATGTCTTTGGTAGCATTGCACCCTCTTGTATAAAACCACAATATACAAAATAGCTTCCTTCCTCTGTCCTCCGTATGGGAAATGTGTCGAGCGCAGAGAAGCACTCTACACGAAATATTATTATTACGGTTCAGCTTTGGGTAGTTCTGCCCTCGGGAATAGAGGGTTGATATTATTTTTATAAGGGGGGGGAGTTCCGGAGAGGAAATGGTTAATATTTGCGGACGCCGCTGTAAATCCTGCTGAAGGCTCCCTGGAGACTTTTTCAATTCTCTTTATAACATACAGCATCGTTTTTTTTAACAATATTTAGCTAATTTTTATAACGCATTTTTGTGAGATATGTGTAATTGTGTAACCCCGAGGGAGTTTTATAAAACTTGTTTGTTACAAAGTTAGTGGGTTTTGGTTTGTTGGTCGTTTAAATAAACGAAGGTATTTTTGTTTGTTTAATCTGCATTGCTACGAACTGTGCGGTGGTGCGGCAAACACTTTTATGGAAAAGTCAATGAAATTTTTATGTAGTATATAGGTAAATTCGGTTTTTTCTATATATAGCATACTAGCTGGTACCCGGCATGCTTTGCTATGCCATTTAATAAAGAAATCGTTTTTCCCTATAAAATTTCCCGCAAATATATCAACATAGTTTCCACGGCAACGATTTGTTTTGCTTAGCAATAACTCGCTTTTCTTAGGGACAGAAAACGTATATTAAATATTTATAATTTCATAACGCCAGAGCTTACCATTTTATACAGTCTGTATTACTCGCATGTAATTTAGCTTTCTATTGGTGTAAGAATTTTTAAAATCGTTTTATTGTTTTATGCGTGAAAGCGTAACAAACAAACACATGCAGTTTCGCATTTATAATATTAGTATAGAAGTATAGATATATAAGTATAGATTGTGTTTACCTCGTTACGGGATAGAAGATACCTTCGCATCACCATGGAAGGTTTTTTTTCCAATATATATCAACGGCTTTTCCAATTCGTGGACAAAGCAAAAAACCTTGCCTAAAGTTCTTTTTTAATGTGAAAACCGCACAAGAGTCCCAACTGCTCCAACCGCCTGGAGCCTAAGAGGAAGCAGATGGGGAAGAGGGAGGTAGGAAAGTGCCAGGCTATTCAGATCCAGTCACCAAACAAGTCTAAAGCCATTTCAAGCAATGTTTCAACTCTTACACCAAGGTGATACTGAGAGTGTCTTCCACTTTGGAATATGTCGCAAATATACCGTATATTATATTTAAACAAATTGGTAAAAAAAAAATTACTTGCGCCCGCCGAGAATTGAAATCACGACCTCCGGATCGCTAGTCAAGAGCCTTACACCTCGACCATGGAGGTCTTCAGATGCTTCAGGACCTCTTAACAAAACAGTTTCTCCAATCCTTTCTCTAGCCATTTCACGCATTTATTTATCTTCTAAAAATATTCATTGTAAATATTTTGTTAACAATTTTTGTTTTATTTTATATTGTCCAATCCATCCCTGTGTGATTTGAATTTTCATGTTTGCGACACCTGTCACCCATTTGTCACGCTACCGCCGCCATACATTTGCCAATTTCTTCCGTTCCAAATAACATATCTGATACCGTGTGTTTCTAACCATTCCCCCAGCGTCTTGCCAATGTCTGTGTTTATTTTACCATCTCGAACATCGGCCCAGCGACTGAGTTTGACGTTTGAGATATCGACGTTATTTTTGAAGTCTAACACCACCAAAACAAATAACAGTATGTTTCATACGATTTTCTATCTTTCAAGTGTTTGAATGTTTGCTGTGACGGATGGCAGCATTTCCTCATTCGTTTCCCGTTTTATTCATATTTTCAACTTTTATCATTTTCATTCTTTATAATATTATGACGTCCTCATGCATGCACAAGTAAATTTAAAATTATTTGTATTTCACAATTAATTGATTAAAAAGAGTATATATTATATTTTCTGCACGTTCAAGATATTTTCAGTATCGCCCTGGTGAAAGACCAACCAGAATTGAAATGTTGCTTGAAATGGCTTTAGCCGCGTTTGCTAGATCTTCTCCACTCTAAATAGCCAGGTACATCCACACCTTCCTTGACCCCATCTCCTTCCCTTCCCACTAGATTTAGTCACACGACACAAATTTCTTGTACCTTAATTTCTCTAAATAAACAATAAATAGTGTTAATCTCAAGTGACCTCCCAGGTAAGTATGGTCCTGTATTTTTTCCTCCTGCTATAAATAAAACAATATATGAGGAGCTCAGTATCAAAGTCGGACGTATGCCACCTTTTCTAAAATGCATATTTTTATTAATTATGGTAGTATGTCTGATTCTCTTATTGAATAACTGAGAAAATCTATCGAAAACGGACAATTAATACAAGAAATCGCATGTTAAAGTTTGCTCTTTGTTTCAAAAGCGGACGTTTGCAACAAACTCGGACATAGGAGTATAATACAAAAGCGTGGCAGCATTGATATATTATATTTCTCGGGGATTATGCGGGTAGAAAAAAATATCAGATATTTCATACCGGCATATTCGAAACAAAAAAACTCACTCTACTGAAAAATAATCCAAATGGCTTTTGTCCTACTTTGATACTGAGCTCCTCATATGCTCATTTTTACGCAGCGTTGCGTTCGTTTGTCAAATCATTGTACATACAGTTTTTCGTATCAGTAATAGATGAACCGGTGGATGCAATTTTTAGCCATGCGTTTGTCTCGTTTATAGTTAGAAGTGAGATTGTAGAAATTTTTTTTATTTTTTTATATATTACATTATATACAATTAATAGCAAAATAACATAATAACATAATAATATATTTCAAGATAACTGTAAATATTAAAAATGTGTACAAGTGTTTTATGTCTTGTAGGTCAACATAGTTCCTAGCTAGGCAGATTGCCTGTTCTAAGGAACCAATTGCTGATGAAAAAGTCAGACATGTATTTTGTAATAAAATGTTGTTTTTATTTATTTTTTCTAATAAAATATGTACTAAGTTTATATTTATTGTGCCATTTTTAGGTAACCATGTAAAACTTTAAGTGACATTATTTAATAGTTTTTCAGACTCCATACTACCCAAGTCAATCAACCATTTAGTTATTAATGAACCGATGCAGGACATTTTGCATGTCTTAATATTTAATTCTGGGGGGATTTTATTATACAATTTCGGTCGCAGATATGTATATGTCTTTTGATACTTTGCCGTATTGCTCTCTGGGACCACGAGATCCTTTCTAGAGTGACTTCTTGTGATATATTTATGCTCAATTTTATGAAGATTTTCTAAATTTTTGTGTACATGGATAATAACCCTTTTTATGTAGTTTTGACGAACATCAAGTACATTAAATTGTTTGTAGAGCTGATCGCTAGAAAACCTATAGGGTTTACGCAATATGACTCTAATTATGGATTTCTGTGCCTTCACAAGCGGATCTAAAATAGTTCTACCTATCTAGAAATATATTATACATCTGCGCCCTTTAGGTGATTTTCACAAAAACGGCGCTATACAAATCATCCAAATATTATTATTAACGTAGCCCAATTGGGGATGCCTTAGTTTTATTGATTTTTTTTCGGTTTCTACATTTAAAAAAAAAACGTTAGTCAAAATTTTGCTGATTTGACTAAAAGAGAAAGTAATATTGTGAATTTACAAGGTATGGTATATTTTGAAAGGTTCTATGACAAAACAGAACATTGAAGAGAAATAACAACAAACCTAACTTAACCTGTTATTTTGAAACTTTTTTTTCCGGTTACCACTGGAAAGTTATATTCTTTCTAATTTCATTGTTTGTATTTTCTCCTTAGACTAAGACTCGTCGGCGTCGCGTCGTGTCAATTCTCACTGGGATATCGTTGTAAGTTGTAATGTCATTCTCTTCATTATGACACCTATACTACCTTTTAGCAACCTGCCTGACGTAATGCACAACCTGCTTCAACAGGTTCTCATAAAATATGTGTCGGAACTCGGAAATGTGCTGAAATCTTGTTAGATCTCATTTACATCTTACACTTACTCTACCGGTACAGCTTCCCATGCTAATTAGTTACACGATAACAGACACCACTGAAGATAGTGTGTATATGCCCGAAGTATGCCTAATTTTACCTTATTCAGGACACTACGCCCTTCGTCGTGAATAGTTTAATTCAATCGATAAACGACCGTGTGTACGTAAGTATACTGAATTACACGAATATAATAGCGAAGTGTATTCATGAGAATTGAAATTATGAACAAAAATATGATCTGAATCACGGAAATAATATTATTTAGGCGATCAAGTCGATATTTTTTATTAGTAACAATTCGAAAAAGAAATTGTACAGTTTTTATTCAATGTGTAACAAAAACACCGTTAAACGATTGGGAAGTGTGTTTTTATAATATAAGTAAGGCTGTTTATCAATTTCGTCTGCCTAGGCGTTTGGTTCTAGGCGTTCTAGAATCCAAAGATCCTTTGCAAATTGGCAACAGCTATTTTAGACCACATTTCTAGGAATTATCTGTTCAGGTCTGGGATATCAATATTCTTCAGCCAACAGGATCCCACCAGCGCACGCCATAACTCTTTCCGACCACTAACTGCTAATTGGGTCACGCCGTAGACATGAGTTGAGCTGTAGAGTGTGACATCGCCATTAGATCGGAAGGAAAAAGATGATTTTATATGCGGTTCACCCATGCCCATTGTGTATGGATTCTTGATATATTAACTCTTCCTACACAACAAAACGCTGTCTTTTATTTAGACTAAAAACTCTTACTAGACTAAAAACTCTTACAATCAGGAACGAGTGAGTAGGACGGCCTGGGGGCCAATGTCATCGAACAATATAATAGGGTAACGTCTGCGTGGTTGAATTTCAGAATCCAGTTTCGAGTGCATGTAGACGCCACGCCGTATGCGTCGCGCTACAAATAACATCTGTGTACGTGAAGTTTTAAACAAAACTACTATTGTATTTTGGTTTCAAATTCAAGAATTGGTCAAAAGATGTCGCCATTTTCGTCGGCAGGTCGCATGGGAACGTGCCCCAGGCAAGTATAAACACTACGATTTATTGAACATGCAGTATCCCTCCGGATATGGAAAGATTGACGGTAATACTCAGCGGCTATATATTACATACGACGTCATTGCCTTTCTCGGTTACTTTGTACCGGTGACTATCACTCGATGACAGTGGATCCGAGGAACAGGCTATTTTTGAAACCAGTTCCTATTGGATTTATAAAATGTTCACCAATACTAACTGGGCGAAGCCGAACCAAAAGCCAACCGCAGAGCCTAGCAGCAAAAATTCTCAAAATTTCTCTGTTCCTCGAAAGCTCACCGTTCCTTGTAAATTTATTATTTATAATAATTTCTTTTACATGGTACATAATAATAATAAAACATCTTAGGTTTTTTACTACTCTTCCATTGAAAGCATTTGCTTGTGTATGGAAGGGGAGTGTACATAAATGTTGTTATTAGTTAGTACTTAAATAATTCATTGTACATAAATACATGTGTGTTGTAGTATTTATTTTGATAATATTATGTATTTAAAAAAAAAAAACAATGTTATGGAAGACATTTGTAAGAATTTGACAGAGGATATTTGTTAGATCAATGTTATAGAAAATGAAAATTAAAAAAAGAAACAATGTTATGGAAGACATTTATAAGGATTTGACAAAAGATATTTGTAAGATCAATTTAGGATGGGTTGTTTCAAAAAATTAGACGAATTCGTCAAATATTTGACGTTAATTTTCACGTTCTGTGTAAGTTCTATTCAAGTTCTGTGATGATTTCAGTTTTGTGAAGCAGCTGGCCTATGATGATAAAAAAACAGAACTCGAAAAGAACTTACACAGAACCTGAAAATCAACTTCAAATATTTGATGAACTCATCAAATTTTTTGAAACAACCCGTCCTTAGAATATTTTAAAAATATTTCTTGACAGAGAGCAAAATTTGGGTTTTATCATTAATGTTTCTGATTTCTTCCGGTAGACGATTGAAAAAAGTTCTTCCCTGGTAAGTGAAATAATGTTGTGCAAAAGACTTATTTATATTCACTATACGGTACCGTCATCTGTCGGATAACTTTAAAACCCTATTGTCTCTATCTAAGCTAAAGTCATACGTGTCTCTTAGCTCGAAATCCATTACACATTACTTCTCCAATAGAATTATTTAACTAGTATTCTTTTTTGCTTTTCCTAGAATCGCCCAGATGAAAAACCAACGTTCAGATTTGAAAGTTTCCTATAAACCTTTGACAAGTCACCAAACGTAACGAACCTCTCGGGTTGGCCTATGGCAGAAGTGTTGTGGCCAATAAATTAGTTCCAAATGGATGGAAAAAATAACATATTTTGATCAGAAATTATTTTTTCGAATTTATTATTTATATTTTAATAACTTAATTTCTTAGGAATTTTAGCCATTACTGAGTGCACGCCACTGGGGTGGTAGGCAGTGCAGGCAGTGCAGGCAGTACTCGGACAGTTTAATGTGGTTTCAGTATAAAGCGATTAACTGCTACACGAGAAGTTGTTAGAGAAAGTTAGAGTAAATGGAGTGCAGTTCCCATTAGATGCACTACAAATTAAACTGCGCTCACTCAATTTGCAGCCACATTCTGTTGCTCTTGGTTAAATAGGTTACGTTAAGTTAGGTTATGGGCTATTTTTTCATCACTTTTAGTACTTTTCAAAGGGGTGTTGAAATGTCACTTCGTTGAATTAAATCCGATTAAATCTACAAAACCTCTTTAACCCTTTTTGGGAACTGATGGAATAGATCTCATAAAAATCGTTGAAAAATCTTACTGTCGTGTAGACAAATACGATCTAAACGGTGTTAGAAAGATAAAACCATATATTGTTGAAAAACATATATTCGATTAGAAAAAAAGTAAAAGAAAAACGTTGTAAAATGGTAGAGACAATGTTGACAATTAACAACTGTGGTGTAAATCTCACGTGAGGGGTGAGGGGGGGGGGTCCCACTTAATCTCACCAAGATGGGGGAGGAGTCTCGATTGAAAAAAAAAGCTCACGTAATTAATGTACGCCCCCTTCTGTGTTGTATAGTCACACGACGCTATCAAATATTTCTTCCTATGGTAGGAGAGGGGGTCATATGAATTAGAGAGCTGTCACGAAATGCTATTTCTTTTCACTGAATCTGTCAATTTGACAGTTGTCATTCGACCGTTTAGGCAGCTTCGTAATTAAAATGACCCCCTCTCCTGTTTACGGCAGAGAGGGGGTCGCATAACTTTTCGCATATCGCGTCAGGAACGGTTACGACGTATGATCTGCATTGTTGATCTGCGCATAAACCGCTTAGGTGTGACAGGTCTGATGGGGTTGTATGGAGAGCGTTATTTGGCGTGCGATGATCTTTTACAGCTGTGTGTGGCACCCGTCTGAATTTTACATCATCGGCGAAAAGCAACATTTCAACATTATTATCAAAAACAGTGACAATATCATTTATAAAAAGTAAGATTAGTTTAGGGCCTTAGGATTAGTTTAGGTTTAAATGTGACCCTTGAGGTACATATTAAATTAATTATGTCATCACAAATTTGAAAAAAAAACTACTTTTGTAACGAGATACACCGCGCGGATCCGAATACTTTCTTGCTCATACATAATACGGCATCCTTGTCTGCCGTTTCAGCGTGCCGAAGGACTTGCATTGGTTGCACAATTCAAACTAACGGCTAATCAGCGTGCAGCTCCCCGCTCCCGGCCACCTAATTACCAAAGGATGTACCTCCAGCCGCCTATTTAAACGATTGCACGGCCTTGAACGAGCAGAGATCCAGAACTTTTTTTTTTTTTAACCTGAACTCCACAGAGGAGGCCCTGAGGAAAATAATTTCCCACAGGGCCTATGTCATCTTTGGGGATGCTGTGTGGAGGGTTTTTTTAAGGAAGTTTAAGGGTTTTAAGGTTTAAGGAAAGGAGTTTAAGGGGTGGGTAGGAAGGAAAGGGGTTTAAGGGGTGGGTAGGAAGGAAAGGGGTTTAAGGGGTGGGTAGGAATCTGGGGTTCAGTGTGTCCTGGTCATCCACCTTCGAGACCTAGACAAACTTCACCCCATGAACCCGGGCACCCCTGCTAAATCACCAAACGTAGCGAACCACTTGGGGTGACCTATGGCAGAGGTGTTGGTTATCCAATAAAGGTTCCCGGGGCGGCGGTACCCATTCCCGCCTCCCAAATTGGAGTTCCAGGAGTTCGGTACCTGAGGCTAATAGTGAGATAAGATGTGCTAGGCCACTTTAGTGAAAGGGAAGAGTATCCAGTGGAATCCCATATCTCTCGTAGAGATCCAGCAAACAGTCCTAAAGGCTTAATACCAAAGATCAACTGTGGGTTAATGTTTGTCCACATTGATCGGTCGAGGAACCTTTAGAGTTAGTAAGCCTCCAGACCTTCAATCGGAGATTACGCGCCGCGTGTATTTACGAAGTGTCTTTATACCCGTGAACATATTATTTTGATTTTATTATTTTTGTTATACTTTTTCGTTAATAAAAGCTCTCTGTTTGAACTCACGAAGTGTTTAAATATAAATTTACGTTATACCTTAATTTAAATGAAATCTGTTACGGACACATCTATATACTTCTGGTTCAAATTTCCTTCTTTTCCACTCCTTCCTCTAGTTGTGTCGTAAATAAAACACACTCCAGCATTTCACAACGTCCGCCCCCGAACCAATATCGCCACGGATATTAATAGGCGACAGTGACACGAGTAAAAATAGCTATTCGTTTAGTGGGTCTAAATCACTCCCTAGCGAGATGTAAAATTCACAAAAAAATGTCGTTAAATTAATTAATGAGCTTTTTAAAGTTGTAGCTTATTTGTATATTTTATTTACGCCGGCTTGTAACGGCTGGCGTCGGCTTACTTGTAAAGTTGTCAACCCTTCGACATTTTTTTTTACGGTTTTATTATGTTTTTACGCATAAGTTACCACCCGCCTTTGCCCAAGTTCCGCCACTAATTTTTCTTTTCGAGAAAAACGCTACAAAAAATGTGGTATCAATTTTATTTTTGACAGTTAATATACTTCAATGCTCCGTCGTTGAGAGCTGAACGTAGTTCGAATTTCGTAACGCCAGACGCTCACCCTTAGGGAGTTTTTAGTGAGGCTGTACAGAGACAGATTTTTTAAATTATAGGTACTCGTAAATTATTACACATTTTTTAAAATTTTGTAAAGTACCCCTACTTTTTATTGAAAACAGGACAACACATTTATTAGCACATTTTAAGCCTCCGTGGTCATGGGGTAAGACTCTCGGCTAGCAATCCGGAGGTCGCGAGTTAAAATCCCGACATACGCAAGTAAATTTTCTATCACAAATTTGTGTTGTTTCACAATTGATTTAAGGATCGTATGGAAGTTTGAAGTTAATTTGAAGAGGCATATTACACGTTTCTTGAAGCTCACAAATTTTTCCTCTTCACTTGGTTAACCCGTATTTTAGGTAGCTATTTGAAAAAACCAAGAGTGGGGACGCTACGAAGCACCGCACAAAAGAGGAGACCGATAGGCTACGAAGCACCGCTCAAAGAGGAGACTGATTACACTATCTCATTCTCTCGTGGGATAAATCCTGTAGATATATGTGTTTGTATATTTTTAGTGTATCTATTTTTCTTGTCATCGAGTTTCAAATCACAACAGTGCTAAATTTTTCACTTCAAAAATATTCTATTTCATAAATTTACTCCTGTTACAAAGAATGAGCGAGTTCCAGTTGACTTATGTAAAATGTTTACAATAGGTGAATGCACTGAATCGAACTTTGACTAACACAATATTTCTTTTTTGTTTCAGGTAAATTGAATTTCTGCATTTCTATGGCCGCGGGATAATCTGTAAGTAATTCAAATTTCCCTTTTCATTTGACTGTGGAAAATTTTAGATTTTGTTCTTTATTCGTTAGTTCTTGATCTTGTTCTTTATTCGTTAGTTCTTGATCTTGTTCTTTATTCGTTAGTTCGTGTGAATTTCACAGTATTTTTGGGGAAATTATTTGCAGCGCGGAGTCTATATAATGATATATTCTTTGCATTTAACCAATATTCAAAAAAATGCATTCGACATGCCACGAAAGTAAGCGGGCCGCAGCTCCCCCACTCTGGTCTAAGGGATCGGTTGTTTCTTTGTTGAAAACTTTGTTTTTATCACAGAATTTACCTAATAATCCGAGGAGCCAATTTCTTTTTTCTCAGAAATTCTCTCTCCCCCATTACGTGGCTCTTTGATACACTTGTTATCCAGTTTCCTTGCCTCTTCTTATTTGAAAGTTTGCCGACCCTTGCACTATCCCTGTGGGAACGCTGAATTGTTCTACAAGTATTTCAATGGAAGGTGTTTCGAATAACTACCGCCATTCCCTTCGGCATCTGTGCATAGTTGGGAAGCACGCCAACATTAGTACACGGTTGTCGTATGTCGTAAGAGACCGGTTCGTTTCTACGACTCGTTTTTGAGTTCAACAACAACAATTCTCTTACAATAAGAGACCCACTGATGTTGATGTTCACTCCTTCCTCTCCTCAAAAAAGATCCTCCACACAGCATGACTAAAGATAACATAGGTCCTGAGGGAAAGTACTTTCCTCGAGACCTCCTTAACTACACCCTGGGGTAATATATCAAATATCACGCAGTTACTTGAAAACAACTCAACAATTTGAATGTCCAATATTTTAGACACCACCTATCACGGACATTTGGTTACTTAGAATAGCATTAATTACGTGAGGCTCGAAAGGGGGGGGGGGGGGGGGGTTCGGAATAAAATCACGAAATTTCACAAGGAGGGGGGGGGGGGGGGAATATAATGAGATATGACGTGTATTTATTTTTCGTTGAACGCACGATTGCTAAACCAAACAGCGGCGCGTGGTCTTGACTTACCGTTGCCAGGCAACGATTTCCCCGCGCGTTGCGACAACCGCTCGGCTCACCAGTCGCAAGTAAGTCTGTGATTTTGACGCCGAATACACGCGCAAATCGTTGCCGCTTATTTTTATGCCAGTCAAAAACAACCTGCAACTTAAATGTCTCTCTGGACATTTTTATCACGATGCTTAATTTTCCAAAATTTAATCAGATTATCCCTGTATTTAAAGATAATTCTGAAAATTTCAATATACTTTGTACTAAAATAATACATGTGATTTTGGGTATGGGGGGTTAGTCTAAAATCTCACCACTTATCACCGGGGGGGAGTTAAAAAGTTGTTAAAAAACATCACGTGATTATGGACAACCCCTAAGAGAGTTGTTTAACTTGTGATAAAAAGATTCGGTCGTACACCATAGCCAAGCATTTAATTTGTGAAACTGAAACTTCATTCGATTACTTAGGTACTGTTGAATGTTCAATATACAATTTTTCTCGAGTTTGTACTTTTATCTCGATTACGCTCGCGCTAGATTACATCCACATTATCAAAAGAGATGACCATTGTCGTGACCAAAAACTTATGCAATTTCTCAAGTCCAGTGTCTAGTCTAGATAGAAAATCTCCAGATTCCCATGCTCTCAGCTGCCTCTATAAAGTACCACGATGTTCACAGCGGCAGACGTAAGGAAACTATGCTCTATTCATTTGCCATTCTTTTCAGAAGGAGAGCTTCCACTTCTTTGTCTGGTTTTAATGTTGGATTTTGTTCAGCTTCGTCCTGAAACTATTGTTCCCTTTGCAATCTATCGGGATGGAAAATTCTGTCCCTTTGTCTTTATCCAGCTTTTTGATTAGTGTACATAGGAAGTGTTGCATTGGGGGTGCATGCACCATGCAACTTATTATCTACATATCACTATACTGTTTTAGTCCCTTGTTTCTGCTGTTTTGGGCTCCTGTTATTTGGCGCGGATAGCGAAACCGCGAATAATGACATTAATAAAGCACAGTTTCGGAGCATTATCAGTCATTTATTCAAACATTAATAATGTCCAGAAAATGATGCACCTATGGGTCTCGCAATTAACACAAACTTAGGATTGTGTAAGTATTAGTTCATTTTATGTGTCAGTTTCTATTAAACCTGGAAGACATTTCGGAAACGGCGCGAAAATTACGTTGATGAGTTTTGGCCAAAGATCGGTATAAAAATAATGCAATTGATTTTTGCGATTTTTTTCTGTTTACCAGGAAATATATCTTATTATTCATGTATATTATTACTTAATAATATCATAAGAAGTTTTCCCACAATAGCTAACAAAAAAACTCCCATTTTGGAAACAATTGTCAAAAATATATTCACATAAATGTAAACTGATTTTATTATTTCTACACAAGCTCGAATACGTACCCTACATAAAAATAAAATAAAAACTATTCAAATGAGTTTTCAAAGAAATAATGACCTTGATACTCTTTTGAAAGTGTAAAATATCATTATTTCTGTTATTGACAGCTGCGAAAAGTGACGCCCAAATATCATAAAACATTTATTAGAAAGCATTCAGAGAAGTTAGGTACATTGGTCAAATAAAAAGTAACTTCATATCCAGATTGATACTGGCGCAAATCATTCTTACCTTGTCTTTCATATATTTTCTTTATACATATTTGGAAAATTATCCAATTTATTATTTGTATATTACCAACTTAGTAAAAATTATTATTATTTTCATTTTTTGAAGTTGAATGAAAAGCTTTTGCTTCCATCAGATTCTACTGTAAAAATGACAACTTCGTGACTTAGTTCTGCTATGTCTTGATCGTGGGTAAGCGAAATCGCGTGTGAAAAGACCGCGTTTAACGAAGGTTACTGTATGCACCCATCTCGCTTCTACGCGCTCCTCATTCCCTGACAAGTACTTCTGTAGCAACAGTACTTACGTAAGAACATCTACTTTCAATGTAGACTGGATTCACTGGAAATACTCAGAAGTTACGATAATATGTAGGAAATTAAAGAATAGCGTAATGGTTAACGTTAACTGATAAAAACGAAGTGGAAGAGATTATACAGTAGCATTAAACTGGATTTGTCACATCTGCTTTTTGTTGGCTCAGAAAAGCAAACAAATAGTTACAGTCTGATGTTTTTTCGAAGGGTGAGACGAGAAATTTATTTCTCCTTCCGACTCTCCAGATTTATTAGTAGAGAGTATAACCATTTTTGTAAGTTTTATCACACTTGACATTACACCACCCAGACTTGGTAATGCTTATTTATTACAAGAAAAATTCACAGTACATGGTGTCTTGAAAGTAGTGGATAACCTTTCTATGGGCGACGCCAAGGCCGTTCCGAAAATGGAATAATATGTTTCGTAAAAGTCCCACGATTTTCGGTGTAATTGAACATTTTTAAAATTTTCTAAAATTGAAACCTTTGTCTATATGAGATTTCAAAAAACCACCCAACCCTTTTCCATTACAGCAGAATTTTGCACACTTGGCGTTCAAGAAGAAAATTACTGTGTGTAAAACAGGCAAACAAACTAGTTTTATAATAAACATTAGCAGTATGGGCAACACAAGTTAACCCTTATCACTGGGTTGGTGATAATCAATTTAGAATACAATTCAACAATCTGGGCTCCATTTTATAAGATTCACCAACAAAAAATTGAGAGAGTGCAACATAAGTATTGTTTTTGGAAATTGAATTATTTAAGCAGAAGTTCTGACGGTAATGTAATTGCTCAAAGTGGAATCGCTTTGAACATTAAATTTTGTTTTTATTCAACTTTGCTATGTATTCATCACATACAAATTATATGTTAAGAACCCACACATTATTACTGTTTGTTATATACATTTTATGCCATCTGTAGTTCAAAAACTGTTTTTTTCTGTCTCTCTTATTGTATAATGCTTTACTTTTTACTTACCATCTTTACTTATGTACTATTTGCAATACCTATTTATGTTATCTTTATCATCTAAACACACCTGTACGCGCTAAATCATAAAAAATGTTAATATATGTAAAAGCCAATAAGGGCGTTAATGATTCATAAATAAATTTTTTCATAAATGTGTTAACCCCTCAGGTCTCAGCATATTCTTTCACAAATCACAATATTTTTATATTTTTGAACGGTTATGAAATACGCTTTCAAATTTTATTTTTCGAAAAAAACATGTAATTCATTAATGCAAGCTTAAAGAAGTTTTAAAAACGGCGCACCTTTCTCGTTTTCTAACTAAAATTACTGATATTAGCCATAAAATAGACTTTATATGCTATTCATTTAATTTTCTTTCACAAAATTTCCCTTACTGCCCCCTTCCCATGTTCTTTTGTCCGTTCAGTCTCCAGATACCAGTTGATTTACGATGTAAATAATATTGTTTACTAATTACTGTATTAGATTAAACTAACGGCTTTAATAACCATCAATTCTCTATTAGTCACGCAAAACAACTTTACTAATAGCGGTACTCCGTTTGAGCTTTTTTGCTTGACTTTAACGAATAGTGTTATAATTAGCGCGACTTTGAATCGGTCAATCAATCCATCCAACTTGATTTAATTACGTCTTCACTTTAGATTAACACCGTTCTGCGAGTTTTTTTTATTATAAATTCACGATCATTTTTATTACCACTGTCGATTCTTTTGCACACGTGAAATTATCACGATTTTGTTTACTGTTTAATTTTTTTTTTTTGTTAGGTTCGCGTCTGAATTTGATCCGCAAAACGGTAATCCTTTTTTTGTTACTGTAATCAATTACACATAAGTTTATCGCACATTTAGTGAATACATTATTAAAATATATTGTTGATGAATTTATGTGGATGTAGCAGTGAATAAATAAAGGTTCTTTTGGAAGCCACCTCTGGTCTGGAGCCCCAAAATACCTGAAAAAACCCTTGACTCTGTGCAGAAACGGGCAGTCCGTTTGATAGACTCTCCTAACCTAACAAACGGATTGCAATCTTTAGAGCACAGGCGCCAGGTGGGAATGCTGTCCTTGTTCTACCGGTATTACAATGGAAGATGCTCCGAGGAACTAGCGTCATTGATCCACTCGGCACCGGTGCACAGTCGGGAAACGCGCCAAACACGCGCCCAACATTTGTACACGGTTGACATTAGTCACATGAGAACGGGTCGTTTCTACAACTTGTTCTTGAGTTCAACAGCTCGGCTGTGGAACGATTTTCCGGCCTCTGTGTTTCCTCCTTCCTACAACGTGGGTCTCTTCAAAACCTCTTCAAGACCCATGGTCACTCCTTCCTCTCCTTAAATCTTTAAAGATGACATAGGCCCTGAGGGAAATTATTTTCATCAGGGCCTCCTGTGTGAAATTAATGTAAAAAAAGCAAATTAAACAAACCATACAATTTTTCAGATATTAAAAATTATATACATTTTTTATAGGAATACCGCACAAGAGTCTCTACTGCTCCTAACAGGTCTGGAGCCAGTAATGGCATCCCCAACTGGGGTTTTTGTTGTGAGGCTGAAGGTGATGAGTGAGGAGTGTTGTGTTGTCCTATGTCTAATATTTAAAATCTTTACATATTTCATCATATGTTCCTAACTTCATGTGTAGCCTCTTTTACCCTTAACTTTAACGTCTGTGTCACCTTTTTCTAAATATTTCTGTGCATTCTTGTCTATATTCTCATTTGTCTGTGGTCGTATGCTGATTTTCTCTTGTTGTTTATTAAAATCTCAATTTCATTTCTCGCAACTTATTCTCGAATTAAATCCCTAGTGCTCAGATTAGAATCAAATATCTGTAAATTACCATTCATCTGAATAAATTCAAGTTGTACAACAATATCAGTACAACACAAGTGTTTTTACTAAGACAAGGATACCTCTCAAACCACATAACCTCCTCTCTACGAATCACTTGGCGTGGAAACGAAGAAGTCAACAAAAGCTGCTCAAGTTACGTCTGGCAGCAGACTGTTTGGAGACCATACCCTGGGGCCGTCCAATAAGCAAGGAAGGAAATCAGGAGGGGAAGGTTGGGAACCGTTCTGGTGACCAAACACGGCTAAAGTAATTTTTTGGATTTATTGGATCAAGCAATTTATTGGAGAACCAACAACCCTGCCATAAGTCACCTCAGGTGGTTCGCTAGGTTTGGTGATACAGCAGGGGTGTCCGGGTTCATGGGGGTGAGATTTGTCTAGGTCTTGGCGGCGAATGCGTTTGCCCACCTTCTGGATCGGGAGAGACTGGTTAGACTGGGAGACTTAACCCAGACCTCTCCAGCATGACTCGACCCGTCGCTTTGGGAGGAATGTATTCATACGTCCGTCACTCCTGGACTCAGTAACCCATAAATTCCTACCCACACCTCTTTCCTTTTTCCGTCACAGCTTCTTCCTTTCCCTAAAATGCCATCCACACAGCATCCTCAAAGATGACATTGGCCCTGAGAGTTTTTTTTCCTCAAGGCCTCCTGCCTAAAAAAAAGTATATTTATTATTGTTTTGTAATCTTACTTAGATGTTAGCCATCAATGAATGCCAGTTTTTACGACTTCAACCTAGTTCCATTGGTGGTAATGTTGCAAGACACCTTCTTTAATAACTTCATTCTTCTTGACACTTTTACGTTTACTGCCAACTCATTTCCTTTGTTGGTTTTTTAAACAGTTACTAGACGTTAAGTTATATTGAAGGTATCGGAACGTTAACGGATTGTGTTACTGAACTGTTTTATTTATTTAGGGGCCATCCATAAATTACATCACACATTAAGGGGGGGAGGGGGGTAGAGAAGCGTAACATTGTGTGACAAGGGGTACGGGGGAGTCTTCAGGTTTGTGACGTCAGGTGCAGTGCATTTGTCACAAAAATATTTTTCCTATTCCATTCCGCCCCATCTTATCCCATTACGCCCCATCCTATCCCATTACGCCCCCAGTTGTGGTAAATATGATCATTATAATAGCTACTTAAATCAGTTTTTAGCGCTAAAATATAACTGGCTGAAGTCCCCGGCGATGCCCGGACTTTACACAGAGTTTTCTAAATCAAATGTAGACAGTTACCTTCCTCTTGTATTGAAGGTCACACGTACAAAATTTCATCAACCTCGGCATAAAACTGTAGATTTGCCTACAAATCAAATCCACACCGCCCGCTTGCCAGCCCTTTCGTCCACCACATACAGACATTCTCCTTTATATTTCAACCAATTTACAAATGACAAAATATATACTTAAACCTTCCCCATGAATTGGTGAAAACCGGATGAAAATCCGTTCAGTAGTTTTTGAGTTTATCGCGAACAGACAGACGTGGCGGAGGACTCTATTTTATAATATTTAGAGATAATTTAAGATCTTCGGAATGGTGTGAATTTGAGGTATCATATTTTTCAAGTACAAATTTTGGTTCTCCTTAGTAGAGTCAAGTTCTAAATATATTGTTTTGGTTTTAAGCTATCGGTATGCTCTCTATAAGGAGCTGTTGTATTAAAATGTGATAGTGAAATTTAAATTTTCATATACAAGTATACACACTACAGTAATAGTTTTTTTTTTTTATGAAAAGAAACGCTATTTTTCTTTTAACGCTAATCGTTATCGTTAATCTCGTCACATTTCGCTGCAGATACCATAAAATTTATTTCACCTGTACCATAAAATAATGGTTGTTTTTTTGAAAATATTGCTTTTCACCTTATCCGTTCAGACCCTTCACTGAATTTCCGGACCGGCCTACGCATTACCTATTCCTATAAAGCCTTCAAATACGCGCTGGAATATACTCTCTATCAGTCGAATGTAGGCGGTTTATAATGGTGAATGAATAGCGAATAAATACTAACGAAATGTGAGTAGGCGTCCTTCACCTTCTTCCTCTTTCACCTCTGATCACTAATCATGGAGCTGTATTCCTTTAGAAGTAGCTTGTGAATAACCCTTTCAAGAAGGGAAAGGAAAGGACTCTGGGAAGGAAAAAGGTTTGCGGGGTGGGTAGGAAATTGGGGATCAATGGGTCCAGGAGTGAATGATGTATGAATTCGTCCCTCCGGTACAAGGCGATGGATTGAGAGTCGGGCTGGAGAGGTATTAACATTATATATGTACTTGGTCTCTTGCCCTCTCAGACGCCACCGTCAAATCAAATTTCAAGAGGTAAGCTGTTTTCTCACCAGCTCTTTCCTTCAAAAACAGTTATTAACTCTAAATTTGATGACAGGTTTTTTTTAACATGAAACCTAAAAAATACAACGCACTTAAATGAGTTGTTACCCTTAAAGTGTATTGACATATCGTTATGTGTTTGTGTTATAAGATTAAAGGGAGATGTAATAATGAGCCTTTGTCGGGCTCGGGTGTAATCTGCTAGTCAACTTTGATTTCCTCACAGGAAACCTTGGACGCCAAACCCAGTCTAATGTCTGGGTATGTCAACCAGCGGAGAACACGGTACTCTATTCTCAGAGTGTGGGCCATTAGTTTTCATAGCATTCCTGAAAAGGCTGCACAAGGAATCTACATAATAAAACAAAATGTAGAGTATAGAATCGGTTCACTGTATTGATTTCGTAAGACATAATAAAATAAATGGTATGGACTCACCCCCGGGACCAATATCGTAATTTTATGCTATTCCTAGCTACCCTAATTAAATTTACTGCCACCGAACTCCCGATGTCGGGAGAACCAACCCCACCTCCTGGTGGCAAGGGTGGTCCCAACCTCTGCGGCTCAGCTTGGCCCTGCGACCTCCTCAGCTGTCGCATGAAAGTGATGTTAGACCTGGACCCTCAGGAGAAGGAAGGAGTACCCAGACTCTACTCCAAATTGTAAAGGAAGGCCCGTCAGCAATTCGAGGCGAAGAATCGTTCAACACTGCGGTATCTCGGGTTTGTTCCATAAATAAACCCTCGGGGGGAATTCGATAGTTGGCCTGCATATAATCACGGGCGCAGCGAGTTATTATTTAATCCGATGACTCGGATAATGGGGTACAATAGTCTTTTCACTCGGACATTGCCAATTCACCCGTGGTCACTGGGACCCTCGCGAAACTCACATTTTACGTGAATAAATCTTCGGTTAGTTGCACCGCGCACCATGATAAGCGTAGCGGGTTATTATATACACCGATGTCTCGGATAAAGAGGTACATTGATCGTAACACACGTACATCGCCATTAAACTCGTGGTCACTTTTGGAACCCGCGCGAAAACTCGCATTTTACGCGAATAAATCTTTGATTTTTATATTTAAAAAAAACACAACGTGTTTCCGTCCCCCGAATGCAGATGCCCAAAACTTGGATTTCAATCACATCGTATTAAAACTTAAGATTAATTGACCGTTGTTTTCACGGCGTACCGCACAACTCGCCGTCAAAACCAGAGTCCGGATCCGGAAACCAAACCCAAAAAAAACCGCCGCCTACCGACACGTTGAACGAAACTCCCCCTAGGTTTGCCAACCTAACCAATTAAAATGCATTTAAAAAAAATAGTACCTAACTTACGATAAATACAATCGCTTCATAACAGAGTCGTAGCAATAACATGAAATAATTATGAAAACCTTTACATTTAGTACGGGGATAACGGATTTTGAAGTACCCCACATAATAGAGTGTCTACTGTCTCAATTAGTTTCTCAGAAAATTGGTGTAACTGGTGATAAATCGATTTATTTACCTTCAAAAATTGACATTTAAAGTCGTATAATTAAGTCGTCTCAAAGTGGTTTAACCACCATTCAAAAATGGCCTTGTAAGCCGGAACAGCTATAACAAAAATAAAAACTAAAATACTTGCAAAACTTGAAAATAAGTTTATTGAATTAAATTAAATTTTAATTTTCAAAAATTAAATGAATTTCTACGAATTAAACACAAAAACAATTTCTTCAAAATTTGCAAATTCACTTTGTGGCGTCATTATTAATTGAATGAAAACAAATAACTTTGTGTAAGAGTACTTTATTAGAGTTAAGGAACATCTAAGATGTTTAAATAATAATAATTATTCAGAATTTGCAAACCACATTTTGGAAACAGGTCATTCTTTTGATATTAATAAAAGTTTAAAAATTTTACACACTAACACAATGGGTATACAATTAGATAATTTAGAAATTTTAGAAATTAGAAAAAGTGTTAATAGTAAATTAAATATTATAAATAACCAAACGTTTTTTAAAAATAGCCATCTTTTAAATTTATTTTCGTATTAATACTTATATTTATTTTGTTATTTAGACTTCTTGTTTTGTTTTTTTAAAAGATTTTTTTATTATGTTAATGTAATTTTTTACCCATTCTAAAATAATTTTTATATTTTATTTTATATAATTGTTTTTTTATGATATTTTAAGTAATTAATCACCTCTCCTTTCTAATATTTTGTCTATGTTCTAATTGTCTATACTTGTTTGTCTTTTGTTTTTTTTTATTAACTTATTATCCTGACGAAGAAAATATAGTTTTCGAAACATGTTGATATTGTTAATTAAATAGTGGTGTACACAAAGTTATTTGTTTTCATTCAACAAAAACAATTATTAAATTGATGATAGGTGTTTGTAGTCACCTAGTATCTGTAATAGTTACGAAATTAACTGCGATCTCTCGAATCGACTGTTAAAAATGAGATACGTTACTGAAAATTTTCAATTGTATACTAAATTTTTCTATGTATGATGGAAGGTTGAATGAACCAAAAGTTTGAACAAGAAGTTCGGTGAGTATGCTTTCGATGTATCATGACCTGAAGCCTTAAATGTACTACCATATGATTTAAGAATGATCACAGACTCGGCAGAATTTAGAGCTAACCTTAAAATTCACCGCTTCAGACAGTCGTATCCTTAAAGTCAAAAACCTTTCACCTTTACCTTCACGGCACGTGACATTGCAAATAAATAATTGTGTAAATGTGTAAGCTTTTTAAGGTCATTTCATAAAAATTCTCCAGTCCCAAAGAGTCATTAATTCTCCAGTCTTTCAAAATAAATATCACCTCTACTTTTGCCAATAATCTTCTCGTAAATGCAGTGGCGTAACTATACCATCTGAGGCCCGTGGCAAATTCTTCGGATGCTCCCCCCCCCCCCCGGTAAAAATCGTCACGTTGTAATTGAATTTCAATAAATCTCTTAAGAAGTTAGCCAACAGTATTACTAATATTGTGTGCATTTTTGATAAATATCTAATAAATTTTATTTTCAAAGCATAGGTATTACATATTTATAATGAAATAATAATTTAATTTTTACAAGATATTTATTAAAAAAAGTTTCTCCGAACTTTCTGTTCCGTTAAAAAATCAATAACGTCATCAAAGTTTAAAGATCGGACCATAGAATTTTCAATAGATAGAAAAGCCAAGTTACGTAGCCTGTCTTGTCCCATTGAGTTTATATATTATATAGTATTAATTTTAGTTTGGAAAATGCTTTCAGCACTAGCTGTAGTCACAGGAATTGTAACAAATAACATTAATGGAGTACATACTTCAGGAGGGCTGCACGACATAAAATGATTCTTTATTATTAATAAGTCAGCAAATTTATAATTTTTACTGTGAATTTTGTTAAAAACCTTAGGTTACTTGAGCTAGCGGCCTCTCGGGCCGGGGCCCGTGGCATTTTGCCAGCCCTGCCACCCTATAGTTACGCCACTGCGTAAATGTAATAGTAATGGAGAACAGCAAATGTAAAATCATGCAATTTTCAGTGTTTAATTTTGGTGTCTTCTGCGTGCAAAGCGTACCTTCTCCAAGCATTTACTTTGTAATAAAAGTGTGTTTATCGGAAGCGACCTGCCAGGTAAATATGTTTTCTGTATCTATTTGTAAATAATAAAATAAGATGGAGCCTAAAAACTCATAGTTAATTGTACAGCACCCTTGAGGTAATTTTTCACAAAAACGGCGCTCTACAAATTATCACGATTTGTCATCATGCGCGCATCGTAAGTGTCGCCAACATTGTTCGCCCATAATACTGCACGCTACGCATTTGTTACTAACTGCAGACCAAATGCACTTTCATTGGACCCTCCTCTTTGGTAGTCGGTGCAGTTTGGTCTTTGGCGACAGTTGTTGGCTCGGCTCCATGCCATAGCTCCCTTTGTTTCCAATAACTATGTTGGTTTAAGTGGTATCCGTCTCCTTTCTGACATCCGCGCGGTGTAAATGCACGAAAGCGGCCTGGCTGGAAAGCGTAATAAAAATGCAATCATAATAATTGGTTTGGATCCATCACGCTAGATTCTGCACGGGAAATTAACGTTCCGTAATATCGGTTCATCTGCCTATCTCTATTATCTGTGTACCTCTGCCGGTAGTCGGGTCTTCGAAGTCAAGAAACTGCAAACAAGGAACAGGGGCGTGCCGCAAATTTTTCATTATTAGTAATATTTCCGATTGAAAGTATCAGAAAGGACCATTTTTTTATTATTTATTTTTTTGATACTGACAATTCTTGGTGGAATTCCATTATAATAATACTGGCTGGTCCCGTTGCAAATCCATTCAAAGAAATAAATTGATTCTCCCTGCATGTCCTTTCTCGTGCGTCCCCGTTCCCTTCCACCTTCCCTGCCTTCCCCCTCCCTCGTCTCTTCCCTCCCCGCGAACCCCACCTCCCCCGTTCCCCTCCCCGCTAAAATATATGAAATACACACATTTTAATTCATACAAATTTCATAACGCCAGAGCTTACCATTATATATAGCCTTTATATTATTCTTGTGTAAGAGCTATATTTTTGTAAAGTTTCATAAAATCTATTCAGTAGTTTTTGCGTGAAAGAGTAACAAACACGCATTCATCCATACAAACTTTCGCGTTTGTAATATTAGTAAGATAAAACACATATTAAACTTATTTCCAATTTGGGAGGCGTGAATGGGTACCGCCGCCCCGGGAACCTTTATTGGATAGCTAACACCTCTGCCATAGGTCACCCCAAGTGGTTCGCTACATTTGGTAATATAGCTTGGGTGCCCGGGTTCATGGGGTGAGGTTTGTCTAAGTCCTGGAGGCAAATGACCAGGACACACTGAACCCCAGATTCCTACCCAGCCCTTAAACCATTTTCCTTCCCAGAATTCTCCTCCACTTCCTTTCCTAAAAAAAAACCCTCCACACAGCGTCCCCAAAGATTACATAGGCCCTGAGGGAGATTATTTTCCTCAGGGCCTCCTGTGTGGAGCTCATGTAAAAAAAAAAATCCACTTAATTTATTTTTGACCGTAACCGGTTTCAGCCTGTTAAAGCCGTCGTCAGACTGCTACAAATAATTCTTAATCGTCTTAATCTAATCTTAATCTAGTTTATATAATGACATTTTGGGAAGAGGGTGGGGGTAGTCTATCAGGATTTTATTCAATTTATATGATTTTTCCATATTTATTGGCATGTCGTCTTTGACGATTGGATTTTTAGTTACTTGGCTATTATCAGTAGACATTATTATCTCGGGTCTATTTTAATTTAATCAGAAAGGACCAGTATCAAAAACGAACTGAAAAGACTTTTTCGATTTTTTCGTGGAGAAAATTTGAAGAAATTGACGTTGCCCCTTTGCATTCTAAAGTGCCACCAATTGTGAAACGAAACTAGCGATTCCTGATCATATTTTGAGTAAAAATATACATGTCATTTTCCACTGATCCCATCCCTCCCTATACGTCGCGATAGGATAAAGTGATACGCGCGTTGTTTGATGTTTTACCCTGCTGCTAGAAAGAGACGGAGTGCTTATCATGTGACCCGCCGCCATGCTTACCAGAATACTCGGTTGCGACGTGTGATTGATAAATATTTTTATTATTTTTAATTGAAAAAATATATCATCAGATCAAGCCTAAAAAACAATTTCTCCAGAACTTCCTAAATTATTTTACATTGTTTAAGTCTCATTTTCAGCACAGATGCTTTTTGTTTTTGAAGCGACGCTGACAAGTTTAAGTTGTTTTCTTAACTCGAACAGATATTTCCAAATATGAAAACTTCCAAACTTTTTTATTTTTTTTTATTTTCGAAAATCCCGAGAATGGGAAAGTTGTGCACGCCCCTGGGGCTTAGAAGATTGGACGGAAGATAGGGGATTATCATAATAATTTCTGTGAATTTGCAATTTTTTTCTTTAAGAAAAATGAAATGAGATTCTTCTTTTATGTGTAATCTTTTATGGTATCCAATGTCATCGAGATGTTGATAATATTATCATGAAATTTCTTCTGGGGATTTTTAATAAATATTATTTTTCCTGGTAGTATGTTGAATATTTGCTTATTTTCTGTAGGTACTATTACAGTATTTCTGTGATGTGTGAAAGAGAGACGAGTGACTGACCAGTGAGTGTAATGTGTTTGTGAACGCAGACGGTAGGTTTTTGCGTGTGTTTCGTTTTGCAGAGGTCACTTTTTCTGGTTAATAAACGTTTAAATTCTTTTTTCAACAGACGATAAGTTTCATTGGCCGTGTGGCGCTTAGAAATCGAAAGTTCTTAACCCCTTTTAATTTCATCGGTTTTCGGAACAAATCACGTAGGTCTCATAGAAATCGTTGTGTCTCCCTTACTATCGTGTTTAGAAATACGATCTAAACGGTGTTAGAAAGAAAAAACACCAAGCGTTATGTTCAAAACTAAATGATAACCTCAAAATAATTATAATGTAAACCTTTATGAAACCAAAGTTTCCGACCGCAATTTGAAATAAGATTATGAAACTTTGAGAATTTTTTATTAATATTTTTACATAAAACGATAAAAAGTAAATTGACGACAATGTTTATCATTTGCCTAAGGGCCATCCGTAAATTATGTCACATGAATTGCATGATTTTTTGACCCCCCTCCCCCGTCCCTTTCACACATCGTCACATTTGTGAGACCCCCTCCCCCCTAGTGTGACGACACATATTTGGCAATTTTATGTCTAAAAATTATCAAAATTCAGATTTTTGCATAAGACGTCACAGAGCTGATGACCCCCCATACCCCTTGTCACACAATGTCACACTTCTCTCTCCCCCCCCCCCCTTAGGTGTGACGTAATTTATGGATGGCCTCTAATAAAATATGTGTGTGTGTTTTTTTTTTTAATTAGTTATTATTTTAGTTAGAAAAAACGTAAGGTGATTCATTTTTAAAAGATTTTTTGCATTTGAAATTTAAACGTTTATTAAAAATTAAACGTTTTTTTCTTATGATAATACTTATAAGCGTATTTCATCACCTTTCAAAAGCAGTTTTTAGGTTAAACGAAATAATCTATTTATTTGGATTTTATTGCAAGGCTCCATCTCCTTCCCCTCCCCACTACCTTCAGCCTCACCACATACCCCAATTGGGGATGCCATAGTCTCACTGGCTCCAGACGGGAACAGTTGGAACTCTTGTGCGGTATTCATATAAAAAAGGCGTAAATTTTCCGACCTTCTGACATAGTAGTGGCCTGTACATTTATACTCTCCTTCGCCTTGCCTTCGGCTACTCGACGCTGAATTCCCTAGGGTCGTCGGGCATTTTCCCCCAATCTCTCATTTACTTTTCTTTGAGGCATCACCGAGAAACCGGCTAAAGGACGCGGAAGCTGAGCGTGGTTTACGGCTAGACCGAACGTCTTGTGCATTCTTGCTGGAACTGCCAATCGATTGGAGAGGACCCCCATCCGTTTGCCATGCCCTTATTATTTGTGTACTGTGTCTTCCTCCCATACAGGTGCTTGTAGGATATGCTGGATGCAATCACCCAGCGCTTGCCGCCTCGTGGACTGTCACCAACCTGTCCCATTGTCTTGTCTATATCTTATCATACTAACACATATTGTATCTTTTATGTCCCGCTAAGCACTTGCATACTGCTTACTAACAACGCATGCAGGGACACTGGAGGTCTAGATTCGTTCTAAATTAAATGTAGCTTCGTTCTTTCAAAAAAAAATTAGAGTCCTTGCGAGAGCCCTGAAGGACTAACCATCTGTTACTTATACCAGGGCGGGTATGTGGTGGATAACCTCCAATGTGCATTTATATAAGCTTACAATGTACGCAGAGTTACACATGCATTCCAAAACAATCTAGATAATTATTTTATATTACCAAGAAAAGTGGTGCAAGTATATTACATCATTTTCCTGTTACATAAACATATAGTTTACAGTTGTTTGATGCGGCAATCTTTAACAGTGCTTTTAACTTTCACGTAATCTGCAAGATTGCTTATCTCCCCTATACTTGTTATTTCGTTACTGCCCACTTTGCGGTTCGGACTTTTGATAAAAGAGTTTGTTTTGAAAAAATTCCTGCGCCTTATCGCTCACTTATTCAATAAAAACAACAGTGTTGATACAATGGCGGCCGGCCGTTCTTCTTCTTTACAAATAACGCCTGTTTCTTTTATCTTTGGCGATTTGTTCTGCCTTTCTTTAAACTGATGCGTACTTATTCTCTGTTATCCCTCCGGCCAACTGAGGGAGAGATTACCAACCTTTGATTGTAGAGCAATTTATTCTTCAGAAAAGCGCTGCAGTATCTCGGTAGGCGAATTTGCTTTTTTTTTACATTTACTCCACACAGGAGGCCCTGAGGAAAATAATTTCCCTCAGGGCCTATGTCATCTTTGAAGATGCTGTGTGGAGGGTGTTTTTGAGGAGAGGAATGAGTGGACATGGGTCTTGAAGAGACCCTTGTTGTATGAGGGAGGAAACACAGAGGCCGGCAAATCGTTCCACAGCCGAGCTGTTGAACTCAAGAACGAGTCGTAGAAACGACCCGTTCTCATGTGACTAATGTCAACTGTGTACAAACGTTGGGCGCGTGTTTCCCGACTATGCACCGGTGCCGATGGGATCAATGACGCTAGTTCCTCTGAGCATCTTCCATTTTAATACCGGTAGAACAAGGAAAGCATTCCCACCTGACGCCTGTGCTCTAAAGATTGCAATCCGCTTGTTTAGTTAGGAGAATCTATCAAACGAACCGCCCGTTTCGCAGAGTCGAGGTTTTTTTTTTTAGGTATTTTGGTGCTCCAGGCCAGAGGTGGCTGCCAAATCCAAACATGGGACGCACTTGCGATTTGTACAGGGTTAGCAGTTGTGTACTATTAAAGAATCTGCGGGCCCTGTACAGTATGCCCACTTTCTGAGAGGCTACCTTAACCCTGGCTTCAATGGAGCCCCCGTACCTGAGCTGGTCACTTAGAGTTACAAATAGTTGCAAATAAGTATTATTTTAAGTGACTTTTAGCTTATGCAATTCGGATGCAGTGTGATCAACCCATAGTTGTGACGTGTACAGCCATGTGCAGAATGCGTTGAATAGTACTCTTTGACCTTTGTACTGCAAAAGAAGTAATATCAAAAAGCAAACTTATACTTGTACCCTTTCCTCTTTACTGTGAATCACGACCCCTGCGCCAATAGCCCCGAGCTTTTTTGAATGACGCTTCATTCAGAACGAGACTTTACTTACATACCAAAAAGCGACCAGATTCCTTTGAACTCTTTAAAAAGTTGTGCACTCCTTCTCTAACTTCCCGGCCTATTCTTCCCTCACAATAAAACTCATCCCCCCTTCCAAAGACGATTCTCTTTGACGTCCCAATTCTTTAGAAATTCACTTTCGTAACGTCTCGCCGCACTGGTCTACGGAATAATCACTGAAGAGACAAACTGATGGAAGCGTGTTGTGGGCGTACCCATTCGCCAGGAGTAAGCTTACTTTTACCTTACTTTTTCTGAATTTGACCAATTTTATAATCAACTTACTAATACGCCGTTTCACCCGAAAAAAAGGGATGGTAGGCAGAATGCATGAACTATGAACCATTACATAGCTATATTTTAGGACTAAATTTTCAGCCGAATTTCGGCTTTTGTTGTAGTTTAAAAAACATTATAAACACCGAAGTCATTCTGCTTTTTCTGTTAAACTTTTAAGAGTATAGAATGCTCTTACATCAATTTAAGAAGTAAAATTCGTGCTTTTTTAGAGCTTTTTGGTTTGTTGTTATATGTTCTTCAATGTTCGACTATATTATGTATTTAAAAAAATTACAAAACTACAAAATATCTTAAATAACTACTAAATGTAGTATTTATGTTAGACAATAGCAATACAATAACTAATTACCCCTTTACTAATAAACGTATTTTAAAACGACTGGTATACAATCACTTACTGCACAATAATGTTGTGTACCAATTGTATAAAATTTAAAACACTTTTGCAAATTTTCGCGCAACTGACATCTCTTAACTCGCACTACACGGCAAATGCGCCGTCATCTCTGCCGTTAGGGTAACTAAACTACTTTTAAGAGTTGGTGTCTTAACGTAGTATTTAGCTCGTTAGCGCGATACAGAATACCGCATTTAAGAAAACTGTCGACGTGTGTAATATACGGCTTATTTAACACTCGTTACGTCAAAAGATTCAAAACCACCCTTATGTAATCTATGTATGAGTCGATAGGTCTTACGTTAATTGGCGACCCCGACACAGATTTATTTCTAGGGATTATTTCTGTTCAGTGGAAACAATCCATTTCTGATTCTAAAAGGCATCCATTATGTTATTTTGGGCTTACCTCACTGGCGTTGATCATTAGAAGGTTCTCAAAGGCACTGGGTTATGTAATCCCAAATTACTTCATACCTAATGAATATTAAATGTGGGACAAAGCTATTGATGGAACAGGTGAGACCTTGATTAAGCTAGCAATCAAAATATGGTTAGAAATTAAAAGTTAATTAAATTAACCCAGGACAGTGCATGTGGCGTTATTGTTGATACATAGATGCGTTATAAGATTAAATTATAAAGGTGATTTTTTTTAATGTAAATTCCGCACAAAAGTCCGAACTGCTCGGAGCTAAGGACTGTGGCTTCTCCAATTATGGTATTGTGAGGCTTATGGGAGTGGGGTAAAGAAGGAGATAGGTAAGAAGAAGGTTGGGAGAACTTGGCTTTCCAATTCTGTTCACCAAACAGGGATTTTTTTTAAGTGCACTAGAGTCCTGACTGCTCCCGACCCCCTGGAGCTAGTGAGACTGGCATCACCGATTGGAGTATTGTGAGGCTGATGGGAGTGGGGAAAGGTAGGAGACAGGTAAGTAGAAGTAGGAGTAGAAAACACAGCTTTTTATGTGAATTACGTATACTGTTAATTACATACGATAAGAGATTTTCCCAACCAAAAGTATTATCGTGATTTATTTTTAGGGGTATTATACTGTGTTGTACTGTAATGTTGTTTACCCATCTGCCCTGATGATGGATGGACACGGTAATGCTGTCCGAAACGTTGGCGTAGAAGTAGAAGAAGTCGGAAGCCGAGGAAGACATGGTACGATCGAGTTATACTTGAGACGGGCCATGTCAAGAGTCAGAATAATAGAATAATATGTGTGAGACGATGTATGGATGTCAATGAGGCAATGTGTGTGCCAAGACCGAGTTGTTTGGCGGTCCGTCCTCTCTGCCTACCCCTGCGGGGAAACGGCGTGATAGTTAGTCCTGATAATTATTCTGGAAAAGAAATCCTAATTCGAATCAAAGTATTGTAGATTGTAGAGCTAAATACTTTCCAACCTTTCCCTTTCATTTCTTCTTATCCTATCTTTCTTCCAACAGCCTCAAACATTCTCCAAGTGTTATGACTATTAGATATTTACCGTGAAAAAGAGGTCTAGCAGGCACCCTCTTGCCTTTATTTTTATACTAGCAAAAGGACTATCACCGTATTTTGTTGTATATTTTGATAAAAAGTTGCAATGTGCAATGTTTCATCCATTTATTTTATTCACTCATTCTCGTCTTATCGATCTTATTCTATTACTTCTATTTTCCTCACAGTCCGACCCAACGTTTTCTGAATTTTATTCGTAATTTATGCGTTTCGCCGATGTTGCAAGGTTTTTGTCAAAATCGTTGCCCACGCTGCACTATCTATCTTTCGTCGGTTCCTAGATGGCAAGCTACCGACCTAGTTTTCAAAAAGTTCGATTTTGAGTAAAACTTGTAGTGAAACAGTCTGACTTGATGTATTAGGTAACGTGAAGTTGTCAGAGGACACCGGACCATATTATTAGTATGCTCATTTCATGTGCATGATGCAACAAATAAGGTTTAAAATTATTGACCTTATGAAATACGAATGTGTTATAAATTACACCTTACCGCCAATCGCCTTTTATGATAAACTAAACTGCCGCGCATTCGGATCAGACACTAAAACTGTGTTACTGACTAACTAAAACCATCACGCCGATTCCCCCAGGGTTAGGCAGAGGGGATGTAATGCCAAACTACATGTCACGCGTCTTGAAACAGCTGTCACGCGTAATAATTATTACATAACAGAACATGTTTATTTTATAAATTGAATAATACTATTATTGAATATATAAAAGAAATAAAAATTAAAATGGAGTTCTGCAAATTAAACTTGACAATAATAAAAAATCGGTTCTAGGCTTTCCCTCTCTCTCTTATAAACGACGCGTGTAAAAACATTGTTAAATTTTTAGCTGAATTGAAAGCTGAAGATAGGTTACTGAGAAAACGCGCGTGGTTTTACTGAAGTAGGTCCAGGGAACATACTTGAGATTTACTGCGTTCGGTTTTGCACAAAAGTTCGATAGTCAGACAAGCCGTCACCAGCTGCTACAAACACCTCGATCTAGGCTCTTTTTTTGTGATAAAATGCCCTTTTGCGCCTTTTAAAGGTATTGAAATCATTCAGAATCAAAAAACAGATCGCGTGGAGTTTTTTCTTTCGTAAACACAAAAAACAAAAATAAACAATTAAATAAAAACCGAAAAAAAAACATTAATTAGAAATTATGCAATAGTCGTTTATGAAGGATTTTTGTCTCTCATCTCCAGGCGGCAATCAGGGGATATTCCATCCAGGCAGCCATGGGAGTGATGATGGTATAATTGAAATGGTATATTCTGCGCCGAAGACGTTTTCTTTTTGTTAAATTTAAGACATTTTTACATTTAAAGCCGATGGTACTTTCAATTAAATCAAATTTACTTTTAAAACGTTTATTTATGCACTAAAATAATTAATTTATACGTTTACTAGCCTTCCTAATCAGTCACAATTATTTCTTATCTACCCACCCAATCTTCCTTTATCATATCCGCCCCCTTTTCCGCTATCATGAACGTCGGAGCATTCGTGTTACCCGACGTTATTTCTGGCATGATGCTTCCATCAACTACCCTCAGTCTTCTGATTCCATAGACCCTCAATCTTGGATCCACTACGGCATCCGGGTCCGACTTTGGACCCATTTTACAAGTCCCAGCCGGGTGGTATACGGTTAAGGTGAAATATCTACAGTAACAGTCCCAATAGGCATCCGTGTCGAATCCATGTTCAACGCAGTCTGGCAGTGGTTCATCAGCTAATTTGGCTCCCAATTGCTTAAGAGCATCTTGCTGCGTTATTCTTATTGCTTCTCTTATACCAGCGATGAGGGTTTTCATGTCATCCTCTTCAGCGAAATAGTTTGGATCTATCAAAGGTTTATCAAACGGATTTGCGCTCTGCAACATCAATCTGCCTTTTGATTTAGGACGCAAGAGAATCGGCACAGCTGAGAAGGAATTGCCACCTTTCAAATCAGAGAGCTTATTGTAGAATTCATCTGTGATTCCAAGAGTATCTTTGAACATCTCTTCTGTTTTCAACGAGCCGGATAAGAATACAATTTCTATATCTGGCCAGCCGTCTTCTGCTTCTGGGTTCTTCAAATCTACGAAAGTGACTGCTTCCGATCCGCCGGGTATTCCCAGAACTCCCTTATGGTTAGCGAACCACTTGAAAACATCGCTAGGGTTTTTTAAGAGGTTTTCAGTATTTATTGGAACTTCTGATGTATCTATTTTAAATGACAATGCGCCTGCTGCTATGTGATCTTGCATACTGTAACCGACTTTCGAGTCTTTGTAAACTTTTATACCCATCTCTTCAAGATGTTCCTTTGGTCCTATTCCGGACAACATCAACACTTGTGGAGAAGCGATTGCTCCGGCGGATAGAATCACTTCTTTTTTTGCCAATATTCTGTAAGATTGTCCAAATTTGACGAACTCTACTCCGCGAGCACGATTAAAATCGTCTATCAAAATCTTCGTGACTTGGCTACGTTTGATCACATGAAGATTCGGCCTATTTGTAATCGGATGAAGGTAGGCCGTGTTGGAGCTATGTCTGGTACCATTTTTAAGACTGAAATGCAAGAAAGCCGTTCCTGTCTGAGTGTTGTTATTGTGATGATTCAGCCTGTGTCCAGCTTGCGCAGAAGCTGCGACCCAAGCTTTAGCCGACTCTGTAATTAAAGAAGCGCTTTCAATATTAACAGGTCCATTTTTTCCATGATTCCTTGACCTCTTAAAGTCTGGAGCTTTGTAGGTTTCCACCTTCTTATAATAATTGAGGACACTGTTCCAACCCCAGCCCGTATTCCCCATGGCTTCCCACTCGTCGAAGTCTTTCTTGTTACCTCTGATGTAGATCATGTAATTAATGACGCTTGTTCCTCCCATGACCTTTCCTCTTGGCCATTTGCACTTTTGGCCATTGAAAGCGAGGCAAGAATCCTTTGCAGGGATTGTTTCGTAATCCCAATTGAGATTGGTGTATTGCAATAAGTTAGTTATGAGTGGTACGTCCATGTAGAAGTGTTCTCTGTCTCCAGCTTCTATGAGCAATACCCTCCATTCCTGATTTTCTGTGAGTCTATTAGCAATGACGCACCCAGCTGTTCCTGCTCCGATGATGATGAAGTCGTACTTGTCCCATAGGTTGTTTCTGTCTTCCGTTTCTCCGAGGTTTTGTCTGAAGCTGTCTCTTGAGAATCCTTTAAGTCCTTCTACTTCATCTCCCCAGAATGAGCCAGACGATACTAGCGCTACACAAAAGATTAGGCCAAACAGCGAAACTTTGATTGACTTAAACATCTTGGTGTTGCACTATTTGTTTTCGTATTTTTATTTGGATTAACTACAAATCTGCAAACGAAAATATTGAATTAGTATTTTTTTATGTAAATGTATCTAATAATATTATGCATGCACGATTGTGATTATTATGTGAAGTTTCGGATTATGTCATATTTAATTAAACAGATGCATTTTAATGTCGTATTTACGTTTACTAAGCGACGTTATATTAATATTAAAACATGCCTTATGTTACACCTTGAAATTGACTTTCATCTATTAACCATAACTACAAAAGTAGAAAATCAGTGTGCTGAAACAACAATAACTCTCGAACAGTGGGCTCTGGTCTCGTCAAATTTGCAATACTTATTCTACGTGGAATTTCTAGGCCAATATCACTGCATATGATTCGCAATGTTATTTCTATTATGAGGTATTGAGTTTAGAAAAAGCAATTAATATCATGTAAAATTTTCGGCTTAAAAATCGAAATAATGGCAAAGTCAGTCAAATCAAGTCGGTGGCTGAGTTAGCATCGCATTTGAGTCCGTGATAGATTCCTCGGTTGGCTAAGTCCTCCATCACAACACACGCAACATTTTCCGTTTACTTTGGTGGTAGTGGGAAATTTTCAAATATTGTACGGTTATTCGTATTTCTAGAATTTTTGTCTTTCTTTTTGATAAAAAAAAAATATTACGATAATATTATTTTTGTGATTATAACTAAAAAAACTAACTAACTAACCATCACGCCGTTTTCCGCAGGGGTAGGCAGAGAGGACGGACCGCCAAACAACACGGTCCTGGCACACACTCTTTGCTTCCCTCACATTCATACATCGTATCATACGTACTCTTCTATTATCCTGACTTTTGACACGGTCCGACTCAAGTATCTGATTCACTTGATCGTGCCATGTCTTCCTCGCGCGTCCCCGACTTCTTCTACCATTCACATTTGCGTCATATATTCTTCTTACACTACTTTCTTCGTTCATTCGCTCTACATGCCCAAACCATCTGAGGGTCCCTTTCTTAATCTTACTCATTATGCTAACATGATTTGCCTTACATTCTTTGCGGATCTCCACATTTCTCACACGATCAAAAATGGTTTTACCACACATACGCCTCAGGGATCTCATTTCAACAGCATTCAGTTTACTTTCATCTTTCCTCTGCCAGTTCCATGCCTCACTGCCATACATCAGGGTAGGTACCAGGACTCCATTGTGGACTATATTCTGTGATTTACATTCTTCATTAATAATAATTATACATAATATAGCGTTTTCTAATAATTTAAAGTGACTTACCATTCTGTTATTTTATTTTTTTCCTCCAACGAATTCTTACAAAGACTCGAAAAAAATCTGTTTTTTATTATGTATTTTTTATTCAGTTTCGACCCGAATTATTCACAGTGAAGCGTGACAGATATCCAGAGGTATTCAATCGGTTTTTGAATAACCAGTGACGAAGGGATGACTGACTCAGACTTTATATACCTTTTGATAGAAGATGGACCTTGATTAATTCGGGTTCACGAGAATCAAGTAGAGTTCACCAACTGGCCATAAAAATAACACCACCTAACTAGCAGTTGTGAAATACCTACTGCTCGCATTCAGATTTTAAGGATCAGGAAATTAACAGGGCCGCTGAGTTGAGGAACTTTATGGTTTTATTTTAAGCAGACATCAGTTTATGCGAAGGTCCTTTACCCAACACGTTATCGTTTTTAAATATATCTATTTGAATTTAAAATTGAAAAGCGTGTTTATCAGAATTTTTATGTTATCTGTTTGTAAATAATAAAATGGATAAAGCCTAAGAACTCACAATAAATTGTACATCACTCTTTGGACGGCCGGCGTAGTCCAGCTGTAAGGCTCTTGACTCGCATTCCGCAGGTCGCGGGATCGAATCCCGGCGTGGCAAATTGGCATTTTATTTGATTAATTTGTGTTAAAATAATATATAGTATATTTGCGGCACGTTCCAGAGTGGAAGTTAATCTCAGTATCTCAGGTGGTGTAAGACCACCATTCTAAATTGAAACGTTGCTTGAAATGGCTTTGGCCGTGTTCGGTGACCAGATCTGAATAGCCAGGTACTATCCACCTTCCTCTTCCCCATCTCCTTCCCCTCCCCACTACCTTCAGCCTCACAACGTACCCCAGACGGGAGCAGTTGGGACTCTTGTGCGGTATTCCTATAAAAAAAATTATTGAAGTGATGTTTACAAAAATTACGCTCCAGAAATTATCTATTATTATATACATACGTTGAAAGCACGGTTATGCCGAAACCGGTTTGCATTTTTGCATAAATAAAATATTACATAAAAAAAATGTTTTAGTCCAAAGGCTGGCTACGCAGGCTGGGAAATGAATTCAATTCGTCAATTCCTTTAATATCTTCATTTACTCTATGCCAAAATTTGGTTCCATGCCAACTCAGAATCAACATAACTCAACACCTCCTTGAAAAGTCATTAAATGCTGTGGAAAAAATAATTGTAAAGTAGTTCGTAACCTAACTTAACGTAACCTATTTAACCAATTAAAAAAAATTTATCACTTATAATAACTTTTGAAATGGAGTCTTCAATTGAGTTCATTCTGAGTTTTCCGGTCACCCTAAATTTAAATTCTTTTATGGCGGCGCTTCCCCTCTCAAAAAGAAGAAGATGGAGAGATATGTAATTACGAATGTTGGACAATGCTTAATAAAACATGACTCGTTTAAAATAGAGCAAAAATTTCGTGGAAGGCATCTTAAGTATCATTAAAATAAACATTGTGAATTTTTTCACAAATATAACTTGTATAATAATAGAAATAGACTTGTTTTTAAGAATTTTCGGAGCACATTTGGCATTTTTTTCTGTAGAGGGAGGGGTAAGAGTCTCGACTAGCAATTCGAAGTTCGTGGGTTCAAATCCTGGCCGGCAAAAGTAAATTTTATTTTATTGAATTGTGGTATTTCACAATTTAATCGTTTAACATAATATAAGGTATATTTGCGCCACTTTCTACATAAGAATATATTCTAATATCGCCCCGGTGTAAAACCACCATTCAGAATTGAATCTCAATGTTTCCAGGCGGTTGGGAGCAGTTGGGACTTTTGTGCGGTATTCACATAAAAAAACTCAAAATCAGATATAAATTATTGTTATTATTTTTATTTGTAAGGGCGTAAATAAATAAATAATCTCGTAACCACAAACTTGGGCACTAATTTCTAAAATATGTTTTAACGTGGTTCAGAGTAAGAATTTAAAATAATAGTGTGAGCCATTTTGGAAGTTCCACAAAGCCACAAAGCTGTTAAGAACAAAAGTCAGAGAGAATCTTCATTTCCATGCAAATGAAATGGCGCCATAAAAGTTCTACCTTCCTTCTAACTACCAATTAAATCCCACCCTAGAATCAGTTTTTTTTTTTTTTTTACATTAACTCCACACAGGAGGCCCTGAGGAAAAAATAATTTCCCTCAGGGCCTATGTCATCTTTGAGGATGCTGTGTGGAGGGTGTTTTTGAGGAGAGGAAGGAGTGAACATGGGTCTGGAAGAGACCCATATTGTAGGAGGGAGGAAACACAGAGGCCGGCAAATCGTTCCACAGCCGAGCTGTTGAACTCAAGAACGAGTCGTAGAAACGACCCGTTCGCATGTGACTAATGTCAACCGTGTACAAATGTTGAGCGCGCGTTTGGCGTGTTTCCCGACTATGCACCGGTGCCGAGGGGATCAATGACGCTAGTTCCTCGGAGCATCTTCCATTGTAATACCGGTAGAACAAGGACAGCATTCCCACCTGGCGCCTGTGCTCTAAAGATTGCAATCCGTTAGTTAAATTAGGAGAATCTATCAAACGGACCGCCCGTTTCTGCACAGAGTCAAGGGTTTTTTTCAGGTATTTTGGGGCTCCAGACCAGAGGTGGCTGCCAAATTCAACCGTGGGGCGCACTTGCGATTTGTACAGGGCTAGCAGTTGTGTACTATTAAAGTATCTGCGTGCCCTGTTTGCTCAATTCTGATTTTTTTTGCGTTTTATATTATTTTTTACACCTCCCAATTGCCCCATTTTGGACGGCACCATGATTTGTGTTTTTCACCCACAAAGATAAGTAATGTTTTTGCGGTTGGAATAGAAAAGTCAAAACGTAAAGGAGTAGTATTTACTTATATATTTGTCATTGTTCCTAACTGAATGGAACTATTTGGGCTTATGGCATTCCTGCTTGGGGTATTTTGTGTGTATGAAGGGAGTGGGAGGGGAAGTAAATGAGAAGTGGAATATTGAATGTGTACCACTCGGTTACCTTTGTGTGCTACTTGTATGTTATATTTACTTCAACTTGTCTAAACCAACCAATGATGTTATAAAAATACAAAACACGTTATATTCAAACTAATCTTAATCAAAATGTAGCACCGTTTATGAAAAGGATAGCCATTCAAAGAATACGTGTGTACGAATGAAATAATAATAATATGTTTCTTTATTGAATGAAATTTGCATGATTTATAACTAAAAAAGTACGTATTCAATGTTTGTTTAAGTGGTTTATAAGTTACGTTACAAAAGGTTAATATCAGAAAATAATATATAGATGAACGTACGAATCCATAATCTCACACCGCTGTGCAAGGCGATGTTCCGAGAGAGAGAAAGTCCCGGATGAACTTCACCACCCCATGAACCCGGAAACCCCTGCTAAGTCACCAAACGTAGCGAACCGCTTGGGTTGACCTATGGCAGAGGTATTGGTTCCCATATTAGATATTTTAGTCATATGTATTGCGGGTATCGGTATTCGGTATTAATTTTGAACGATATGTTTTTATGGTACTCTTATTTTGGTTTTCTTTTTTTAACTGGTTTACTTTATTTTTATTTTTTATTGTCTTTCTCGCCAGAAATTCACCTGTGTTGTGGAGGACATTTTCAAGGATATCTAAATTATTGTTTCAGTACAGTTGGCGACCTAATAATAATCTATACTGATGTTATAAATGCGAAACAGCTTGTTACGCTTTCACGCATAACACAATAAAACGATTTTTAAAATTCTTCCACCAATAGAAAGCTAAATTATATGCGAGTACTGTAGACTGTATATAACGGTAAGCTCTGGCGTTATAAAATTAGAATTATTAATATATTATAATTATCGTACGTTTTCTGTCCTTAGAAAAGAGAGTTATTGCTAAGCAAAACAAATCGTTGCCGTGGAAACGATGTTCATATATTTGTGGAAAATTTTATAGGGAGAAACAATTTCTTTATTAAATGGCCTAGCAAAGCATGCCGGGTACCTACTAGCTGGTAGTGCGCCAATCGCCACACGCAGAGGTAGTATCCGCCGCGCCGTTCGCGATGTTACCGGCACGTATATTGTTACCGCGCGTGTAAGGGTGCAACGAGTGATGCAGCACCCAATATTAAGAGGGCCTCCGACTACTAAATATGCTGCTACATAAGGGGCCGAAGACCATTAGGTCTCCCGGCCAAGGAGAAGTACTAAATATCGGGGAACAATTCAAAATATTGTCCCTGAATATTGATGGAACATCTCACTCAAAGATGGAGTTTCTATACATGTGGTCAACGAATGCCTGCTCCATTCATTCCTCGGCGGGATTGATGAGGTTCACAGGGCAACGCCTGAGGCCCTAGACTGGCTCGCAGACTTAGATGTCCCCCTCTGACCCCCCCACCATACGAAAGAAGAAGAACTAGCTGGTATAAAATAAACAAAAAATAATGCAATATGAACAATATCAACTTTTTTTAATTGCTTCTCACCGCCAGTTTCTAAGGGCTGTTTATTCCTCTCTCTCAGAACTTGCGATCTGTAACCGAATCCATTAATTCGCCGATCAACTTGCCCGGTATACTATTATGTAGAAGCAGGAAGTCGCAGACTAGACCCGTATAGCCTGTTTTCTCGGAGCCCTTGACGTCGGATCATCACAATAATATACACATATGTGCACGTATAACGAGTTTATTCACTTCAAAGCTTATTTGCTTTTACTGATTAATGTATTTATGCTGTAATGAGATAAGCTTCCGCGTTGTTAATGCGTCTGTATTTGGTTGTAAAATACATATTATTATGATTGCAAGTTCGCACTTTTGTTACAATGCAATTGAAAAGTCCTTTTGATTTTCTTTTTATTTTATTTTTTTATTTTATTTATTTGTATTCTTGAACATAGACTTTACAAATTATTACATGGTTTACATAGATAATAATGAGAAAAAAAATGTTAATGATCCCTAACTGTATGTAAATGTATACTAATATTATACTAATAATGAAATATTATATAATTAATATTAAATTATATATTAAAAATTATGTATTATATACTAATATTAAAATATATTTCACGATTAAACAGATGTAACAAGTGATCACAATAATGTCCTCTGCGTGCGAACTCTATCTAAATTTTTAATTAAATGAAGACATTATGAGCGAAACTCAATCGAAAATCTGGAAACAGAAAAATCAGAAAAAGATATTGGCACCTCTGGGACTCGAACCCAGGACCTCCCTACTTTCCGGGTTGGGTGCTCTTATCCACTGAGCTAATTTAATTTATTATTTAATTAAATATTACAGTTTGAGGTTTTACTCATAAAGTTAAAATAATAAATAATAATATTCATCCCAGACTTGCAGAAGAGTCAATAGATGTCGCACATTAAATAAAATGGATAATAATTTATCCAGACACCATCTAGATTGCATTTAGTTCGAGTTGAATCTTGCAATCATTCATAAAGATGGCAGCCAATAAAAATATGCGTTAAGAAAAATGAAGATAATATGGGTGGTTCTTAGTTGAAGTATGGTACAGTTAAAAGTGACCGAATTGGATATCGACACCTTAGCTCAGTGGATAAGAGCACCCAACCCGGAAAGTAGGGAGGTCCTGGGTTCGAGTCCCAGAGGTGCCAATATCTTTTTCTGATTTTTCTGTTTCCAGATTTTCGATTGAGTTTCGCTCATAATGTCTTCATTTAATTAAATATTACAGTTTGAGGTTTTACTAATAAAGTTAAAATAATAAATAATAATATCTATCTATATTGCTTTACAGACAATAAACAGCGTTAATTTCAAGCGACCTCCCAGGTAAGTATGGCCTGTATACATTTTTAGGAAGCATCGCGTTCATTTGTCGAGACATTGTACATATATTTTCGTATGACCCGGTGGATGCAATTTTTAGCCATAAGTTGTATTTAATTGTTTATCTAGTTTGTAGTTTTTCTAGATTTTAGAAATATATTGTAAGTTTGTAAAGCACCCTTGAGGTGATTTTTAACAAAAACGGCGCTATATAAATCATCATATTATTATTATTGTTAAATAGGTTAGTTGTAGTATTTTGTGAACACCTCACTAGGCGAACCTGTGCTGAGGTGTTCCCATGTCTGGGATAATTCAAATGCACCAAGGACAAAACAACTTGTCTGTATACTGTATATACTAACGTATAAGTACAAAAAATTCGACAGTGTAAATAAATTCGTATCTTCGATCAATAAAGGTAGGTCAGTGTTTGATATCCATACCGACTTAAAATTTTTATTCAAAATACTTAACTCTAAATTCGACTGTTGTGAACTCCTGCAATTCATCAACTTACGAACACCCACAGTAACTACACGACAAAATACAATATTCTACGGTAGCACTCATAAGCGTAACTACATTGCCCACTCTCGGATGCAACGACTTCACACCATTGGAAATCAGTCCTAGGGTGATGTTGACATATTCAATATTAGCTTGGCGAGTTTTGTGGATCATCTAAAACATTTGTTTCAACACTATTACTAAACACGTCTTGTAAACCTGTAAAATAGCTGTATTTTTCAGTTTTTGTTTCTGTTTGTATGACTTGTTGTAAAACTTTTATCTAATGTAATTTTATTTTTATTATTTCTTAAGTTTCAAAGTATCTGTCAAATTAAAATTGTTCAAATCACGTAAAAGCCCTCTGGGCGTTAAATAAATGAAGTAAAATAGATAAAGGTATTTTTGACGTCGATTTTAGTTTAGAAATGTTGTAAATAAAGGACAAAAAAATATAATTATAATTTGGGGGCCAACTGTCGGGGGGAGGGGGGATCTACTGTGGGGTCACTTACTGATCAAGCCGTCATGGGATGGCTTCCTTGGTCGGAAAGAGAATTTCGCCAGAGTTTGATAGATATAAGGTATATTGAAAATGTAAAAATATGGTGACCGCATGTGGACTATCGAATAGTTCTTCTAGGATAGCCTAAATTATAGAATATGTGAAGTAAAAAAACTACTTAAGTACATATATATATATATATATATATATATATATAAATTTTTTTTATATTCCTCTAATATATTTAAATACTTTTTTTTTTCTCTTCTATATAACCAATGTACAATGACTGTTAAAATTTGAAAAAAAATACATATAAAACTTTATATTACAACACATAAATACTTGTTACACTTAAACATAAATAAACACGTAAACACCTCAGCACAGGTTCTCCTAGTGAGGTGTTCACGAAACATACAACAATACCTATCCACAGTTTCACCTTCACAAACCTACCTTACACCCAACATAATAAAATTATAAAGGTAAATACTGTAATGTATAGAAATAAATAAAATAACATATCACACAAGACTTTCGTTTGAGGCCGGCGTGGCGACGGCCTCCGTGGTCGAGGGGTAAGGCTCTCGACCAGCAATCCGAAGGTTTCAAATCACAAATTATTTATGGATGGTAGTTATTCAAAATCTGATTGACATTACATTAGTACGGTTGAAATTTAAGAACCCGACTTCGAGTACATCTCCGACACCGCGCCTTACGCAAAACCATCTTCGTACGTGAAGTTTGTTACAAAGCTACTGTCGTGTTGGCCGCAGCTCAAGAGGGTTTTTACTAATATAAGGGATATTTGCGGCACATTCCAGCGTGGAAGATACACTCAGTATCAACCTGGTGTAAAACCACCATTCAGGATTGAAACGATTCTTGAAATGGTTTTAGCCATGTTTGGAGACCAGATCTGTACTTCTCCAGCTTCACCTTCCCCTTTTCCTTCCCCCCCTCCCCAACATACCCCAATTGAGGATGCTGTAGTCTTACTGGCTCCAGATGGTTCGGTGCAGTTGGGACTCTCGCGCTTGATGTAAAAATAGTATATTTCCGTTCTTCGGAACGGGAATGTTAACGAAGAAAGGTCTTTTTGGTGAGGATGAAATGAAATAAATAATTTTTTTGCATAAATTCAATTATTTTTTCCTTGTTCCAGGTAATTCGATTGACTACTTTCCACGACGACGGCTGGTGATGAATTTTATGCGCCAATTCGGTGAGCTTTTATTATATTATTTGAACTTGGTTACGCCCGTTATGTACACTTTTAATTCTTTGTTTTTATTGAACAATTATTATTTTAAAATGGGGAATCATGAATATTCCGTAATACATTTTTTACAATCAAATGAATATTTCATGCAATAATGGAAATGACGTTTGGAGCTAAAAGTACTTTTTAAAATTAACTCCACACAGGGGGGGGCCCTGAGGAAAAACAATTTCCCTCTGGACCTATATGTCATATACTGGGTATGCTATGTGGAGGGTCGTTTAAGAGGGGGGGGGGGGGTAAGGTTTTAAAACTATTTTTTTTTTTTTTTTCTAAATGTACAACATGTCGAGAGTGTCAAAATTTCAAGTAAATCGGAGCAAAGCTAATGATGATACAGCATTTCAAGCGACCGGTCCTCTTGTTCTATTCAAGTATATTTCGTATAATAAAACTTTAAATCGATTTTTTGGCAAATAAATTTTTAAAGTCGTCACTACCTGGGAAAACATATTACCTTTTAAACCCATTTCGATTTCTTGTTTCAAATGATCCGTTAACGAGTTATAATGTTCACCGCATAACACCTTTATTTCGAGGTGCCTCCGGAGATTGGCTCTCACGAACTTATTTATTAATATTTTTAATAATTTTTTTTTTCGAATGTACTTCAGATGTCATACTATAACGTGTACATAAAAGAAATAAACCAACATTATTCATATCTCAAAAAAAATTCATGAAAATATGCCTGTTTTCGCCTTTAAAACCTTCCCCCCCCCCCTTAAGGGAAAGGAAGACGAGGAAATTCTGGGAAGGAAAAAAGATGACAAATTGGGGGGTCAATTTATCCAGGAGTGACGGATGTATCCATCCCTCCCATCGTGGTGCAAGGTGTTGGGTCGGGAGAGTCCGGCTGGAGAGGTACAATGTCTCCATCAACCTGATGGCCCGTCACGCAGTAGGTGGGTAAAAGCATGTGCCGCCAAGTCCTAGACGAATCTCACCCCATGAACCCGGCCACCCTTGCTATGTCACCAAAAGTAGCGAACCACTTATGATAACCTACGGCAGGGGTGTTGGTTATCCAATAAATGGTTCCCGGGGCAGCGGTACATTGAAAGTAGTGGTTAAATTTCCTCTCAATCAATTTGAAAGTGGTATTTAAATTTCCTAGATATATACTTTCAATGCAGCAAGCCTTATAAAGTATTTAAATCTTTTAAAAATATTATTTATTATTAAGAGAAATATAAACGCTAGAAATAGTTCGATTCTAATGCCTTCAAAATTTAAAATCGTGCGTCTTATTTGCACGAGGCAAGTAAGCGAAAAAGTGGTTTTTATTTATTTTTTTCATAATTTTATAAGTATGAAAAAAGTTAGGACATGCAAAACCTCAAAAATAGCTCTTAGCCATAAAGGGGTATTTTTAAAAAATTGTTTCTTGTATTGCTTCATAGTTAAGTAATGCAAAAACTTTGTGCTTATATTTAATTTACTTTGTGCGTAACTGTTTTACGCTTATATTTTTTGTTATGTAAATAATAATTTTATTGTAATTCCAATACAAAGAAAAGCTAGTAAAAGCTTCGATTTATCTGTAGCATATTTTTTGATGTTCATAACGTAAACCGATTCGTCGTAAAGATCAATCTAGAACCTACCTTACACCCAACATAATAAAATTATAAAGGTAAATACTGTAATGTATAGAAATAAATAAAAAAAAAAAAAAAAAAAAAAAAAAGAATTTAACGTATGGCTTCATCTTAATATGCGAATTTTACATCAAAAACACATATTGTTGTTTTCCTTGACAGCTGTTTGAAAATAAAACTGGCGATTTTAACGAAGTGTTGACGACGACGAAAAAGGGTAAAAAATTTCATTAAAAATAATTTTTCAAAACCTGCCTTTTATTTAAATGCCCGTTCATGTGTGGCATGTGTACTCTATGGCAAGTAGTAAGTAGGCTAAAGGAAACAAAGTTGTCCAACCATGATATAATATTTCAGCCGTCTGAATTTAAAGTTAATTAATTTGACGTAAAAATGATTACTCCGTGATTACTAATTATTTACGACACGAACCTGATATACTTAAAACTAATTATTTTGATGTGTTATTACTGTTTTTAATTCATTAAAATGTTTTTACACTGAACAGGAAATTATCATTAATTTATACTACTACTTTTAAAAAATTCCTACGGGTTAATTCAATATCATACACATTCGACCGTGTTTCAGCTTTTAAAATATGTTATTTTCTAAACTTGAAACAACAGTTGGAAAATATGGAGTCAACAATACAGCGTCTGGTCTTGATTTTGAGAGGTTAATGGATATTTAAAAGCTCCGTAATCCTCAACAATATTGAAAGCATTTGCGTAGATCTACAAATTTCATGACGCCATTGCTGACCGTTCTTGAAAATCTGCCGTTAACCACTTGAATGCCGTGAGACCATATTTGCCCCAGCTCACAAACATCTCATATAAACGCTGTAACTCCCTTACTATTAGAGTTAGACATATGTTCTAAACGGTGCTAGAAAGGCAAAACACCACGCTTTATAGTCTAATCTAAAAAATAACCACCAAAACAGGAAAATGCACCCCTTTATGAAACTGAAAAGTTTTGAATCGCAATTTGAACAAAAAAATTGACTCTATGAAATTTTTTTATTAATTATTTTTATATGAAGACAAAAAAGTGAGATGACAATAACGTTTATAATACATTTGTCTAATAAAATATGTATTTGTTTTTTTTTGTTATCAGTAATTTTAGTTAGAAAAAAAGTGAGGTGAGCCATTTTAAAACTTTTTTTGTTTGCATGCAAAATTTTTATATTTCAAAAATTAAATGTTTATTTTGAATTATAAAATTTGAAAGCATATTTTATCACTTTTCAAAAACAGTTTTTAGTTTTGGGATATATCCAAAAATATTCCCCTTATTTGCATTTTATTGTAAAGCGGAAATATTTTGACTACCTGAAAAGTACGCCAAATTTCTGGAGCGTTAAATTGATTATCGCCTCCCAATAAACCGATTATCGGTTTAGGTGACGCTCAAAAGAATTTATTCTACTCTTTCATAGATGGCGAGTAAAATTATTTTAGAAAAAACACTCTTTACAAGTTATGCTTTAAAATATTAAGATGAATTATTTGTTTGCGCTGGTACATATGCAATATGAATACTAATAAATAGTTTTGTCCATAAACAAACTCAAATCCTACAAGAAAGGCTAACAAATACAATATTGAATTGGATCACCGATGCTACATTGTATTTGTATGCCTTTCTTGGAAGAATTTGCTTATGCACAAAACTATGTATTCACATTAGCGTAAAAAGTGTTTTTCTGTATAATAATTAAATTAATCTATCAAAGGGCAGATTATGAATTCTTTTACGTTTTTAATGGATAAATTTTACTAAGTTTATCTTTAAAAAAATTCAACTGTTCGCAGTTTCCTAGAACCATACGATAGAGAGGAAATTGTGTTTGTTAATGTTTTCACTATCACGTTTTTCAGCTTCTTTCTTCTTTATCATCCAGTTTTGTGACCTCATAAAAAAGCACACAATCTACAAAACAATCTGATGCTTTCGCCTGTATTGTTTTCAAGTCGTTTCTATTCAGTCTCTATTTTATTTGCTAGAGTTTTTGGTCCGATATTTACTTTGTGTAGCTTTTCCGGTCCGTGGGATCGAATTAGTACTTGAGCGATGTTTTCGGATGCAGGTTGAGTCAATACGATCGGCTTGCCCTGCTGTATTGTAGACGTGGGCAAAATTGAATGAATGAATTAAATGAATAAATTCAATCTTGTGACATACTCGATCTGATTCTCTTTTTCAAAAGGAATTAAATCTTAATTCCTTACCATTGGCCTTGCATCCTACGATTTTTAACAGCACCATATTTCTTTTTATTTCTATTTATTTATTTTACAGTTAACCGGTTGAGTTAAATAGACCCCTTTAGGGGTCAAACAACGAAACAGCGGTAGAGTCTATTTGACCCTTTTAGGGGTCAGCTCATATGGTCTCATACAAATCGTTATATCTCCCTTAATATCATGAAAAGAAATGTGATCTAAACGGTGTTAGAAAGAAAAAATACCACGCTACGATTTGTGTTTCAAAGTTTTACGCAAAAAAAAATAATTATTCGGCTTTACGACATCAAACTTCCGCCGGCCATTGTTAGTCTTCAAGCGGTAATGTGTGCAGACAGTCTCCCAAAAAATATATAGTTTTGTGAATTATTTCAAAGAAAATGCAGAAGTTTTTATTATATTTATTTAATTAAATGTGTTGGCTACTGCTTTTATGATATTTTTTCTTTGTTTATATAATTTTTCTTTCGAAAATATTGGATTTCGTAAATAGAAAGCTGCTACTGTGCGCCATTTTCAATTTACGAAGACGTTTTTGAATCATAAAAGTGTGTAATTTCAACCTCTTATAATTACAAATCATATTATTATTCATTTTAGTCCCCAGATTTTGTAAAAATTTCAGCAATTGCATTCAGAAAAAGTTATAAATCAAACGTTTTGTAAGCTCGCACTTATCACGTAATAAATAAACCACTTGACAGTTTGTAAACACATTAGTGATGGGGTCTTCCGAAAATCGAAACACACTAATTCGAGATTTTTTTATGTAATGAAGTTGTACACATTTGGTAAGACCTTTATTAATAATTTATCTTATGCAAGGACGAAACTTGAAAGACTCCACTCCTCAAGTTGACGAAAGCACTGATTCCGACGGTAGCTACGGTAAAGGTAGCGAAGTTTTTTCATGGAAAGTTTGTAATGGTCAAATATTTTCTCTAATGCCCATGGTCTTTTTTGCAAACAATTGGGTTTTTAACATGCCTTTGGTCGACTGCATAATGTCGTATGTATCACAAAATGCTAAAATGAAGTCTTATGACTTTCGTGACCATTTACGTGGCTTAGGTGATAAACAGAATTAGACTCCCTGTATACATTTTGATCTTTTACAGTAAAATCTATTCATTATCTTTTCGCATGGCTCGAAAACATCATACCTATCCTCATACTCTGTGGTCCTCCGCACAGGACGTCACGGGGGATATTTTTTGTGTGTTTTTTGTGTGCGTGTTTTTTTTGTGTATGTGTTTTTTTGTGTGTACAGTCGAATTTGGTTATAACGATCAAGGCAATAGCAAGGTCACATTTATATTGAGAAATTATCAAATGATATTTTAGTTCAGACTTATTCTTATACAATTGTTGGCTTTTACAACGACATATATAATATTAAAATAATAATATTATTTTCAACACAATATCTAAATACGTAAATGGTTCATTGTGTTTCGTGGAAATCGGGCATCCAATTTTATGAAACTATATACTTTCCATGATAACGTCTTAAAATTTTCCTACAATTCTTTTTAGATATCTGGTATTATGTTCTATATATTTGGTTCTATGTACGTTCCATATAACCCTGTAACATTTTCCAATATTTGTTTTTAGATTTATGATTTTATGACACTATGTTCACTCCAAGATAACCTTTTGGCAATCACCAAAAATTTTTTTTAGATTTTTGGTTTTATGATAAACTTTTAACAAGTTCAAATAATTTTATTTAAATTTTATAAACTTATGTTTTTAATGATTATGTGTATGTATGTGTATTTTGTGTGTATATGTGTTTATATGTATAAAAATGTACATATACATATGCGTAAGCACGCATTTATGTGTACATGTACGCATATTTATTTACCCATCTCAGAAAAGACATCGTCTAGTGAGACGGGTTACATACTTTTTTTTGTATAATAATGTTATTTTAATAAACGCCCGGGTTGCCGGCAAATAAAAATAATAAAATAAATTGTTACTAATTAGTTATTTATTTTTGGTACTTCTATTTTTTTATAATAAATAAATAATAAATATCTTGGAGTTTTATTATTGTGCACATTCGATAACTTATTATATGTAAATCAATGCTATTAGAAATAGATAATATTTCGTTTATTTATATTTGTTTTTACGAAAAATATGGAAATAACTCTGAATACTTTACGAAAAATATCGAATATTTATTATAAAAGGTAAATAAATACTATTGGAAATATAGTTATATTATAAATACGTAATAGTTTATAAATATTTCAATTATTTGAAATGAGAATTCAATTATTTGCGAGAAATATCGAAGTAATAACTCCTTTTTATAATCGAAATATCTCTGCGTTTGTTCCCATCACTAATGGGAACAAACGTCATTCGGGGGAAGTCCACTTTCCCATACTAGTTCAGTCTTTTTATTCCAAATTCAACGCGAGTCGAGTGAAATCACGCTCGTAATTGAAGTTATTTTTCACTGTTACTTTATGCATAAGTGCCGGGTTTTGAACGTGTTTTTATAGCCTTACCTGTACACTCAAGTTTTATTTACATAATATTGTGATTTGATGTAGATTTGTGTGTGCTTTATGTTACATCGTAAAAAGTAATTTTTGGTTATGTTTGCTGTTTAAATCGAAAAGAACGTGGTTTTTTTTGTAAATTGTTATATAAATTTAGTGTTTTTATCGCATAAAACCCTAATGGATCTATTTATGCCAATTCCCACTTAATAAACGTAATATAATAATTCAAAATAATATCTTTATCAGTTCCAAAAATTTTGTTAAAATCTCGCGTACGTCAAAAATTTTTGAAACTTTGTGAATTTTTATTAATTATTTTTGTTTAAAATGAAACAAAAGTGAGTCGACTATACTGTTAAAAATACATTCGACTATTAAAAAACGAGTTTCTTTTTTCGTGATCAGTTATTATAGTTCAGTTTTCAAAGGAAAGAACGCAAGGTGATCCATTTTTAAAACTTTTTACTGTTTGCATTAAAAATATTTATATTTCAAAAATAACATGTTTACTTCTAATAATACAACTTGAAAGCGTAATCAATCGCCTTTCAAAACAAAGTTTTAGTTTTTGGATACGTCCAGAAATATTCAAATTATTTTGATTTTATTGTAAAGCGGAACTTTTCAAGAATTCCCCGCCATTTTACGGCATTTTTATTAGCGATAAAAGTCATTAAGCTCTGGCCTGACGGGTTAAATTATTTCATGTTATATTGAGGTAAGAAAATAATAATGTGCTCTGTAAATATTGTAGTATTTTGTAGGAATTTAGTTAAATATTATTCTGGTTATTTGCTGCGCGGATAGGCAGGTAGGTAGATAGGCAGGCAGATAGACGGCGCGCCGCGAAATGCCTGTCACGTGTAGTATCCCGCGCAGTAAATCCATAAAAAATAAACCCGTAGGCCAGAGTCAAGTCCCCCAGCCCAAGCGACAAAACCGCCAACCGACAAAGTCACGACGAGTCAGTCAAGAACCAAGTAATTCCGAATTCCGGTATCGCGTCTTTTTCACAGTCGTCCCGCAGCTCCCACTTATTCAAGGAATTAATAATTTTATTCCTCATTCATTTGTGTCGTCATATTCCTAAATGTCTATGCGGACCGTAGCGCTCAATCCCAATCTCTGTTTCACTTACTCAAGGAATCAAAACATTTGTTTCTAATTCAGTTGTGACGTCTTTGTCCAAATCCTATGTCCCACGTGTCGAGTCGATCTGAGTCAGATCGACTCTAGTCTTGGTAGCTGCATAACATAACCAACTATATAACGGTTATTTAAAAATACCCACAACTACGCTAGCGGCAGCTCGGGTATTTGGTTATTTGGTTGTGGCGGTTGTGGGGGTTGTTGGTTGTTGGCGGTTGGTCAAAAACTACCTGATACCCAATACCCATTCCCACCACTGAAAAATCCAAAACCTACACAACCATGATAACCACTGATAACTAGAAAACTAGATAACTATCACAACCTCATACGTCATACATAACCAGTAGTTGGCAACTGGCAACTGGCAACTGGCACCCTAAGCCATCAGTTGTAGCTTCACGAGCCGGCGTGGCGTGCGGAGCTATATTCTTGTAATATTATACTGAATTTCTTTCGAAAAATCTTACGATTGCGGAATTTTTTAGAAGTAAAAAATAGTGTTTAATTATTTTAGTTTATTTCTTCGCTTAGAATATTATTAGTATATTTAGGTATTTTTACATAAGTGTAAAAGTTTAAAACATTTTGTTTATAATTTGTGAAAGTTTTGTTAAAAAATTGTAAATATTGCAGGCAATATTTGGGCCGATTTGACAAACATAACGTGGATAAAAAAGCGCCGTGTAAATTGTGTAAACTTGTTTTGAGTTATAAAAATTCAACGGGAAATTAAACTTCCCATCTAAAAACAACACATATTTCTGCATTTGCTGAATTAAATGCGTTTTCACCAACTGAAATCAAAAGTGCTACAGTGCCGAACGCCATTATTAAAGCGCCCAAAGCGTTTCACTTTATGATGCTCCATCTACTTCATCAGCACCACCAAAACCCAAAGGTAAATGGATGCATATAAACCAAAAAAGAAGAACGCACAGCAAAAGGGAATAATCGACATGGGTTTGCTCACCGATAGTTTCCAGCCTTTTTGCTTGGTGGAAGAAAGTGTGTTTATTGTCGGAATTTCCCATCCTAATTGCTAAAGTATTTTAACTCCTCGATTTCCAGTAATTTGATAATTACTCTGGCCGGAATATTGTTCATAATAATAACTTATTGCCAAAATCTTAACAATCTATTTACTTGTTGCGCTTGGGAAATAACGTACATAAATATAATATTGTTTTGTAAAAATATTTGTAGTTGATATATGCAGGTTTGTTTCACATTGAAAGAAAAAATAATGGTCCGTTATAATAATAGAGTGATGCCTTAAATAAAATATTTCTGAAAGTAATAACTATGTAATAATGGCAACAAGCTATCTACCTTCATTTACATGTATTTCTTTCGAGAAATTTTCAGTTCTTATTTATTGTAATCTTTGTTGTGTATAGCAGTCGTGTGAAATTTCACTACATTCGATTTATCAGGCATTGCAATAAATTTACATTTTTACAAGCTTATAATATATTTTCCATTAGAGGTATTTATTTAAAATTTAATTTAACTTATTTTATTCCCTTCTAAAAAAATTCTGATTGCTGCCCTGCTTGTAACTGGTGATTATATTCGTTAAAAATCGACAGCGCCATACGGGTCACATGTTTTGTCTTTATTTTTCTTTGGTGAGGTGAAACGGTAATATTAGATAGTTCGCACAGCGTTGTCCCTTTTCGTGGGTCAAAAACTCACCCGATACCCAATACCCACGGACAAAACCAAATACCTCCATAACTCCATTACCATGATAACTACTGATAACTAATACCTAGACAACTAGCGAGCATCAACTGTAACCGGCAATAACTGAGATAACCAAATAACCGTTTTATAACCAGTTATCTACATACTAATAACCAGTTGGTTATGTTATTGAATTTCTGGCCAGTTACCCAAGACTAGATCTGACCGGACAACTCAAGTCCGTTGAAGATTAACTAGGTCCGCGGAATGCAAGTTATTCAAGTCACTGCAAGACAAAAGACACCTATTAGTCAGAAGTTCCTAATTCATCCCTTAATGCTGGCAGAGATTGGGTTCGTCGTTAGTTCCCGCGCGGCCAAGCCGTCAACTCAGGGCGAAACTTCCCACTTCCTGACCCCGAACTCCTGCTAAAAAAAGCGAAATTAAGTTCTATGTTTTTTCTCCCTCCCACCTGCGATAATTATGTAATGCGTTTAGAAACAAAACGATGTTTATTTATATTATTGTTTTTTATGGTATCTGCCTATCTATCCGTAAACAAAACATCAGTCAGCTGTCGAGTGTCGAACCGTGAGAAATAATAATCGAGTGATTATTTGTTCCGTTATTTTTGTAAGAAATTGTACGACGCGTGTCGCTTAGATTTCAATCAGTTTTTATTTGGCGCAAGGTTTTAACTTTACCAGTGAGGTAGGTACCTACATGCATTTAAAAATATATATTTGGGTAAAACTTATTCCAGGTGACCGGATCGGATATATGAAAGCGCGATAATAATATATATTTTTTTTTATGTGAATACCGCACATGTCCCAACCGCTCCCATCTGTAGCTAATGAGACTATGGCATCCCCGATTGGGATATTTTGTGAAGAAGATGTGGGCAAATTATGTGTATTTTCTCTTTCTTTCCTGTTATATGTATAATTTTTTATGTAAAGGCAATTGGAGTGTGTATGTTTTTTTTTATAATTTTAAATTTTAATCTGGTTTTGAGTACTCTTTATTTTTTATCTAAGTGAAAAAAAAAAAATGGCTTCGTCATTAGTTTGTACTTACTGAATTTGGGGTTTATGTAATATTAAGTATGGATGCTATGTATCTGGTGTATAAGTTTTTGTTTTAACGTTTTTTGTTTAAAATGGTGGTGTTTTGTTTACTGTTCGTGCATATATATATTTTCATCACGATTTTTTTTGTGACTTGATTTTGAGGCTCCATGTTACTTAATCATCCTAATTGTTACACACATATAAAAAGGTCGTCGTTGTTGTTGTTTTTTTTTTTTTTGAATTCATTGAATTAAAAGAATGAATTAAAGGAATCAATTCAAAAGGCCGGGAGAATCAGACTGAATCGATTCAGTCCTGGGAATAAATCTGCCCATGTCTACTGTATTGTAACGATTGTTAAACTGTGGAGAAGAATTTGCACTAAAAAAATAACATTCGTCAATCGTTTCGTTAATGTCTGCCTACTAGCGAAACTCGTTAAAAGTGACCGAATTGGATATCGACACTTTAGCTCAGTGGTCAAGAGCACTCGCCCGGAAAGAGAGAGGTCCTGGGTTCGAGTCCCAGAGGTGCAAATATCTTTTTCTGATTTTTCTGTTTCCAGATTTTCAATTGGATTTCCCTCGTAGTGTCTTCATTTAATTAGATAAATATTATATTTATTATATGTTTTAAAAACAAATCGTGGAAAGGTCTATATAAATAAAAAATAATCTCAGAAATGTTTGTACGCACAAAACTTCCAGACGACTGCACCAAATTGGATAATTCTTTTTTTTTCTACCGGTGAGCTCTGGCATTATAAAATTTAGGTGGCCGCGAGCTGTTTGAAAACGGAATATACCGGGAATGAATGTATGGAATGCGGGATGTGGGAGGGGGGGGGTAATAATTGTTAAGTGCAAGCGCTACAGTAATTTCCCTATATTCCCTAAATACCACAAAAAAGTCTTGACTGCTCCCAACCGTCCCACAGTGGTCCCAAATCCCATTCTAGCTAGACAAAAATATTTTTCCACTGAATGTGATGCAAAAGGGTCACAATATGATAAAAAAAAAATATTAAAAAAATATACATTTATTTCAGCCACTGTTACAGCATTTTCTAAGTAAAATAAAATACAAATAAATTGCGTGTCGTAAAAGATTCAAATGAGTCGTAACAATCTGTTGATTTTAAGTAATTAGTTAAAAATATTAATTGTAACATAATTTAAGAACAAAACCGAATGACATTTGTTTATGGTCGAGTCACTATCATCACTTTTGTTAAATGATAATATTCCTGTGACACTGTCAACAGACCTCTGCAGTTTCTACGTTGGTACTTCCAAAATCGACAATAATTTTAAGTCATCACTAGATAAGACATCGGGATGTTTTCGATATTGTGATTATTTCGGATATTACAGCTTCCCGTTTTCCATCTGACCTCAAGCTGACTTAAGCAGCATGAAAGAGTTCTTTTACACTTCGAGAATTCAGAGGACATTTAATTTTTCTTATTTTACTTGTTAACGAGCAAAAACCTAATTATTTTTCTCGCTCACCACATAGTCTATCATCACACGTAACTACCGGAAGAAAAAAAACTGTATTAAGCCATTTCTGTTTTTTTTTTTACATGAATTTTGGAGTATATCTTCGACCATTTCCTATGAAATATTAATAGAAATGAAGCGATACTCTTCTTTCCCATTTTCTATGACATATTAATAGAAATGAAGCTATTCTTCTTCAGTAAATTTTTTTCGAGACCTATAAAATTGTTTTTCTGAACCAAAATGTTTCCGTGTTGCAGCATAACTCGACTTTGATGCGCCTTTTTCTTCCAACATCTCCAAAATATCAAAAATACACATCAAGGGTAGAGGTTCTGTTAAAGCCAAAAGAGCACGTAAGAGCAGACAAATTCTATAAGAAAATATAGATAAAGAATGGTTTTATACGAAAATTGTTTAGTTTGGAGGTACAAATTGGTACACGATTTTGAAAGTTTAATCAAACTTTAATAATAATAATAATAATTTGATGATTTATATAGCGCCGTTTTTGTGAAAAATCACCTCAAGGGCGCTGCACAAACTTACAATACATTTCTAAAATCTAGAAAAACTACAAACTAGACAAACAACTAATGGCTAAAAATTGCATCCACCGGTTCATAAGAAAATATATGTACAATGTCTCGACCAATAAACGCGATGCTTCTTAAAAATGTATACAGGTCCATACTTACCTGGGAGGTCGCTTGAAATTAAGACTTATTGTCTATTAAGAAATTTAGATATAGTTCGCACGCAGGGGACATTATTGGCAAATAATTGTAAATATTGATAATGGTTTTACGATTTTTTAAAGACTAATAAAAGTAATATGGAAGAGGCAAATTTTTAAATACTTAAATAAATTTGAAAGAACACACCATGGACTTTAATTTTTTTCTTGACGTAATTTCTCTCCGATTTCAAATAACACCACTAACGACAGAACAGCGCGTACACCCGAAAGAGTTGGGCCGTAGGGCGGCCGCCTGGCACATTCAAAGTGTCGTGTTTACATCGTTACCACGTGTAGCGCGTATTGTTTTAATTTTTTTATCGATGCGAACATAATGCTATGGAATGTTTTCTATACTGTGAGTATGTTTTTGTACATAAATAAAAACATCGTCGAAATCTTTATGTCTAGCTAGATTGTTCTAAAGGAACCATCGTGCGTCCGGAGCCAGGGAGTGAGACTATGGCATACGTTGTGAGGGGAACAAATGGGTTACGTTATGAGGCTGCAGGTAATGGGGAGGGAAGGGAGATAGGAAGTCCGTGATATTGTTCATAGTATCGTGAGTAAATTACGATAAATTAAAAAAAAATGAAAGTTTTGACGTGCATTCATTTCCCCATTTTTCGTTGTTCACGGTCCATCCGGATATCCTGCTTGTGTGCATACCCGTCTCCACATACCTCTGAACTTCCTCCCGTTTTCCCATACCACTTCAGCAAATTACATTGCTATCTACGTATGAACTAGCTGATATCCATTGTGGCCCACGAACTCGGGACTCCGGTGGGGCTATCGACCCCACCCAGAACCAGTGTGTTCCCGTTTTGTTTTGAACCAGAACAATAGGTAAACATGACAAAGCAAGTGGAGTGCTGTTTGTTTTGGGACATTTTTGGTTGCAGTCCGATAGATAAACAAATGGGCACGTTTCAACGGGATAATTACGGAGTAATATACCGGTTGACAACCTGCGCAAGAATTAATGTGCATTTTCTTTGTGTGAAATCCGTATCTATTCCTAATATTTTTAGTTAACACCCTTTCAGCCCTACACAATGGGCACAACAATATAAGTGAGGTGTTTTTTTTGTTACAGCCCATCAGATTATTTAAACCTTTGAATATTGAATAGAAACTTCATAAAACTTGAAAATTAACAGCATACTTCAATCCGCTGTCTCGAATGTGTCTCTATATAATATGTTGAATGTGACTGACTACATATCTACGCAAACAGTATCGCATACTTTAAAAGGCAAATTAGAAATCTAGTAACATGACATGTCATTAATATAAGTTATATTTTAAATCGAGAGTGAATGGTTGTTATTTCTTCTATTTATTATTCTCCCTTTACTTCATATTTTAATATTTATGCTTTATTTTTGTTAACTCTATTAATATTTTTTTTTATATCTTTTTATTTCTAATTATTGTTAACATCTCTACATAGAGAAAAACAAATCTCAAACTGTGAATTCTGTGAAAATTTATTAGTGGATTATTAACGTTTGTGCTCTTTACAACTTTTCTAGTTAATAATCTGCAAATTTTCCATCTTGATACTACATCATGTCTTCGCAGTATTGAAATAAATGTCCCCCAATTCCCATTGATTAAGACGCCATAACATTTTTCACATGAATAAATTTAAAAATAATATCGCATACTTTAGCCCCTTAACCCAGATGTGTCGACTATATGACAAGATAGAGTGCTGAAGTTTCGTCGATAATTTGTACGGATTTAAAAAAAAACTTCTGGCGCTGTAAAAAAATTACTTACTAATTATATTGTGTCAATTGTCTCTCTATGCATGCCTCGCGTATTTCTCATGTCTCTTGCCACTCATTGTGCAATGAGTGAGCTTGTATATAATTCTGTATTTTTATTTGTGATGTTTTTGTTTTCTTTTTTTTATTGTACGTATTTGTATTTAATTGTAGGTTTTTGTAATTGTGTAATAACTGAGTTTTTATAATTGGATTGTTCTGACGTATGTGCGAATATTTGTAAAACCCAGTGTAAATAAATAAATAAAAACAATAATAAATAAAACTTTAAATTTGATGAATTATTCTGTGAAAGCACCCGTCTTTCATTTAACGCTGTTTTCTGAACCTAACAATGTAAACAATGAAACCTGTAAACAAACATTGTGTTCACAACTTTCTCACTTTTACGACAACATAAAATAACTAACTCCTGCAAATGTATAAATTACACATTTATAATGTTGTTAACGACCGAACTGATTAAAAAACACAAATATGTCGTGCGAGTTGCATTAAGGGGTTACATGGGTTTAATCGGGGTAAAATCGGCCTATTTGAAAAAAAAAAATTCCATACAAAAAATAAAATATTTTATTAAAACTTTTTATTTTCTTGAACATACACATTCGACAAAGAATTTTTGAAATTTTCGAAGGAAAATATTTAAAACTCTGCCATTGCGACGTCATTTCCGGTGACCCTTCGAAAAAAAGGTGCGGCCGCGTTGACAGCAGAACTCACGACAAGATCATTTGAAGTAAAAAACAAAAATACCTATTTTAGTTAAGACCATAAACTAGAACTTGGACGAAGGGTAAAAAAAAAAGTGAAAATTGGATTTTTGGTAAGCCTTTTTACAAAAAAATGCAAATTTCGGTGAAATTTGCTCTACATTTTTATTTTTTTAAATAGTTGTAATCGTAAGAAAAATCAATCCTTCGTCCAAGTTCTTAAGAATTGCATTTCAAAGACGTATGTAAAATTTCATCAAAATCGGTTGAGTAGTTCTCGAGAAATCTTGACAACCGACTTTGAAAACACAGTTTCAAGAAAAATGTGTTTAAAGTTTTGAGTGACAATAAAACTGGAAATTTTATTTTTATTTTCAACTTACAATGAATCGTCGATTCCAGGGTCATAAATTTGATGAAGCTGATGTTTCTTCATTAAAAGTGCAAGCAGAAACTAATGCAGCAATATCAACGACCTTTGAACCAGTAGGAAGTATTTTTGGAGTAACTTTCCAGATTAACTGGTTCAAGCTTTCATTATTATTTAGCCTTGAGCGCGCAACTTCCTAAGGCTGTATCTCCGAAACTATTTCTCGGATCGTCTTGAAAATTTAGGACAATATTCTAGAGATGTTGTAGAACCTAATAAGACAATAATAAAAAAAAATTTTAAACCGTGAAACCCGTGTAACCCCTTAAATTAGTAAGCGCAGTTTGGATCAGCTTTTAATTAATTAAATTGCAGGCACACCTGTGCTCGGGCTCAGGTGCACACATCGACAATACCGTGCCGCCCGTCTTGCGAAGTACAAATAACACAGTGGTGTTTGGTGTTTCCTCTTTTCGGTAACGACGTTAACACATCGTTAAGCCGATAAGCGCAGGCAACTGTGAAATATTTGACATGCACGTTTTTTCAAAGGGTGAGGTTTTACGTTTTAGCGTCGTGACAAATTGCTTTTTTACGATTTTCAGGACGAAAGACTAGGAGTAAAATCACGTGGTACTTTTTCCATACTATTTATGTGTTTACGTTCTTTAGATCAACATAAGATTGTGAATTTTACAATCCATCCCGTAACGTAGTTTTTTTTTAAGTTTCGACTTCTTAATGTAATTGGTGTATGGTCCGTTGAAGGTCTCTGGAAATTGGAATCGATCGTAAATCGAGCTCCTCGTTTGACTTCTTTCGTCTTCCAAAACAAGGGGTGGATCGCACAGTAATGATTGAGGTTGTACTTGGAATGAAATTTAAACATGTGTTAAATTACTAGTATACCTATCGGTTAATTGCGTACAAATAGTTCAGGTATACCTGGAATAAAGGTGAAATGATTAAATAGATGGCGGCTGTAAGGCTTTTAGAAATGGAATTGTTGAATCTTTACAAGTAATTGAATAACAATAGTTTCCAAATAATTTCACACTTTTTGCTTCTTGTGAAAGCCTAGACCAGGGGTCGGCAGTTTGTCAAGTGAGAAGAGCAAATTTGTCAAAGAAACAAGATATTAAATATATCAGAGAGCCGTATTAAACGGGGGGAAGGGGGGTTTGTAATCGTATTGGGGTAAAAATTTGGTGCTGATAATTACGATTTGCTTTGTGTTATCTACACTCTTACTGTAATATCACACTTCTGCCCGTTTAAATGTTTCTATAAACAGACTTGCGCGTGAAAGACTAGAGATGAAATTGCAATTGATTTACTCGAAAACGAAAGGTTAAATTCAATAAAGTTAAAGGAGTCCCTCCTGATGGGCCTCTGGAGATCGGGGACGGTCTGAAAATGTTCTCCTTTTTTTTTACAGTTAATACCGCACAAGAGTCCCAACTGCTCCCGTCTGGAGCCAGTGAGACTATGGCATTCCCAATCGGGGTATGTTGTGAGGCTGAAGGTAGTGGGGAGGGGAAGGAGATAGGTAGGGCAGAGGACGGTGGGGAAGTACCTGGCTATTCAGATCTGGTCACTAAACACGACTAAAAGCCATTTCAAGCAACGTTTCAATTCTGAACGGTGGTCTAACACTAGGGCGATACTGATAGTATCTTCCACTCTGGAACGTACCGCAAATATGCTATATATTATTTTAAATGAATAAATTGTGAAATAACACAAATTAATCAAATAAATTTTTTTTGCGCACGCCGGGGTCGAACCCGCGACCTTCGGATTGTGAGTCGAGAGTCTTACCTCGGGACCACGGAGACCGTCAAATAAACGGCTATTTGCATAAATGTTTGTATTTGTTGCTTTTCATTTCTTTTCTTTTTTATATTCTTTATTTTTTTCCGAAATGTGAAATGTATTTCATAGCATTGCCCCTACTTCTCGAATAAACTATTATCATTATACCAAAAAAAACGACTCTAAGTGTGATGTAGATTCACCATTTTCCCTCATACCACTAGTTTTTGGCCACCATTTGTAAGATCCTCCTATTCTTATATGTTTTTTTATTCGTCGTACGTAACGGAAAGAGTGTCGAATGGTTGGTTCTTCCATAAGAGCCATATCACAAAGACTCAGTTTTTTTATTCCAGACCAAAGCATTATAAAATGTTCTTTATTCAACCTACGACCTTTTGCACATCATCCGTTACAATCTTACCCTACGTACCCTGCGTAGTTTTTTGTCTGCTTTTTTCCGTGCCCCATTTCGCTAAATTTCCATATTACCCGGGTATGAAGATTGATGGTGCAGAAGTAATGTTCCTACGTTATGTAATACATATGTGATGTCATACATTCTCGTTGCATACACTCTGTTATTTTATATGCGTAATAAAGGCGTGTAATTACGCCGCGGACAATCGTGTTGCTGTTTAATCATTTACATACTTGGAAGTAGTATTCAATAAAAGTATTATTTTTTAATAATATTCATGACTATCTAGAATCTAGATGACTCGAGTATTTTTTAAGTGAAAACTTCTTTAGCACCGTTGTGATTTGAAACTTGATGAAACGGAAACGAGCGACACTAAAAAGAGACAAACAAACACAGATGTAGGATTAAGCCTGAGAAAATGAGATCGAATAATCAGTGCCCTCTTTGTGTGGTACTTCGTAGCCTTTCGGCCTGCTCTTTGTGCGACGCTTCGTAGAATAAAATGTAAAATAATTTTTAAACTTGGTAACGAAATTATAATAAATAAACCCTACAATTATCCAACTCTTGATATTCTGCTTTTGTCTCATTCTCTCGAAGTTATGTTTTCTGAAGGTTTCACTTCTACAGCGTGTGAACTGTATGTACATTGAAATTTTTTAAGAATACCAACATTGATTAAAAGTTACAAATCGTTTCAAGATTTTTAACGAATGTGCATGATTTGAATTTAAATCGTTGCTTTTTTTACATTAATTTCAGTAGTAGTTCGTCTTTGAGGATACTGTGTGGAGGGTCCCTTTCGAAAAGGAGGGAAATGAAGGTCTGGGAAGGAAAAAGATATGAGGGTGGGTAGAAATCTGGGGGAGAGTGTGACGAACGTGTGAACCCGTCCCTTCCACTGCGGTGCATGGCGATGTGTCTGCTGGAGAGGTCAAAAGATCTTCCTCATCCAGTCTCTCCATCAACCAGTCTCTTCCTATCTGGCCCGCCACGCAGAAGTGTGCGCAAACGCATGGGCCGCCAGACCTAGATAAACCTCAACCCCTGAACCCGGGTACCCACGCTAAATCACCAAACGCAGCGAACCACTTGGGTAACCCATGGCAGGGTTGTTGGTTAACCAATAAATGGTTCCCGGAGCGGCGGTACCCATAATTTGGGAGGCTGGTACGGGTACCGCCGCCCGGGAACACACCTCTGCCGTAGGTCACCCCAAGTGGTTCGCTACGTTTGGCGACTTAGCAGGGGTGTCCGGGTTCATGGGATTAGGTTTGCCCGGGTCTTGGTGGCGGATGCGTCTGCCCACCAGCTGCACGGCAGGCCGGGATCGGGAGAGAATGGTTAATGAGTCCCTTTGACTTCTCCAGCCGTCACTCCTGGACATACTGACCCCCAGATTCCTACCCACCCCTCATATCCTTTTCCTTCCCAGAACTTCCTCTCCTTTCTTTCCTAAAAAGACCCTCCACACAGCATCCCCAAAGATGACATATGCTCTGAGGGTAATTATTTTTCTCAGGGCCTCCTGTGGGTAGCTAATGTAAAAACAAAAAAGCGCCTTCCAAAAATATGTTGATCGATTTTAAACTCAATTTTATGATACTCTTTGTAATTAATGACAACAATCCACTTTATTTTTACAACTTGAACTACATTAATTACACATTCGCGAATCTACATTGGAATCATAAATAACCCTGGCGTCTCGGTAGCTCGGTGGCGATTCAGTACGCCTTCGCGGCGTTTCTCTTCCAATTGACCTCTGACATCCTCACTCACTGCTCACTGCTCACTGCTCACTGCTCACTGCTCTGTATCTGACGGCAGTTGCTTGGAGCCGGAGATCAATGGGACTGATTGATTTATTGTGGTCGTCTGGATGCTGCGAAAAATTATTGCGAAGGTCGCATATCGGACTTTCTGGACCATCTTGTTGCTAGAGAATGCACTTGTGCGGTCAGGAACCTCTGTTTATTAACTAGCACAGAAGAGCTATTCTCTATCTTTTGTGAGAATGAGATCGTTCTCCCGCGAGATGTCCTGTCAGATTTGTGTGATTTTCTACAGCAGTTAAATGAATAAATAATCATGCATACTTGCAGGAATTCGTGTTTAAAACGACCCAAACTAAAATACGTGACAGCTCACAGCTGAGATTTTGACATCGAAAATCACACAAATCTGACAGGACATCTCGCGGGAGAACGATCTCATTCTCACAAAAGATAGAGAATGGCTCTTCAGAGCTGCGACAATTCACGACACAATCTGAATTCTTGACAAATCAATACCAATTTTGTAAGAAATTTAATTTATTTTCTAATACAAAATATTGTATCTACTACAATGTCATTACTACTGGACGATCCCTTTGTGTGGTCTCTGGATAGTCCGCCATCAGTAGTAAATTGAGCTGCTATATGACTTCGTTGTTTCCAATCCAAGGGAACGCGCATAGAGATTTGGGGTTATCCGTTTTATGATTAAAAACACTTCAGTTTGTGTACTGGATATTGTTGTAAACGCGTATAATAATTCAAATGAATTGAATTTTACAGTGATTTGATTCAAGTTGTGAGCTTTTGGGCTCTGAAATGTGGAATGAAATGGCAAGAAATTATATCGAAAATATCAAGACAATGTAAAGACCACAGATGAATGATAACATAGACAAAAGTTTTACAGAAAAGTCAGACGAAAGGTGACACAGACGTTAAATTTATGGTAAAAAGATATAGATGGAAGTTGGAAAAAATGAATTAAATTTGGAAGCTAAGTTAAATATTAAACACAGGACAACACAACACTCAACAACTTCAACTGGGTAACTCTGAAATCAGCTTTGTTGGGAAATTGAATTATAAGATGGTAATCAATCTGATAAATCGGTTGTTGTCTAATATTTACACTGATAAGAATAGATTAATAGTTTATTTGTGTATTGGGAACCGTAAACTTATATTTTGGGAATAAGAAAATGGCTTATCATTATTTATTTACGTAAATAGAATGATTTACCTACAACAAGTTACATACAAAATATGCAACGATAGCAACTTAAGCAATTCCTCAAATTTTAGAGCTACAATTAGCTAGTTTTGTTGCCTAATTGAAACATGGAAAAACATTTGTGGTAACTAGAGTTGTTACCTAGTTATAGAATTAAACGTTAATGTTTTTTTGGAGATATTCACAAAAAATAACTCGATGATTCCAACGCATTACGACTTTTCTGTTTGCGACATTCATAGACGAAGAAATAAAGTTACGCTTTTACAGCCTTACTTAAAAACGTCGAGAAAATTTTATTCAATTGATAAACGACCGCGGATTAAGAAAAAATGACTAATTAATAAAATTAAAATATTGTTCATGGAAAGTACGTCGTATGTCGTTCATATGTCGTAGGCCGATCGTAAAATCAGGCAGATCATGATGCGCCTAGTCACATCATCATCTGCCGCATCGTGAAATGGCGGCAGATCCAATGGCTAAAGCCATTTCAAGCAACGTTTCAGTTCTGAATGATGGTCTTTAGGGCGATACTGATAGTATCTTCCACTCTGGAACGGGCCACAAATATACTAAATATTATTTTAAATGAATAAATTGTGAAACAACACAAATTAATCAAATACAAATTTATTTGCCACGCCGGGATTCGATCCCGCGACCTTCGGATTGCAAGTCAAGAGTCTTACTGCTGGACTACGCCAGTCGTCGTGTTGAGGGTATTTTTAGGAAAGGAAGCAGATGGAATTCTAGGAGCAAAAAAGGTATGAGGGGTTGGTAGGAATCTGGGGGTCAACGTGTCCAGGGTGAAGGACATATAAATCCATCCCCCACTGCGGTACAAGGCAATGAATTGAGAGTCCAGCTGGAGAGTCCCTCAACCAGTCTCTCGCGATCCGGGGTGCCAAGCAATACTGCGTGGCGGGTCGGATCGTCCAGCCGGAGCCTTGCATCGCAGTGGGAGAGATGGATTCACTCTTGGACACGTTGACCCCCAGAATCCTAACAACCTCTCACACCTTTTTCCTTCCCAGAACTTCCTCTCCTTCCCTTCCAAAAAAGACCCTTCACACATCACCCCCGAAGATAAAATAGGTCCTGAGATTTTTTTTTCTTCAGGGCCTCCTATTTGGAGATGATGTAAAAAAAATGTAAATGTAAAAAACGTCAGTGCATTTCTGTATCGACACAACTTTACCCGTTATAATCCGGAACCATCGCAATAATACCTACGTAACACGTTAATTTAGCGGTCCGTTCGTTATCCGATACGCAGATTAAAGCACCCAACACCCGTCCGGGGACTTTAATTAAACTCATTGCTTATTCTCTGGCTGTGCAACATGGGACATGGCCCATGGGATATACGGTAAATGGGACATGACACACATTACAAGACTTCCACCAGATGACGTATTTCCAAATATTATAATATGTGAACGTGCTGTAATTCGTTAACGCTTGCAGTACGCGCCAAAATTAAATGCCGATCTGAACATGATACGATCCATTCTCGCACAGTCATGTTACTGATTTTGCAATGACCGTAAGCGAAAGAGAAAGAAGCGTAAAATATTTGTGCGACAGGGAAAGGCGTGGGCGGGGAGGCATGCGGCTATTCGGGCCTCCCAAGACAAAAATGTGAATATTCTTAGTATTTTATATTGCTACCATTATAGATAATAGGCATAAAAACTGGTAAACGTAGTCTAAAAAGGGGCAAATTTAGCGCAAAAGTGGTTTTTATTTATTTTGTGTTATTTTTTAAAAAAGAAAAAAGTTAATCAACGGAAACTTTTACAGATAATCTTAGCCATGAAAGTTATTTTTGTGCTTTCATACATTTCTCATGAAAAAAAAAACGTTTTTAGTAGTTATGGCTTACTTTTTTTATAAAGCAATTAACAAACATATTTTGCTTCTTCAAATACGGTAAACTTATTTTTGGCACCATTTTAATTCAGAAATCAATAAAATACGGTTTTAACCCCTCTATTGTTTGAAAATGGTTTATTTTTGATGGTTTATAATTTGACAATGGTTAAATAATAGCTCTGCCATTGGAGGAGAGCAAACCAAAGTCATCATGACCAATGAATTAGATTGCGTATATAGGACGGTGACCGGCCAACTCGGAATGAAACCAACTCAGAACCATCTCAGATAAGTCATTTAGAGTGATAAAAAAAAATATATAAAAAATTGGTTAAATAGGTTATGTTAGGGTTATCGGCTAATTTAAAATTATTTTTTTCATAGATTTTAATGACTTTTCAAGGAGGTGTTGAGTTGACATTATTCCCAGTTGGCATGGAACCATATAGGACATCTCACTATTGCAAACATCTGTAGAACAAATCACACTTAGATTTTAATATCGATTTACATACAACCTAAGCCAAATAAAATAATATAATCCTGCCAAACCTTACTTCAATGATTATTATTACATTATCTATTTTACTTCATCTTTTTTTTCTACATTCGGAATATTATTTTCTTTATCCACTGGAGCGCTTTTTGCCACAATATGGCACTATTTAAAATACCTCGGATTGCTTTGCTGCCAATTTTGACAAATTTTCTTTTATTTTTAGGTAATTAAGTAGAAGTTTACGATTTTATAATTGTTTTTTTATAAATCCTACGAATGTGTGATAAACGACAAAAATCAGGTTAATTCATTGGCTATATAGAATTATAATCAGTTTGTATGTCTCCATTTTAAAATTCGGAGATATGATTTTTTTAATTTGGGCGGAAAATATTCAAAATGTCGAGCAAAATCATAGAAAAAAGTTTTTAATTGCGCTGTCGCTCCAGTGGCTAAAGGTTTAACCTACACTTCCTATTACCTTTCTTTTTGTTTTTATTGTAAGGTTATTTATAGACCACAAAGAAAGAATATTCAAAAGTATTTTATCTTAATATTTATTTAGTACGTATGTTTCTACGCATTTATGTACCTCCTACTGTCTCGACACTGGTATGTCCTATAAGATAGACCTGAACTCAAACTTTTTATAGATAAATAAATACAAAAATGGCGTTACGAAACACATAATAAGAAGTTGATTTGATTTTGCGAACTTGAATGCGCAGACAATGTCAGTTTGAGTGCTATGATGTGAATTGCAACTTTTTAGGATTTACAGCTGTTGTAATAAATACGGAATATTAAGCGATACGTTTGTAGACAAGTTGACCTGATTCGTGTTCAGCTCGATACTTGCATCCTATTGTCCTCCCCTCTGGTTTTACAATGCATAATTTTATGCACCGAGCTGCATTGGAAATAACGGATAAGGCACGGACGCATGTGCCATTTATTACTACTCTCGAATCCGAAGAAATAGCGCTTTCGAGTTGTAAACGTTGATATAGGTATCAATTGATTTTCGTAAATTTCATTTCGAAATCATAACAACAAGCAAAATAGCGACAAATTTGTGTTTTTGTTTGCGGACCCACATCTTATTTATTTTTAATTTAGGTAGGTGGGTATTACTATTAAAAATAATTAGCAAACAATTAATGATTTCAATTTTGATTGGATTTTAAAGCTTATCTGGTTCCGCGAAATTGCCAAAAAGCTTAAAAAAAAATTAAATAAAGTTTTCGGTTGCAACAATCATCATCATCATCAATCATCTAAAATAAAGACAAGCATTCAGGCAAGCGAAGTACCTACTACCTACCTAAAATATAATAATTTTAGTAGAAAATTATTTTGATTCTATATTTGAATTTTTATTTCTTTCGTTTAAATTTTTTAGAGTTAATATTACCTGGTTCATGGGGTGAGGTTTGTCTAGGTCTTGGAGGCGGATGACCAGGACACACTGACCCCCAGATTCCTACCCACCCCTTAAACCCTTTTCCTTCCCAGAACTATCCTTACCTTCCTTTCCTTAAAAAAAACCCTCCACACAGCACCCCCAAAGATGACACAGGCCCTGAGGGAAATTATGTTCCTCAGGGCCTCCTGTGTGGAGCTCATGTAAAAAAAAGTTATAAGTATAGTATCATGTAAAAAAAAACGAGTGGAGTCGGATTTCGTAATTTTTCAATCTGCCCTTTTTAGCAAACGTGCAATTATCAATCCTACAATAATTATAATTAAAAAATTTGGTTGTCTGTAAAGTCGGTTTACGGACGATAATTTTACGTGATAACGTCACGAGCCGAACTCTTAAGCCGAACGCTTAGGCCGATCGTGCCGCTTGTTCCGCGCTCTCGCCGAACGCTTAGGCCGAGAGCTTGTTCCGCGCCCTCGCTTGCACGCCCAGCACAGGCGGAACTTGACAACGTGACAATGAGTCATGCTTTTTCGTGAATGCGACCAGAAAAATTAAAAGTAAAATTCAATATTTCAATTTCAGCACTCAAACGAACCAAAAGTCACAGGCCGCCACAAGTTACAGGCAGCGTTTTAGTTTTCAACGAAAAAAAATCTCTTTCAGTCCTTTTTCCTGACAAAACGATTTTACTTCAATTCCGCCGTGTTCTTTCAAAGGAATTGCCCTAGGCGTCCGGACTGTAGTAATGACATACGAATAGCGGCCCAAGTACGTTTCTGTAAAGTGTATTATAGTCGTGCCTACTGTGAAATGCAATGTGCAAGTTTAGGTTGTAACTGCCGCTGACCCAGAACCGCTTTACGGGCGGGTGATTGTCATCTCGTCAAAGGTAACCCCCGGTGAATGTTGATATAAGGGCCGCGTGTATAATGTATGACTGTTGATATAAGGGGACAGTACCTATCTGTACATTTGTACAGTGTGTATGTGGATGTAGTACGGTTTTAACATTATGTAACATTTTACGCGTGTATTATAATATAAATTAAAATAATTGCAATATAAAAAACTTCCAACTTTTATTATTTATTTATTTATCGTTTGAAACATTTACAGAGTGTTAACAATGATTATACAGCTCAACAAAATATAATTTTTTTTTTGTTGCCCTGGATATCTCTGCGGATTTTTATATTTTCAAGTACCCAGTTTACGGATACATTCATGAAAGTACTGAATTGGCTCTGGTTTTTATGATTTTGGCGTATCTTATATCATCATTACATGGTATAAAGTAAGGTCGCTCCCGATGACTGTACGCTTATATCTTTTAAACTGCGCAACGGATTTTCATGCGGTTTTCACCAATAGATAGAGTGATTCATGAGGAAGGTTTTAGGCATATAATTTGTCAAGGTTTTGTATAAATTGGTTAAAATATATAATATGTGCGGGCAGCGGGCCGGCAAGCGGGCGATGTGGATTTGATATGTATGCAAATTAACAGATGGCGTTGGTTGTAAAGGTTGGGTAGTGACGTTGTCAGTAGATGGCGTTGTGTTTCGTTAGCCACAACAACGTGTGGCTGTGTCTGCTAGTTTAAAATAATTAACAGCGTAAGTTGGCTCTTCGCTTCGCTTCAAAATTCACATATTACATTCAGATCTATATTAAATTGGATGACAAGAATTTTTTTATTTTTTATTATATAATATTAGCGTCTTACGTGTATTATTATTATTAAGAATTGACACTACATCAACAAGAAGGTAGGAGGTAGCAATGGCACAAAAGAATTGCTTTTTAACTTGCTAAACAAAAAGGTATAAAAAAAATTAATACATTTTAATCGATACCCTCCCCGCCCCTTCTCAAACGCTTGCGAGAGGGGGCGCTACTATCAAGTTTCTACCCCGATTTGAAAAAGTCATAGATCCAGGGCCCTGCTCCCACTGCAAGACGGTGATCCCAGAGAGTCCTGATGGAGAGGTCGAATGACCTCCATCAACCAGTTTCTCCCGATCCGGCCTGCCACGCAGTTGGTAGGCAACCGCATCCGCCCCCAAGATCCTGACAAACCTTTTTAAAAAAATTGTTCCGGTTCAGCAATACTTTGAGAATAGCTGCAATTAACCGTATGTGCCCGTACGGTGTTATATATGCACAACAAAACAGTCAATCCACCCATCGCAACACACAGACTCTATTATTGCATTTCCGGGCGCGAACGGGCGTGCTCTATCTCCGTATCGCCCCGTCTAACGACTCGGCCATTTCTGCTTAATACCTCCTAATGAGTACCCAGTAGCTAGCCACTTGCAGTGTAAATGCATATGATGCATGCAATCACGGTGTATCGCAGTGAGTGATATGATTGAGGTGTCTATTTCGATATCGATTGACAATAAAAAATCGATACAATACGGTTTCCTTTCAGATATCCGAATTTATAATTGAGGAGAGTTTTTTACAGAGAGAAATAAGTACAATTTTTTTTCTTTGACATTTTTAAGTGAGTAATCACTCATGGTCGTAGGGATATTTTTTAAACATTTTTAATTACGAATTTTTATTTATTTATTTATTTATTTATTAATAAACGCTCTTTTCGGGGCTTTTACATTTATAGCATAGAAAAAACATTTTATTGTACATACATGGCAAAGAGGAATACATATGGTAGTTAGTCCCAGAATTTCTGCACTGAAATAAATCCTGACTTCTAGTATTACGAAGTGGAATTCGGAAGCTTATCAATTCAAGTAATACCGGACTATCAACTAAATCATTTAGAATTTTATATAAAAATACCAAGTCAGTGAAAATTCTTCTGCCTGACAATTTAAGCATATTCATATCGTTTAAAATTGTGTTGTAGTTTAACATATTTGCTGGAATACCCATTTTAAAATTTAGAAAACGTAAGAATTTGTTTTGTATTCTTTCAACAGCTTATATGTACGTAGTTACTTTAGATAAAGATTTAAGATAAGCAAACATTTATTTTTATTATCTTGATTTGCGCTACCTCATTCTTTTGTCAACATTTCGGACTGCATTTCAGTGGCGAGTCAAGTGTCGTTCGTTTACCACCTCCATTTACCACAATACCCCAATATATATCACATTTTTTACAGCATTCTATCTATTCTCGCCTTCCCTTGCCAAATCTGAGTTCTGAGCCTTTCTGTGATACGGTTTGGTTTTAGAATTTTGTGGCGGAGCCTCTCATCCTTCCTGTGCTCAAAAACATTTTGTAAAAGATTTTTAAATCGAAATAAAATTTCGATTTAGGTATATTTTAAACATACATTTGGTAATGCCTTTACTGGTGCATGTCAACGGACGTGCAGCATGCGCACCGTGCTTTATTTATTCTTGGTAATAAATACTGTTATTGTAATCGATGTTAATGCATTAGATTAATTTATGAACCTTTTAACTATTAATTTGTGAGAAATGGTTAAGATTCAGGCGAATTCTCCAGTAATTGTTTTACGTTGTTTGGTTACATTACCGTCAGTTTAGTTTTTTAATCTGTTTCTCTGAAGCTGCAAAAACTCCCGAGCGGTAAGCTCTCTGGTATCACCAAATTTTAAGTCTGATACTATTTGATTAACGGAACTATTTTTAAGCAACCTTATTGCCATCATGAGTTAGATTTTACAAAGCTACGGTGACACAAGATAGGTATTCCTATTTTGCAGGTATTACGTATTGTTCAATCAAAAAATTGAGCGAAACTGTATTATAGTTAATGTAGCAAGTCATAAATATTTCACGGAAGAGGAACAAATTGAATTTATTGCTACATTTTTTATGATGTAGCTTTTTTGAATAACATAATAATATCATATCTAAGATTCTGCGTTTCCCCATGGTGCCTTTATATTTGACATCATTTTGTCGTCCAAGCCTAAAGGCACTGCCTTTATTCTCCCCGTTTTCTATACGCTACAGGACGATGAAATATCGCTGCAACAACAATTTTATGTAGAGCTTTTTTCCTGTGGCTTTTTTTATAGAGAATCGAACCCCACAGGATTTATTGGTTCTACGCCAATAACTCACAAAGGGCCCGAAGGTCCGGGGAGATTTATTGAGGGATTGTGTTGTTCTTCTATGTCGTCCTTCGGTGGTTTACTTTACTCGACCTAATTTAAATATAAATATAGGACAGCCTGGAGGTTCCTGGATAGGTTCATGTTGCAGCCCTAGCATCTAAGAACATGGTATTTTTTTACATTATTTATCTTATGTTGCGAAGTTTGGAGTGAGAGCATTCAACGCGCTGGGTCCACGTTGTCCACATCCTTGCAATGACGTCTTATTTAGTTTGAGCTCAGAAAATAGTTTTGATACAAGAATGAAACACTTTTTTATAACTTTATTGACACTAAGAATTGTAAAGCGCCCTTGAGCTGATTACATCAGTAAACGGCGCTAGAGAAAGTTGACAATTTATGTGTGTAGATACTAGCTTTTACCCGCGGCTTCGCTCGTTTGGTATTAGGTGGAAATACCACTGATTCCTTCATTCATTCCCTCACTCACTCTCCGCGAACCCCACCTTCCCCCCGCCTTTCGTCCCTGCCGCTAAAATATATGCCAGAGCTTACCATTATTTACAGCCTATATTACTCACTGATAATGTAAGTTTTCTATTGGTTAAAGAATTTTTAGGCGTGAAATCATAACAAATAAACACACTCACTTTCGCATGCATAATGTTAGTATAGATATTTGACAGTTAATTTGATATTTCGAAGCTCCATAGCTCATGTTGAAAATTATGAGGTTGAAAGAGATCTTGTTTCCGTCATAAAAGATTAAAAAAAAAATGGAATTTACCAGACTTAAAAAATATGGTACATTTAAAATTAATAATTTTCAAGAAAAAATAATATTGTGTTATTGGTGCATTCAAAAACAAAATGGTGTTAATTAATGTTTGGCATTGCACTACTGGTATAAAATTAAGTTAGAAGTGGAAGTATGAAAATCAAGTTTATTTGGCAATCGTTTTTGTACCACGCATTTTTTTCGTGTCGTATCAAATGTGTTATCGGTCTTTAAAAGGAGTATGAATGATAAATATGTAATTTATTCCCATTGAGGTTATCTAATTCAATTGCTGTGCAATATTATCATTTAATGCACGTTCGTCTTATTGATTTTATATCTATACTGGCTGGTACCCGGCATGCGTTGCAATGCAAAGAAATAAATTAAAATAATAAATTGTTTCGTCCTGCATTTCCTTTCCCATACGTCCCCGTTCCCCTCTCGCGTCCCCTTCTCCCCGCCTTCCCCTTCTACGCTTTCCCCTCGTCATCCCTCCCGCTAACCCCTCCTCCTTCATTACTCTTCCAAATAAAATGTATAAAGTACATGTATTTTCATTTAAACAAATTTCAAAACGCCAGAGCTTACTATTATATATAGCCTTTAACCTTCGCAGGCGTGGGTACGACAAATCACCAAAGTTTCATCGCAATCGGATGAACGGTATGGCAGTATAACATAAGAAAAACAAACAAACAAAAATTGATTTTATATATAAGATGCACTTATTTTTCATAACGCCAGATCTTACCATTACATGTATATAGCATACAATCTTCGCGGGCGTGCTCACAACAAATCACCACAGTGTCATCCCAATCGGATGAACGGTATGGTAGCGCATAACATACGAAAAAACAAACAAACGAACAAACAAAAATTGATTTTATGTACAAGATACACTCATTTTCATTTAGACAAATTTCATAACGCCAGAAACTATCATTATACATAGCCTATAACCTTCGCGGGCGTGCACACAACAAATCACCAACTTTTCATCGCAATCGGATGAACGGTATGGCAGCGCATAACATACGAACAAAACAACAGACAAACAAACAAACAGACAAACAAACAAAAATTGATTTTTAAATGTAAGTTTTATCGAGAAATTGATCGGTTTAATCGCACTTAAGAAAACCATTCACATTTCTCTACGATATTGCGTTTTTGGTATTGCGATTATTTGTTCAATAAATCGTTGGATCGGAAATGTTTAAAAATTTATATTCGATGAAGTCAGGATTCAGGTATTTTTGCTATTGTTGGGCGAACCCTTCACGTTTGTTGTGATACGCAGATGTTTCTGAGCGCGTAGACTAGTGAATCGACGGCAGTGTTGCCATGTCCCAAAAATGAAAAACCATGTTTCTGGGATAAAAAAACATGTTTTGAAGTATAAAAAAAACGTGTTTATCGTAAGCTTTTTATTGAGAATATAAATAAGAAAATAATGGTAGCGAAGTAATGAATCTATTATGCTTTTCTAAAAACAATAATTTTATAATTTTAAAATAGTGGTGTACACAAAGTTATTTGTTTTCATTAAATTAAAAAATGTATATATATAAATATAATTTTGATTTGAATAATATGAAAAAATTATGTTACAAATGAAAAAATATATTTGTATGAGGGAGTTTTTTACCGTTATGTTTAATTTGTAATATCTGCTTAATAGAATATAAATATATTTTTTTTCAATTTAAAAAAATAAATTTTTTCACGTATATATTTTTAATATATATTTTTATATAAAAATATATTTTTCTACATTTTACAATAGTTAGTAGTGTAGGTGCCTGTTTAAAGTTACCTACATGCTACGCACCTATTTTAATTTCTTTTTATTAAAGTATTCGTATTACTTATTAACAAAGTTAAATTAGATAAAGAGATATTATGAAACCGTGCTGAATTCAAGAACTACGTCGATAGTCCAGTTGTTTAGTCAGACATCTCCGAAAACTCTAAATTTGATTTGAGTTTGCCGTTATACGTAAAAGTGTAACCTCGTACAATACTCAGACTATTCATAAACACCACCAAATCAATTATAATCCAGAAAAACCTGATGTGAAATAAAAATAATGTTTTCTGGGTTACTAGTAGGACATTTGAAAATGTCATACTGAAGTCCCGGACCGTTATGCTTCCCGGTGTTATTTTATAATATATGTAATATATGTGTAAAAACACAGGCTTGTGTAAATAATCTTTGATTTAATGATGAGCGCTCGAATATTGCTTTCATCATTATCTCAAAACATAGTATTTGGAGATGTCTTACCACTCAACCGGACGATTGACATTCCTGATTTCAGGATTCCCACGTTACCCGTGCTAAAAAACGTAACCATGTCTTGTTCGACGTGATTTTTAGAAAAAAATCATGGAGATAGAAATGACCCAAAAAACCTACATGGTCGAGGCCTCTTCGAAACCTCCAGGGGTAATGCTCTCGACTCGTAATCCGAAGTTTGCGGGATCGATTTCCGGCGTGGGCAAATAAATTTTATTGGATTAATTTGTGTTATTTCATCTTAAAAATCATCGCGTTCATTGGTCGAGACATTGTACATATATTTGAGTATGAACCGGTGGATGCAATTTTTAGTAATAAGTTGTTTTTAATTGTTTGTCTAGTTTGTAGTTTTCTAGATTTAAGAAATATATTGTAAGTTTGTACAGCGCCCTTGAGGTGATTTTTCACAAAAACGGCGCTATATAAATCATCCAAATATTATTATTATTATTATTTCACAATTAATTAAAAGTAGTATATAGTATTTTTGCGGCATGTTTCAGAATGAAAGATACTCTAAGTATCGCCCTGGTGGTGGTATCGCCAGAATTGAAACGTCGCTTGTAATAGCTTTAGCCTTGTTTGGCGACTAGGTCTGAATAGCTAGGTACCTCCCCACCTTCCTCTTCCCATCTCCTTCCCTTCCGTACTTACTTTCAGCCTTACAACGCACCCCAATTGGGGTCAATTAGTCTCACTGGGTCGAGACGAGAGTAGCTGGGACTCCGGTGAGATATTCCCTTAAAAAAGAAACTAAAAAAAAAATCACTAAACAGAGTAAAAATAATGCACCTGGCAACACTGGGCGAACCCAACACGCTCAATATTTATTGTGATCCGCAAATATTTATTCAATATCGTGATATTGGTTGAGCGAATACGCGTAGACTTTGTAGTGACGTTGACTGATCGCAGGATTATCTGAAAACCGGTTCGTGAAACCACGGATCGTGATAAATATTGAACGTCTAGCATCGGCAGTCTCGCGTCAATATTTATCGCGTCAGTACCCATCGCTACAGCAATGGAGGAGGACGTGTTTACTAACGGACCCACGGCTCTACCCGAACCCAGTACAAGGGATCAGTTTGTTTTGAAAGAGTTTATTATAAATTTAGAAGCTTTGCCCGAGCTATGGGATAGTTCATCAACAGATTACAAAAATTTCAAAAAAAGAGGCGAAGCACTAGGCAAGCTACTGACTGTATATAAACAAGTGAAAAATGATGCAAGCCTTGATGATATTAGGAAAAAAATTAACTCTTTACGCTCAAACTATAGAAAGGAATTTAAAAAAATCGTGGAATCCAAACGTTCGGGAGCTGGCAGAGATGTGTACAAGCCGAAATCTTGGGTGTTTCACCAATTACATTTTTTGAATAAGACAGAGCAGCCAATAACTCCGGTGAGTGTTTTTTATTTTTATTCTATTGTTTAATTTATTAGCTGAATTTGAATGCACGAACAATTTCACTTAATTTGTAGGTAGGTAGGTAAACTTTGTCACTACGTTATCGAGTACGAATTTTATTTTATTTATTTTTACATTTATGAATAGATAGAGGGGGCATTTTACACATATTTTTACTCTGCCCATCTCACTAGGGTACATATATTTTTTTACATGAGCTCCACACAGGAGGCCCTAAGGAAAATGATTTCCTCAGGGCCTATGCCATCTTTGGGGATGCTGTGTGGAGGGTTTTTAACAACATTTTTTTAAGTTTCGTAACAACAATTGGATAGATATTCTATTTAATATATTCTAAACAATCAATACAAGGTTCAAGAGTTAGGTATATTTAATTTTTTGTCATGGTCCTCTCTAATTTTTTAAATAAAACAAAGTACCTAAACCATGTTTATGATATTTATTTAATAATTTAACAAACCTTCATTGTTGTAATAATGTCAGAAGCTTTTGCGTTAATAGTTACATTTCGATTGGTTGTCCCTTGTAATTCTTGTTGTTGAAAATTATTATCGTCTTCAGAACTTGACGAAAAGTAAATCTGAGGTATCTCTTATTTAGATAAATGTGTAAATAACAGCTGCTGTTATCTTTGTAGCCTTATCAGGACTGATACTAATAGCTTCATGAAAAAAAATCAAACTTAGTGACATTTATGCCAAAAGCGCATTAGACTGTACATCTAGCCCTTGACAATCATTTGTTGTTAGCTGACTATGGTTTTATTAAATTGGGCTTTAACGCAAAAGCCCCGTTCGCTACAATAACACATGGAAAAGAATTGGTGATCTTTGGCAAAGTTGGCGGTTGCGGCAAATTCAAATACATAGTTTAGATCGATGAGTTCCCAGAATTTTGTGTAAAATAAAACACTGCTATCTGATACTCGCCCATTTGATCCGACGTCAACCATTAGTGAACTATTTTTTGGCATTCATCAAAGCCATGAGGACTGTACAATAATGTCCTTTAAAATTATAATACGGAGAGCCTAAGACATGTGGATGTCTGATTTGTATATGCTTCCCGCCAAGGGCCCCAAGCCCCAAGGTAGTTGTAAAAATGATGCAATCTTTATTTATTTAATATAAACGGTGTACATATACTATAAACATGAATTACCTAACACCAAATCATAGTTAAATATGAAATAATAAAAAAGAATTTATTTATTTATTTATTTTTTGTTATAAAAATACAGCTAAAATAGCTTTAAATAAAAACAGCTTAAAATAGCTTTTGACTCTCCAACTAGGAAGGACTCCCGTACTAGGACAGTCAAATTGATAGGTTTCGTATATATTATTATATTGGAATACAACATCTTAAGTTATTAAGTTAATCTTAATAAGTTAATTAAGTTATTAAGTTCATTAAAGTTATTAAGTTCTTTAGTTATTAAGTTAATCTTCTAAAGTTATTAGCAACATTTTCCCTATATTTGTTGTAGTTATTTGCAAAAAGATTTTTTTGGATAATCTATTTTTTATTAAATATAAAATTATTTTTTCAGAGCACTACTTCTATAAAAACAGAAGAAACGCAACAAGGCGAAACAGCGGAACAAGAGCCAGGAGCTTTTTCTTATGTTAACGTCCCGCCGCCCCCAAAACAAAGAAAAAAAGTGCCAATAGCCAAACAAAATGAACTTCTGGACAAAGCGTGTTCATCTAAAACTATGACCCCAACATCAGATAATAATTATACTGTCAATCCAATAGCTTTGTATTGGAGTCATAAACTTGATAAACTAAATCCTACTCAGAAATTGTTCGCTGAGAAATTTATTAATGATATTTTATTTGAAGCCGAACTAGGAAATTTGGGGAGGAACTCAGTACAGATTTCTTCATCTCCACTTGATCAAACTCCATCTCCCGCACCGTCATCAGTCTATACAGTCAACCCTCCAATACCATCATCACCAGTTAAAATATATTTAGAAACTTCGCACCAATAGATGGCGTTATTTTCAATATTATCAAAAATAAAATGCGTTATCCTTTTTAATATTAATATGGACTGTTGGTTTGCGCCTGTATTATTTTTCAGTACAAAAACAAAAAAAATAATATTAGTGGTTTTTGAATGGGCATGCTAACAGATTGTATAAGAATTGTTGCTTTCGTTTCACTTTAAAACCGTACGTCAATATTTACACAGTAGGTTATCTTTTCAGCTCTTTCAGAACTAATAAATATTTTAAATGTACCTTTATGTTAATTTTAATAAATAATACAATAATAAATTAACAGATTTTTATTTGACTCACCTTTAAGAAGTATCGAAGAACATGGATCAATGCTTGACAAGTATCCACGATGGCCTGGCTTACTGATTTTATTGATATTTTCGCTGAAAACCTTGGGCTTTAAAGTATCTTTCTGCTACAAATTAATGCAATGACAATGCTAATTTTCCTTTCGGGAAAATCGATTTTCTCATTATTGTAAATTATTTAGTTAAAAAAGGTTACCGGTGCGGCAAGCAGTGTGTTGCGCCCTCTCTACAGCTCATTGATAAGGAAAGCCGAGCCGAGTATCAAGACAAAGTTGGCTGTGTTCAAAACAATATACCGTCCGACGCTTATTTACGGTCACCAGATATTTATGCTAAACGAACGAACACGCTTTAGAGTCTAAACTGCCGAAATGAGGTACTTGAGAGGAGTGGCAGGGGTTACGAAATGGGATCATATAAGAAACTCGACGATCCGAGATGATCTAAACATTGAACCGCTGTTACTCTTCATAGAAAAAAACGCAACTGAGGTGGCTTGGGCACGTACTAAGAATGTCTAATGACCGGATTCTTAGGAAAATATTGGGTGATTCCAGAGGGTAGACGTCCAGTGGGCTGCCCCAGACAGAGTTGGGCGAGGCAACTTCAGAAACTGTGCGAGGAGAGGATGGGACTGCCATGGACGGATGCCGAACATTCAGCGCAAGAAAGGGGCGTATGGAGGCGCCTTATCATTGCAATGGGTCCCCGACCCGAATAGGATAAGGGGAAAAGATGATGATGGTGATGAAATAAGTTTTAACGAATTTCAGAAGGTTACCAAAACAGTAGTCGGGCATCCGAAAATAATTATTGTAATCAAACCTTTCATTATAAAGTCGAATTTCGTCTAACAACTTCGAATGTAGATATATAATTTTCTCTCTGTTGCACCCAATTATTCATCCTTCGTTTTATTTTTAATCTTCTTTTTAAACCAAGTGCTAACTGCATAATTTTTCTCCCTGTATATAATAACCCACACTGTACGAAACACGTCACAATTCTGACGTGATATTTATCTAACATCTAGGTTAGAACTCGGATTCGTATTCCATCAATATCGTATCGTGATTCCGAACGCGATAAATATTCAACGTCTAGGGTAGAACTCCGATCGTTATTAATGGATCACGACAATCCATCCATCAATATGGATCGTGATAATTTTATTTTTTTACGAGAAATACAAACATTCCCTGGTTACGAATAACCTTTGAAATCTTTGATTAAATTTATTACGCTTAATCTTGATAATTGAAGTCTTACCGATCTATCTATCTACATATATATAGATAGAAAGAAAAATGACAATAAATTAATATGCAAACCAATTGAATGATTTATATGCGACGGTGTATAAATGTGAAAGAAGCAAGGAGTGTGTGCTAAGACATATATCTCAATTATGCCCGTCGCTTATTTGAAGACATTTTAACGAGATGGCAAGGGATGCAGTAAAGGGAAAATAAAGATCCGAGTTGGGACAAGAGAAAGAATAAGAGAGAAAATTATTCTAGCGGGATAATAAAGTAAGAGAAATAAAAAGAAATGAGAAAGGGGGAAAGAGAAAATACAGATGAGAAAGGAGAATAATTGGACAATGTAGAAAGAAGTGTGAAATAAAAGGAGAGAGTAAAAATAGAGAAATGCTCTACTGTTTTGCTTGGAATTATAGTTTTTTTACTTGTTTTGTAAAATCGTGCAGTTGTGAATTAAGATCCAATTACAAAGATGATCGTGATACTGCTGGTTAAGAAGTTAATTGATGACGATGACTTTGTTCTTGTATCTACTGTAAAATTAAATAAACAAATAAAATTTATTTCTTCATATGAAACAGATACTTCATGATTGTGACATTATAATTTAAAAAGTAATAACTTGGCCGTCTGCTTCAACGGTTGCTAGAGTAAAAACTAGAATAAAAGAAATTGCTACTTAACTGTTAAATATCACAAAATTTTCAATCAATTTAACAGCCTGTTTTACGTCACTTTTAGCTTTTGCTTTTACTTTCCAAAAACAGATAGTTACGCTAGAGTTACTCCGTCATTTTGACATGTAGGAGGTAAGGTGCGAAATTGCGCGCTTCAACATTGATTATTAATCATGCTTAATATTATTGGAAGATCATCATCTTCCGTGACGATGAATTAATTTTTATCATCAAAATATTTTGACCCTGTCTTAATAATATAGTTGTTTGGGACGATCTCGCATTTTTGGCGCGGATCTGTCAAAAGATCTCGCAAAATTTGTGACTCATCAAATTCAACGAGATATTAGACACAACTTCTGGAAAGTAAATTATATTTTTTTGTGTATGGTACTTGATGTTATAAAAGGTCATAATTTATTTTTAAATATAATTTTTTTGGTTTAATATTCTGCTTTTTAGACTGACCGCACTAATAATTATTACTTTAGCAAAAGTACACTTGAAACAGCGCGTGGTCCTATTTAACCACGCGACAATTTGAATTTAGCTTTCTGTTCAAACCGACTCTTAGTAAAAGATGACTAAAAAACTTTGTGAAAGGCGACCCTTAATAAACAACACTTTTATTTTTTATTAATTAATGCCGACCGTAGCTTCTTCAGGTAAGTACAATACTCTACTAAAATCTACAAGTTTAGTAACAAGTGTTAAAAATATATAATGCTTTCACAATGGGTTGCAAGAAATGGACAGAGCTCCAGTGGTTGAAGTAGGGATGGGGTAGGGATAGGTGGAGGAATGGCAAGAGAGTGCTCTTTGTCAATTGAGTATTTTACTGCCCTGAAGAATCTACAGTTTTGTAGCGAAGCCCGGTCGGCGTGTAAAAAATGTAAGTGGTGTTTGCTAAGTAATTGTTCTAATTTTAAAAATTAAATTTAGATTTTTAGATTGTTGTGTATCTACAATAAAAACGTTCCGTGGTTTTTCACAAAAAAATACAGAGAAGACATTTGATATGGAGCTATAAAACCTTGACTCGCGGTATCTCTTACACCTCGCCCAAACATCACACATCTGTTCGGTGTCGCTGCCAATTCATGTGGATTTATTGTGCTATGTGTATGTTTAGCAATGCAATAAAAAAACAGTTTTAAATTTTATCCCTAAATAAATTGTTTTAGGTACCCCGAACTGACTTGTTCGAACGCGTAAACTTTTTAAGGATTCTAGATTGTTTATTTATTTTTTTTATTTTTATAAATGAAATTCCTGGGTTACGAACAGCCTGACCATATTTGAAAATCTCCTACTCCCACCACAGTAAGCGGAAAACGTTGCTTGTGTCGTGATGGAGGACTTAACCAGCCGAGGAATTAAACACCCGCCGGGTGGTAGACCTAGAATCGAAAACTTGCTTAAAATTAAAATTTTTACTTTAGCCGTGTATAGGGTCTACATTTGAACACCAATGTACTTACTGCAAACCCATTTTTTTAATGTGAATACCGCACAAGAGTCCCAACTGCTCCCATCTCTGTGACTATGGCATCTCCAACTGGGGTAAGCTGTGCGACTGAAGGTAGTTGGGAGGGGTAAAATGGCTATTGCTATTGACTAAAGCTATTTCAAGCAATGTTTTAATTCTGAATGGTGGTCTTACACAAGGTCGGTACTGAGAGTATCTTACACTCCCCACTTCATTCAGCCTCACAATATTCTCCGAATTGTGGACGCCATAATGTCGCTGACTTAGATCAATTGGGACTCGTGTGCAGTAATCAGATCACCATAAATTTACGAGGTTTATTGTTTGTTCATTTGTACCTGGTACATAAATGATTTTTTATGGTTGATTTTTCCCAATGTTTTCACAATAGCTTTTTTAAATTTAAGGGGAGCCGGTGGTCTAGCCCCTGTAAATTCATCGAGTTTTTAGGAATTTTTTTTAAAAATGAAAACATTGAACAATGCTTTTCAAACTTTATGGATTTAAATCATTTTAATAGTATTAAAAAAAATATTATCATGAGTGTAGTTATCGCAGGAACTAGAATAAAAAATATATTAAAAAATTGACAAAATGGGCCGTTGTTGAAATTTACATAGAGAAAACAGACTATTTTTTCATTATATTTTGTATGTAAAAAATAAGAAGTAATCAACGTAAAAACTTTTTTTAGTTCCTGCGATAGTTACTGGTGTACGGAATAACGTAGTAAAATTTGAGACGAATCGGCCGAGTAGTTTTTTTTTGCCTCACACCGTGCAGAAAAAAGTAGTTTTGAGATAAATGAGTTTGAAGATCCGCCCGGCCCTTTTACGTGCTTCTGCGCTGACCTGCTAAATGGGCTGTAGAACTTTAAATATCGTCAACAAAAATGTTAGATAGAAGGATTATAAGTACTTTCGAAATATAAAAAAAAAATATTTTTTTTATTATTCTAGACCACCGGCTCCTCTAAATTTCTTTTTACGATCTTTTAAACACCTGCTTCAATGACGGTACGCTGGATCGGCACTTAGTTTATTCTTGAAATGTAATTAAACTATTGTATTCACAGTTATGGGTGTAGCGACTTGGCTGCGCGTTGTACTTAGTGGCGGAGCGACAAACTCTCGAACCCCCAACAAGCTCGAAAATGTCGATCATTTTTCTCAGTCTGATTTACGTAAAGTGTTTATTGGAAAATAATGCAAATGCTAAACAAACCCCTCGCCTATCGCAGTATACCTATATTATATCAATCAAAATATTTACTTTGAGGGTTAGACAAAGAGAGGTAAATTCGCTTTAACACAAGAACGTGATCGTTGTCGGCATTTGTTGTCCCAGGGTATAATTTAATCGATAAAAGATTTATTGATAATGTTAGTGGCTGAGTGGGCATCGCGTTTGGGTTCCACCCCGCGTGTTCGATTCCTCGGCTTTCTAAGCCCTCCATCACGACACAAGCAACATTTTACGCTTAGTGTGTTGGTAGTAGGAGATTTTCTTAACCCGGTTATTCGTAAACCGGGAATGTTTACGTCGTTTTTTGGAAAAAAAAAATGCCATCGTTCTCGAGTACGATCGTTCACGTTCAATTCATGTCTAATAAATTAAGAACATTTAGTCGTTGTGAACTGTTGGTCGTTCGTTGGCGATCTGCAGTCATTCTCGAGAACGATGACAATTTACTGAAGGTATCGATAAAATTTATATCGATCGACTGTGCTAGATATCCAGATCATATCGCGTTTGGTCATGCTGTTAACGCGCCTTTCATTGCCCAGCTTTATAATGCAGGTCACAGTTTAGTCGCCATCAGGCGTTGGAACAGTGACGAGCGTGCTTTTGCCGTTGAGAACTACTTTTCGAACGGATGTTCTGTGATCGCAACCCAGCGCGCCTACGACGTGCGCCTAGAACGCCATCTACCTGATTTGATCTTCAAAAACTAAGTAAAACAAAATTTTAGGCATGTGGCCTACATTATAAAAAACAAATAAAAAATTTCTGATTCATATATTAGGTTTCGAAAACGGGAGTTATGCTGCCGCACCCTAAAAGTGCGCTGTAGAAAGTAAGTAGGCCTCAACGGCAAACGCTCACCCTCACTGTTCCAACGCATGATGGCGACTAAACTGTGTCGGAACAAAATCTCATAGTTCCGCCTCTCGGACGAGATCATTAGCGCTCCGCTACGATATCAACCGACTGAATGGCGCGCATTTAAAAAAAATAAAGTTATGCTGCCGCACCCTGTGAATCACTGCCGCCGTGTGGTCAAAAACATTACTGGCTTTAGTTTCAGTTTTGAGGTCCCATTATGACCACCTTTACCTACTCAAAACAATTGAAAACCTTTAACCTAGAACTTAAATTTTGATCACGTGGAACATAACAGTATCCTCCAGGAACTTTCTGACTAGTAACCCCCCTGGCATCTGCCCAACTCGCCCAATCAATTGCTCCGCCACTGATTGAACCCATTGTGGACCGTATAATCAGAATGCCACTCGCGTTCCTTCATTCAGCGAACTATGTGACCAGCTTCTGCTTTACAAAGCAGGTATATACACTCCTTGGCTCGCGCCGATCGCTATGGATTAATCCATTCATTCCCTAATTCATTCATTCACTCCTTAATTCATTAATTAATTCCACGCAGAACAATGACACTTCGCATTGAAAATTAATTAAGCGATAAAAAGTTAATTTCTGACACACGATATATCATTGAACTGTGCATTAAAAGTTATTTCAATTATGCTTTTGCAACTTTTTATGAAATATAAAGGTAATGATCGATAAGGTGTTTCTAAAATTCTTGCACGCGAAATATAAATCTGGCCCAATTTAGTAATTTAATTTACTTATTGTTAGAACAGCAAAAAACTCGCTCTTGGTAGGTACCTTCATTCGCTGTGGAAGTTCTATTAGTTACTAATCGGCTTTGCTCGAGTTTCTGCAGATTTTTGAAGTGAAAACTTCTTTATTTTTCGTCGTTGGGATTTGAAACTCGATGAAACGAAAAATAGCGACACTAAAAAGAGACAAACACTTACATCTATAGGATTTAGCCTGCGAGAGAATCAGATAGTGTAATCGGTCTCCTCTTTGTGCGGTGTTTCGTAGTCTTCCCACTCTTGTCTACTTTATTTTTCTGAAGGCATCAATTCCGCCGCGCGTGAATTGCACCCTCGTGATTTTTTTTTAATAATCTTTTGATTATTGAAAAAATCTAATATTTTGTCTTATGGATTTTTCAGAGCTCCTATAATTCACGATGGAAATGAATTTGCAATGACTTAAATTGTATAAAAAAAATTCTGTTCTAATTTCATGACGCCAGAGCTCACCGGATCTTTGCGGATTCAGACAGATTTTGCACAAAAATGTTTTATTTTTAATTGAGTACCGCACAACTGCTCCCAACCAGAGTGAAAGATACTTTCAGTATTGTCCTGATGTAACACCACCGTTCAGAATTGAAACGTTGCTTGAAATAGCTTTAGCCGTTTTTGGTGACCAGATCTGAGTAGATAGGCACCCCACCTTCCTATTCCCCATTTCCTTCCCACTGCCTTCAGACTCACAACATACCCCAATTGGGGATGCCATAGTCTCACTGGGTCCAGACGCGAGCAGCCTGAACTCTTGTGATGTATTCAGAGAAATTAAAACCGTCCATTTTCTTTAGGTTTATGGCATCCCTAATCGGGTTATTTTGTGATAAGGTAGAGGGGGGGGGTAAGGTGATAGGGAAGAGGAAGGTGGAGAAGTACCTGAATATTCAGATCTCCAAACACGGCTAAAGCCATTCCAAACAACGACTGTAACGGTTGTCTTTTACCAGGGCGATGCTGAAAGTATCTACCACACTGGAACGTGCTACAAATATACAATACATTCCAAATTAGGAAATTGTGAAATAACACAGATAAAGTAAACTCGGAGGCACAACACCTTTTAGCAGGTTTTCTCCCTTCAGGCGAAGACAAAAAGTGTAGAACTCCAATAACATCTTCTGTACCACTCCTAATATTTTCACTTGTCGTTATATATTATTTTTCCCTATTATTAATTTCTTTACCTGTGAACTTTCCCTACTTGATCGTGCATTGCTTTATTAGACACGCAAACACAAGATGTAAAGCAATAGAAGTGTTTTGTGAGCCCACCCGAAGTGAAACACACTTCTGCTGAAAATTATGAAACATTTTCAAATACCCAAATTCTTTATTAATAATAATAATAATTGGTTGATTTTTTATGGCGCCGTTTTTGCGAAAAATCACCTCGAAAGCGCTGTACAAATTTATGATTTATATTTCTACATGCTCTATCTTACTTATACTACAGATTCGAGAAACCATTATAACAACTTATAGCTACCAGATTGCATCCACCGGTTCATCGATCACAATTACAAAACTATATGTACAATGTACAATGCATTTGATCAACGAACGTGATATTGCGGTAAAATGTAGAAAATATACAGGACCATACTTGCCTTGACCGAGAGGTCACTTGAGATTAACACTGTTTATTGTTTATTAGAGAAATTTAGATACAGTTTTGCACGAAGAAGACATAATTGGGAACACGTGTTATTGGATATGTTATTATTTAATCCTGGTACATATTTTGATAATAATATATAATATGTTCTGTAATTAACGCATTTGCGAAAGCAAAAACAATATTTTTTTGATCTGAAGTGCAAATAGTACAAGGATATGATTAGAATATCAAATAAATTTATCTTCCTAAATTTTGTGATTAGTTGGTTGAGGTGTAATTCTTCGAATAATTTTAATCCAATAAGAAGTGTGTGATTGAGATATATTACAGGCAATACAAGAATAATACTCTTTAGTAGGTTTTACACCATCTCTTTTTTCAGCTCGATTTCCGTATAGAGACCAAAGACAAAATTTTTCGCATTACGCGCTCAGTTGGCATCACAGCAAACAACATGCTTCATGTGTTGTTTGCACTGATGCCAATTTAAATCGTAGATATGAAAATAGAGATGAAAAAAGCGATCGCCTAAAGCGAAAAATTTTGTCTTTGGTAAACGGGAATCGGATTGAAAAAGGAGACGGTGTAAAACCTACATTAGGCAGGTATTTGAATATTTAATTTAAGGGTGTGAGTGATTTTTGAAGTGAAAACTTCTTTAGCACCGTTGTGATTTGAGAAACTCGATGAAACTGAAGCGAGCGACACTAAAAAGAGACAAACGCATACGTCCATAAGATTTAGCCTGCGAGAGAATGAGATAGACTAATCGGTGTTTCGTAGCCTATCGGCTACGAAACACCGATTGTGCGGCGCTTCGTAGCCTATCGGCCTCCGCTTTGTGCGGTGCTTCGTAGAATAAAATGTAAAATATTTTTTTAACTTGGTAACAACACCTACAATTATCCTAATCCTGAAATTCTGCATTCGTCTCATTCTCTCGAAGTTTAGTTTTATGAAGGTTTCACTTCTACGGCGTGTGAATTGCACCATCTGATTTTTTCGTATGAAACTAAATTCTGTTGGGCGTGTTTATTGATTAAATTGTCCCTTCTTATGCCACTGCTAAAATACGCGAACTGTCAATTTATTGTCGACATAAAAATTATAATTACAGATAGGCTGCGAACCCGTCGCGGAATACGTAAGTAGCGCCGTAAGCATGGCTTTCTATTCCCCGCACGTAATATCACTCAAGGTCATTGGCGTTCCGTTGCCAATTCAATTTCGCAGTCATTCTTCTTCGCGCTAAATTTTGATCGAATCGGAACAAGCCGTGAAAACGAATTATTGCTTATTTCCGACTCGACGTAAATTTATTTTAGCCTTCAACTTATGAAATAGTATTGATATAATATATTTGCATGCACTGAATTGAAAATCCCTAGAAATGTGAACTAAGGTAAAACCAGGCAGAGGCAAAGGCAGTACCCACGTCATCATGGATCATTCGGAAGGAACACACGTGATAATTTGCTTCTTATAATATTGATGGTTGACAATGACCATTCTTTTAAATTGTCGAGACCTTTACAAGATGCATATTATTTAGCTACAAAGATTCTGGGTTTTGTCATACACAATTCAAAGGAATTGACCAACCTTACAGTTATAAGGCTGCTTTACTTTAGCTTAGTGCGTAGTGTTCTCGAGGATGGATCTCAGATATGGGGACCCAAGGACATCGTCTATGTAATAATGGTTGAGAAAATACAAAATAAATTTTTACGATACCTCTATATGAGATAGTTAGGTTTTAACCCATGGCTGTTTCCACCAGCATTTATCTCAGGAATGCTGCGTATCTGCAACCGATAAGAGATGTCGCATTACTGCTGATGGCTTATAAGCTTCTAAATGGTTTTATATCGGTACCAGATATTCTGGCTGAAATAGGATTCTGTGTCCCGGATAATTTCACGAGAGGTCTCCAACACAGGTTTTTGATTCTTCCCAGGTGCAGAACTTATCAATGGTGATGCCCCTGGGAAGACTCACTAGGATATTTTCCACATATCCTACATCGATTTTAAGCGTGAAATAACACATGTTTTGACTAAATATATTATTTTAACTGTGAATGTAATTTTTATGTTTCTTTTCTTACCGCCTTTGCAATGAATCGGTGCTATATATGCTGTTTTTGCAAATAAATAAATATAATATATTATATTGTAAAGGTCCCGATTACATATTATGTGATGTGATGAAGTGCATGCGATCTCTCACTGAGATTGGAATATAACGATTTGAAAGAAAACTAATGGCGTCAATTTGCGTAATCTTTGGCCTCAGACAGGCCAATAATTGGATCATCTGTTCAAGAAAGAATTTTGTAACTTTGATAATGTTTGATGAATTTCACTGGGAGTAAGAAAATTTGAGCTTAATTCGGGCACACGGAAACGCTAACAACACCTTCTATCGGAATATCAGTGATTAGAATGAACATTAGAATAGGTCTCGCATTTTCAATTTATATTTAAATCACTCGTGATGGATTCAAGGGATATATATTTTTAAGATTTTATTCCAGATTTTTAAACCCCTTAAAAAATAAATGCCCGGACTACAAAGTAGGTTTCTACCAAAATTTCAAGATAGGAACCAGTTTTATTTATCAAACCGTAAGCAATTACTATTTTTTTATAAGAAATATGAACATTTCCGGGTTAAAAATAACTTGACATCATACTACCGCACACAAATGTTGCGTGTGGCGTGATGGAGGACGTATCAAGCCGAGGAATTGAACACACGACATCTGGGTGGGACCTAAACGCGATGCCAATTCAGTCACTGACCGGTCATTATAATTCCATACTTCCTCCGCGAACATATGTAATAATTTTACTGTTTTGTCAATCTGTGCGTGATAGGTAAAATGGGTTTATGGGTCTCTTTTTGTATTTTTAAGTCCAAATGTCTGTGATATGGAAAATACATGACGCCCTTGGGTGTAATAGAAATATATCATGATTTGAAACACCCAGTTTTTTATGTCAGTATCTTTTTCTTTCCCTTTTCCCAAGTTCATCCAGGCGTCCTTATCTTACGCTAATACGGTGGCTACAGTCCATTGCAGGCCCTATCTTCTCTTGCACAACCCATACATCTAGTGTCCCCCTTATTCGGCGTGACAAACTGGATGTTTTGCCAGCAGAGTAGCAGGGTTTTGAAATAATTTAGCCCTTTAACTCTACTGTGCTGGAGGTGGTGTTTTGTTAGGCTGAAGGTAGTGGGGAGGATAAAGAAGTTGGGAAGAGGAAGGTAGGGAAGAACCTGGCTATTCAGATCTGGTCGCTTAACAAGGCTAAAGCCATTTCAAGCAACTTTTCATTTAAAAAAAATATATTGGAAACACGATCGCTCCTCGTTATATAAGGGGATCCCAGTGACCCCTCGGTTGAAACGTGTTTTTTTACTTTCAGCTACAAGGGGTTAGATGCCGAGCTCCTCTCGTAAAAGAGGAATTTCAGTATTTCATAATATTATCTCGTGTACGAGATCGATTTGATGAACGAGCGGCCCAAAGCGTCGAGTTCTAACCCAGGTGTCGTGGGTTTATTCCCCCCTGCCAAGTCTTCCATAATTTTGCAAGCTTGTTTCAGCTTATTACGACGGTAGTTGGGTGAATTCAAATTAATTTTGTCAGATTTTTTATCAGTATTTTTTAAAGTAAAAAGTTCTGCCAACCCTCCTGTCTCCGGTTTTTGTTTTACATGTCCAAATCATCTACGATTCACTGGTTTAATTGCTCCTCAACATAGAATTCTTTTTGTATCTCTACATTCGTACGGCATCCTTAATTGGAGTATACATGGGAGGGAGGAGGTGTTGGGGCAGATGAAGGTGGGAAAGTTCAAATCTGGTCACCAAAAACTGCTAATTAAATGAAATAGAACCCTTGACCACCATATTTGTAGTCGGAAGACTTTTGTCAATTCACTTTTGAAATGTGTACTTCGTTCAGTCTTCTTTGGACCCTTCTATTTCAATTCGTACATGCAAAATATATCGTCTTGAGGGCTCCGTTGTAAAATCAACTTCTGTGTCTTGCTTCGTTTATGAGAAATAGAAAGTGAGAACAACGGAGCTGTATGACTTTAGCGTAATATGTCTATCTACTTACGAAATTCTGCTTTTTCACCACACGATTCGAACCCAGCTTAAGGGGGGGGGGGGGGGTAGGATTTTAAAACTCATTTTTTTTCTAAATGTACAATATATCGAGAGTATTATGCCAAAATTTCAAGTAAATCGGAGCAAAACTAACGAAGTTACAGCAGTATTTTAAGCGACCGGCCCTCTTGCTCTATTCAAGTATATTTCGAGTATAACAAAACTTTACATTGATTTTCTGGCAAACAATATTTTTTAGTCCGTGAACATCATAACTCAAAATCTACTTGACCGATCTTTTTGAAATTTTGCACACTATTTTTACACATAAATCAACAGGTAGTGACGGAGAGTTTTTTTTTTAAACTATTTTTTTCCATTTATAATAACAAATTCACGGAAAATTTTAGCAAAAATCGCATTTTTGACTTTAACATGCTGCAAAAAAAAAAAAAACGCTTCGTCACTACCTGAAAAAACATATCACCTTTTAAATCCATTTCAATTTTTTTGTTTCTAATGATTCATTAACGAGTTATGATGTTCACCGAGAAACACCTTTTTTTCGAAGCGCCTCCGAAGATTCGCTCTCACGGACTTATTTATTAATATTTTTAATCAAAAAAATTTTCAAAGATACTTCAGATGTCAAACTATAAGGTGTACTTAAAAGAAATAAGCCAACATTATCCATATCTCAAAAAAAAAAACATGAAAATATGCCTTTTTTTCGCCTTTAAAACCCTACCCCCCCCCCCTTAACAAATCAGTACTCATTAGCCCAAAGCCAGTGGGACGATGGCAATCCTAATTGGAGTATGTTGACATTGAAAGAGTTGGGAAGAGGAAGGCTGGGAAGTAATTGGCAATTTAGAGCTTGTCACCAAATACATCTTAGTTTTCTAGTAACTAGAGTTTTTCGGTTATCTAGTAAGAATTTCATAAAATTCGTTCCTCCGTGCTTTATACTAGTCAAAATTATTTGCCCTGACATTGCCCATTTAATGTGTTTTGTACTCATGCCATTCATAAGGGCACGAGATTCGAATACCAGTTTTTATGACCAAGCGTGCTGGAGAATAGAGGATTTGTATTATACGGCAGATGAAACACAATAGCTGGGTAAATCGCCGGCTGCAAACGACACGCGTATTCAAATGTCTTTTAATGATGCTTCACGCGTGTCGGAAAACAGTTTCATTCGGTTTTATTGATTTAAAAATAACTATTTATCGCAGATGTAAAAACCGTCGGAGAATTGTTTGTAAAAATACGTTATTTGTTTTATTTTAATTCTGTTGGGTTTTTGGCATTTTTAGAAAATCTTTGGTTTGATATTATCCATGTCAGAGCGATTAGGTACTTGACTCTGGACAAAGCAAAAAACGTGTAGGTAGAGGAAAAATTAATTGAAGTCAATGTTAGTGATTTTCAAGAAATATGCGATGAAAACGGTAGTAGGAAATGACGTTCCGACAAGAAGGTTCCGAGTTTGAGTCTCTGTCGCAACCTAATGTTTTCTGTACTTTCACCTTACTTGTTTTAATATAATTAATATTGTTTCTGACGGATACGTTTTTAGATTTTCACGGCCAAAAGTATTTTCGTTATTTGTTTTTGGGTTGTTATGCCGTGTTGCGCTACCACAATTACACATCTGCCCTGATGATGGACACTATAACGTTGGCTTATGAAGGAGGTAGCGCAACACGGCATAACACCCCAAAAACAAATAACGAAAATATTGTTTCTATATCTAGAAAAACATATTTTTTTTATAATTTGGTATGAAATTACAACCATGTTCACTTATTTATTTGACCATGTAGTGGTTGAACAATAAAATTATATTATTATTTATTATTTTAACATTATGAGTAAAACCTCAAACTGTAATATTTAATTAAATGAAGACATTATGAGCGAAACTCAATCGAAAATCTGGAAACAGAAAAATCAGAAAAAGATATTGGCACCTCTGGGACTCGAGCCCAAGACCTCCCTACTTTCCGGGTTGGGCGCTCTTATCGACTGAGCTAAGGTGTCGATATACAATTCGGTCACTTTTAACTGTACCATACTTCGACTAAGAACCACCCATATTATCTTCATTTTTCTTAACACATATTTTTATTGGCTGCCATCTTTAATAATAATAATAATTGGATGATTTATATAGCGCCGTTTTTGTGAAAAATCACCTCAAGGGCGCTGCACAAACTTACAATACATTTCTAAAATCTAGAAAAACTACAAACTAGACAAACAATTAAAACAACTAACGGCTTTATGAATGATTGCAAGATTCAACTCGAACTAAATGCAATCTAGATGGTGTCTGGATAAATTATTATCCATTTTATTTAATGTGCGACATCTATTGACTCTTCTGCAAGTCTGGGATGAATATTATTATTTATTATTTTAACATTATGAGTAAAACCTCAAACTGTAATATTTAATTAAATGAAGACATTATGAGCGAAACTCAATCGAAAATCTGGAAACAGAAAAATCAGAAAAAGATATTGGCACCTCTGGGACTCGAGCCCAAGACCTCCCTACTTTCCGGGTTGGGCGCTCTTATCCACTGAGCTAAGGTGTCGATATCCAATTCGGTCACTTTTAACTGTACCATACTTCGACTAAGAACCACCCATATTATCTTCATTTTTCTTAACGCATATTTTTATTGGCTGCCATCTTTATGAATGATTGCAAGATTCAACTCGAACTAAATGCAATCTAGATGGTGTCTGGATAAATTATTATCCATTTTATTTATTGTGCGACATCTATTGACCCTTCTGCAAGTCTGGGATGAATATTATTATTTTAACATTATGAGTAAAACCTCGAGTCCCAGAGGTGCCAATATCTTTTTCTGATTTTTCTGTTTCCAGATTTTCGATTGAGTTTCGCTCATAATGTCTTCATTTAATTAAATAAAATTATATGTCATTTAAGACGAAACGAATAATATTGGTCCTAGAACAGTGCCCTGTGGAATACCAATGATGAATTTGATGTTTTCTGTGTCACTAGTTTTGTCATTGATTCAAATTTTGGACGATTTGTCAAATAAATTTCGATCCATTGGACGACTTTTTGTTGAAACTAATGGTTTTTTATTTTTTTTTAGTTACTATCATCATTTTCAAGGTGCAATGGCTTCTAACCTCCTCTGTAGGTACAGTTGGCTGTTTTGTAAAATACGTAAAGTGAATCAGAACACTGTTGATTAATGTCATCTCTCATCAGTCACCATTAATCATATTGGCCGTTGCTCCGCTTCGCATCGATTGCACCAGTGGTGTAGCAAAAACCGTGCCTACACGGCCGCTGCACACTGCACAATCTGATGCCCGCTGAATGCACACAAATAATAAATACTAACCTAATGCAATGCAGATGACTGCAAATGATGAAGATGATGGGGGAGATAGTCGGGTCCGTGTCACGCGATGGAGTGACTTGCACCACCGTTGGTTGGTGGCTAATGGAGAAACTGGGCGACCGCCGAGAGAAGTAGAGCTCGGAAGGGTATGCATCCGCGTCGTATCGCGGTCATATTGCAGAGATCATTGCTTTTGTGCTGTGTTTTGCAGCACTAAAACAATGTTAGTGGTTTACGTTGTTATCCGGCGAAGCACTGAATTAAAGGAATCTAAATTTATTTTGCCTCATTGTACTCTTGAACTCATATATTTTTCTATGGTCGAATCCATCCTTAGATATGGTATTCGAACTTGGGGACATGCAAGCACTACTTACATTAAATATATTGAAAATTTACAAACCGCCATAATAAAAAAAATTGTCACAACTAAGATTTACAAACAGAGACATAACTTAAAATTACTGTATGGCTCAGAGAGCCTACTTACAATAAAAGGTCTCCACTGGTTCACTACTATTATGGATAATTTGGGGGAAAGCCCTTACAAACACCTACTTGTACACAAACACAAGATTTAGAGAAGGAAAGGGCCTAAAAACTCCTCGAATATTAAATAAATATGGAAGCCGTACTCTTGAATATCTAATACCAGTGATTTTCAATAAAATCAATAAAAACATAAAATTTGAAAAAAATGAGAGACTAAGTCCTAAAATGATAAAACTATGGTTAATGAACGAAAACTCCATGTATCTTTGAATATCTTAATATAGCTGCCTACATATCTTTTATTAGATAGGTATATTGAAATATCTTATATATTTATAGTTGTAAGTTAAATTATCTAATACTACTATGTGATCTATTCTAATGTTTCCTTAAAACTATAAATGTATTTACAAATATTTTCTTAGATATTATATTAAGAATGTTTAAATTGTTAGAACCTGCAGACAAGCTGCCATATAACAGCTTTGTGGGTCTACCCTATTTCTTGTACAAAATGTTCTCTGTAATTTTAATAAATAATAAAAAAAAAATAAAAAAAATGAATGAAAGGTACTTCACTTTGGCCAGCACGATTGTTCAACAATGGCTCCCGGGCATTATTCCTGTGTACTATAGCTCAAAATATTTTATGAATAGTAGGTTTTTCTAATCAAGTCAACATTTTAGCGGATTAGTAGCGCAACACGGCGTAACACATCAAAAATATATAACGAAAATACTTTTGGCCGTGAAAATTGAAAAACATTGTAGTATTTTGCGAAAATAACACATATTGTAGACAGCATACTAACATTCGTCGCTCGCCAAAATACAATATTATCCCATTTCATTATCTGTGATTGAGATAAAAAATGGGAGAAAACCTCCCTACGCATCATCACAAGAAAGATGTTATTTTTTATGATGACATAAGAGAAAATGCGTTTCTCTTATCGACTTGATTGCTACATTTTCTTTTGTGGATTATTTTTTGTGTTACGTAATCCATACTAATATTATAAATGCGAAACTGCTCGAGTTTGTTTATGACCTTTTCACGCATAACCCAATATAAAGACTTTAATAATTCTTTCACCAATATAAAGCTAAATTATATGCGCAGACTACAGGTTGTATATGATGGTAAGCTCTGGCGTTATGAAATTATAAATATTAATATATTATATTTGTTATACGTTTTCAGTCGCTAACAAAAGCGAGTTTTTGCTAACGTCAGAAAAAAATCTTTTCCATGGAAACAATGTTGATATATTTTTGGGCTCTATGCTGGTAGGTACTCAGTCTACTGGTCAGCTACTACTGCAGAAAATTCAAATATTAGAATTCGTTTTTTTTTTTGTACAAGCTTGGAATAAATGTCAGATGAGAGTTCCTATATTAAAAATATAATTCGTAACGATTATAAAGACTGAATGATAAATAGAGTATTTTTTTATTATATTAACGAACTTCCAAATATTTAAATAAAAATAAACATCCGAAATGTTTGTAAGCGCATAAATTCCGAACGAATGAAAAAAATTGGATAAGTAATTCTTTTCTTCTTTGAGCTTATAGCATTATGAAATTTAGGTGGTAGGCGAGATGTTTGAAAACTGAATGTAAAGGAATGAATATATGGAATGCGGGAGGGGATGGGGGTGGGGTGGGGGGGAGATAATTGATAAGTACAAGCGCTACAGTAATTTCCCGTAATACCATGCGAGAGAAGCCGCGGGGTAAAGCTAGTATGTATATAAAAAGTTATGATGAAAAGAAGTTTTTTTTATCCTAATCCTATTTGATCGTCTTTCTCGGCAGAAATGTGTCTCTGAACTGTACATTAGATAGTGAGTAGTTGTAAGTTCTTAGTTATCAATCTTAGTTATAAGACACTTGTAATATAAATAGGTTAAATGTATAAATTAATTTGTAAAGCGCCCTTGAGGTGATTTTCTCACAAAAATGGCGCTATAGAAATTATCCAAAAATTATTATTATTATTATTATGATACTTTTATTTAGCTTCGTATTTTATTCCCTGTCAATCCCACGTTTTTTTTTTAAATTCTATGCCATCACAAGTTGATAATTTTATTTTCATCATTCGTTAGTCCTATCAAAAAATCTTCTTCCGTTGCAATCAGAGGCGAGACAGCATCATTGACCCCTGAACTTTTGGCACTGCATTCATCAGCCATAGCAGAGGCAGCAATTTGTTAAGTGTATGTGTCTTCCTTTTATTTCTCTTTGTGTTACCAATGTGCTATACCTTCTCATTTTATTGTGTTTACAATTTCCCTGCCTTATACATTAATAATTCATTATTATGCTTCATTGGTTCTGTCAACTGAAGAAATACTGCCAAGAAGTGTGATCGATTTCGATTTGAAAGAAAACTTATTTCGCCAATGTAAGGCATCTCGACTCTCAAGCCCCAAACAGACTAATTACCCGTTTAAGCAAGAATTATGACGATTGAAAATTTTCATCATAGTTTTTTTTAAAAATTTATTTAGGTATTTCGCCTTCTGAAATAAGGCATTATCAAACCGGGGTTATACCACTTACAGACGATTCATTTATATCATTTCTAGATGTAAAAATGGTACTTATGATGAAAAATTTTAATGCTTTTATTTTTATTACTTACGCCCTTATTAATTTCCAAGTAAAATGACTGAAAATATGAATGGTTTTATCCTCTTAAACTTTCCCCATTTACTGCATTGTTTAAATTTGTCTTAAGATCGTTGGTCTGGTTGTTATAGTTATTCCAAAATGATGACTCGTTAGTTTATTTTATGGCGTAATCAAGAAATTGGCTTAAACATATCTAAGGGTGGCGAGCGAATTATATTTTTTTGTACATTTATCAAAATAGCTTTCGGATTACTAGAATTTTTGCTAATTTCTAACTTCTCTAAAATAATAAGTTTGCGCCCTTTGCTTTGTATGTGAAACGGAGTTGGCTTATTATTAGCACTAAGTGATTTTATCTAGGCAAATTGTGACCGTATTTTATTATTATTTTATCGCATGTGTTCAATATCGGTTTGTCTTCTTTGCCATTTGTTCCAAGGGTAACTAATATATTAAAATTATTATTCCCCATCTGTAATCTCACTTATTAAGGTTCATTCTCACGTATTTTGTAATAATAAAAGTTGAACGTTATCCACTGGTATCTGGTATTTATTGCTCTTTATAGTTCTTGCGGCCGCATGTCTGCGCTCACTGTGGTACCGGGTCGTACAATGCATAACCGTAAATATTTATGGTAATTTAATGATTTGCAATCATTGTGTGTGCGATTTATTTACATAGGTACTTGCTTTTGTTCTCAATTGTACTATGGTAATGAAATTAAATGATTGATAGAAATGCACAAATTCAAATACAACTCGTAAAATAAAACGTTATTCACTAAACTCAAAATTTGGACAACTGTTGGTGAACTTCATTTTATTTGTAAGCGCGATAAACATCATGCATTCTGGAATAGAAGGTACTGCCCTGAAATGGTTTCAATGTAAGTCAACAAAAAACATATTTTTTGTCATTTAAATAATATGACAATGATTCTCTTTCGCTGGTCGAACATTTTGTTTCATAAAAATAGTCAATAAAAATTCATTAAAATGTTTCGAGTTAAAAAAATATTTATTTATTTTATTTTAAATGCACGTTTACAGTTAACATAACCAATAATAATAAGTATTCGTTATGTTTTGTTACGTAATGATAACATTTATGATTGTTGAACATTCGCTTGAAAAATATCTATATCAGGGGAAAAGTAATTTGATAAGAGAACCATTTTTCCGAGCGGCATTACCAATGCCAGGTTAGTTCTGCATCTCGGAACACAAGTCTGTGTGCGCGCTTTTGTGAAGTTGTCGGGAACATAAAATTAATTTTTTTTTTTTAATATCTAGTTCAAAGCAAAGGAGTTTTCCTTCTATCAGCGATGCTATTAATACCCAGCATGCCGGACAAAAAGGCTGATAGATAAAACGAGGGATAATATCCGAAGTCTATAAGATATAAATATCTCTAAAACTTCTTTTGCATTTTCTCTACCATTAGAGAGTTAGTTAAATCCACTGGTCCCATATTATTGAACCCCTATTACCTATAACCGGATAATTAAAATGAAATGCACAATTTTAACGGTGATCACAATTAATCTTTATTTTGGGTACAATCAATTTGCAAGTATGATGTATTTATAGCAGTTCAACAACGGTAAGACAGTATTATAAGCTGTGACGATAACTTTGGGGGTTCACTGGTAAACAGGCTACACCTGTGTCGGTCCTACCAAAGGAAACTTAATGGTTCCCTCAATTGTTTTACCAAAAGGGTTTCAATTAGTATCTTCACTCTGGGTTAGATGGACTCCGAAAGCAAACGGTTTACAAATCGTCCCTTGGTTCAGTCCTGCAAGAGTTTCAACTGAAGATGCGCGGTAAGAACCAGGAAGCAAATATCTAGAGTTAACAATCAATCTGTGTGACAACACTGATCAATCAAAAAGCTGTGACAACCCTTCCAGGGATCACTTCTGTAAGCCTGAGCGGCGGGGTGAAAAACTAACCAATAGCATCCCTCGCCCTAATTACTGAGAGACAAAGCTATGCGGGAATGGGAAAGTATCCGAGATCAAAGAACTAATCAATACACGCTCAGAAATCTGCATAACAGTAAGATGGTTTGTATACTATCCATTCCTTTCAAACAAAGAATCGATTCTTTCGAATGAGTAGTAATCGATGACTCTAATTAATAAAAACGACCCATCAAACACAAAATCGGGCACCGTCTCTTTTTTATTGCATTATGTGTCGATTATGCAATTAACTAAACTAAACAACGTAAAAAACTTAATCACCATTGACATAAAAAACCCGCCTAAAACCGGAACACAGTAAGAATAATATTTTGACTTGATATTTTTGTTATTCGAATCCAGTGATTGTGTATTTATTAGCGGCGGTCGTTCTTGACCTTTGCTTATCCGATACATTTCTTTGTCCTCCGATTCGCCGGCCGCTTTTTGTAAAGCATGTCACGTCCGATCGTGTGAAAAAGTCACGGATCTTTAATTCGTGGGAGAATTGAACGAATTATAACAAAAATGTTGCTATTAATGAACAATATAAGAACTGACATTTGAGAGGCGTGGTGTGAATGCAATTTTGGGATTGTATCTTTTGTTTGAAATGTTTCATGTAATGAAGAAAATCCTGGCCTATTTGGCACACGTCTGTAGGAATAAACGGTATTTAATTGCTTATAAATTTATTTCACGATATTGTTTCAAAGTATGGTTTTTCAGGGTCATTGAGATAATTTTGTTGTGAGACAGCTACATCAATTAAACTGATTGAATGCTAACGTTGGATTGTCTCAAACTCTCTTCACATTATTTGGTGACCATCAAATCGTCGGCCATGTGGTTATGCTTGTCAGCTAATCACAATTTTCCACTGTTCAAATCGTCACTTTGGTTGGACATGTTTCTAACTTTACATTACCTCGTTTTGAGGTATGAGGTGTCAAAGTTTTATGACGATTTCTCATAATCTATTTACCGATTTCTCATTTTGAGGTTGAAGGAAGATTTTTAAATAGGACGGACACTTACCGTTTTAGAACGTATCTAAATGTACAGATAGAACCAAAACATTGCAGACAGATTGTTAGGGGCAACTTATGTGATTGATTTTAAAATGTTGGGGCGCCATCCTACCTATTTCAACAGAAACAAAAAGAAACAATGAGAACTGCTTACCTCAGGTCGTGTACCCAACATACAGGCAATTTGGAAATGAAGGTGTTATAAATTTATGATTCGATTTAAAAGCAAAGTTTTCAATCAGCAATAAAAAGGTTATATTGTGAGATAAACATGTTACACATAGAACACCCTACATCCTAATATATATCGCTTTACCAAGGGGGCTTTTCTTGTCTTTTGTAGCAAATAGGATCGGCCCAATGATCCTTCGGGATCCAATTGATTCTTGTTAAAATATGTCAAAATCCATAATTCAGACGGTCACACACTTGGCGATCCATGTTTCCATATGATAGTCTTGTAAGGACATTGGGTGAGACCTGCAACTCTCTTACAAGTATGATACACCAGGCAGCAAAACAGCTCATAATACAATTCAGATTTCAGGTGGGGTTGAAAGGAATTCAAAATACGACCTTTGTGTTGAATTTGGGAGATTGTCACCACAATCTGAGAGAAAATTGCCTCGCCAGGCTTCCGATTACTCCGGATTAAAATTCTCCACTCGTTTATAAAAATCAAATCTCGTACTCAGAAGAGCTATTCTCTATCTTTTGTGAGAACGAGATCGTTCTCCCGCGAGATGTCCTGTCAGATTTGTGTGATTTTCTACGGCTGTTATTTGCTTTTTCTATCAGCCGATGACAAAATTTCAGCTGTGAGCTGTTACGTATTTTAGTTTGGGTGGTTCTAAGTATGAATTCTTGCAAATATGTATGATTATTTATTCATTTAACAGCTGTAGAAAATCACACAAATCTGACAGGACATCTCGCGGGAGAAAGTTCTCACAAAAGATAGAGAATAGCTCTTCAGATTGATTCGTCGTCAAAAACACTGCCAAGAGCTCCGATCGTTCTGTGTTTTTTCCAAGGAATGACGTTTTTCTTCTGTCTCTCTGACATCCCCTTAGACAAACTGGTGTTACCAGTGCGTAAAAACACAAAGACAACTTAGACAGCTCAGTCTTTGTGTTTTTACGCACTGGTATCACCAGTTTGTCTATGGAGATGTCAGAGAGACAGAAGAAAAACGTCATTCCTTGGAAAAAACACAGAACGATCGGAGCTCTTGGCTGTCTTTTTGACGACGAATCAATCTGAAGAGCTATTCTGCCTCTTCATGGTTACATAATGTATATGTAACAAGATGAAATGTTATACAGGACTTCATCACGTTCAGCAATAATAATAACAGCATTATCTTTGTAGGTCGCAATATTTTTCCATTTCAATGGGAGTCAAAAACGCCTCCTTTTAGTTCAATTTCACCCTTGTATATTTACTTGCTCCTCCCTTATTGTGTGTCGTGTCTACTTGTCTACGTGCTTTCTACTGATATTGGATACTGTTTATTCCGGCACGACGTGCCATGAAATATTGCCATATTCTATATTAATATTTATTTGTTTGTTACAGAATGGGACACCGATTTGGGAGGATTTCATAGCCAAGGCTTCAAAGCTTCACACAGTTTTGAAGTAAGTAGAAATTTATTTACAAATAGATGATCCTGTATTTATTAGAACTTTTTAGAACTAGATGACCCTATTTTTATTAAAACTTCATTACAAGTCGGTGAACTTATTTTTATTAAAACTTTATCACAAATAGATAACATTGTTTTTAGTAAAACTTCGTTACAAATAGATGACCTTATTTTTATTAAAACTTAATTATAAATAGATAACCTTATTTTTATTAAAACTTAATTATAAATAGATGTCCTTATTTTTATTAAAACAAAATTAAGTTAAAAACCCGCTCCGCAGGTTTATTCTGCTAGGCCCATAGGCGGCTTTTGGTTCGGCTTCGCCCAGTTTGAGTGTTGGTGACCATTTTAAAAATCTGATTGGAACTGGTTCCAAAAATATCCGGTTCCACGAATCCACTGGGATCCAGTGACGGCTAGTAAGTCACCTGGGCGGTATCTTTTGGCATTGCTTTAATTCGGTTATATTACAAAAGTACGTTTGTATACAAACTCCACCTACGAAAATGGTTTTGCGTTTTGACCCCATATTTTGACTGTACGTCCTGATGACAGCTCCCTATATATTTCTGTGGCTCATGATGGAAATAAAATAGTAAATTATAGACAAAATAGCTCACCATGGGTTCATTGCCGAAGCAAACATAATATATTATTTAATTAATGAAGACGATTAAGCGATTCTCAATCAAAAATTTGAAACAGAAAATCTACAACAGAAATTGATACGGTCACATTGACTGTCCGTACTGATGATAGCTCCCTGCGTAGATCTACAGCTCGCGATGGAAATAAAATAATAATTTCCAGACAGAATGGCTTACCTTTCAAGGATTCGTTCAAGGAAAAAAATTCGTTCTGTTTCAAGGAAAATTTGAAACAGAAAAATCAACAACAACAAGAAATTGATCACAGCTACATCTAGGAAAAGAGAGTCACTGATATTGTCTTAATTAATTAAACGTGATATTGTCTTAATTAATTTAATCCGTGCCCCGTTTCAACGAAATGCGCCCCGTGCCCTCCGTCACCTTCTCCCGTCCTCCCATCCTCCCGTCCATCACCAGCCGTCATAATAATAACAAATGTATTCATTATAATAATTCCAAGAGAAATCATCCCGTCCATCCAAAATGGCGCGTGTGAATCTTCGAACCTCGTGTTTCGTTTTACGCTTCCGCAAGATCTGGCTTCTATCGTCCGGCGTCTATCCAGACAGAAACCGATGGTTCTTGGTAATAAAGATTAAAAGTAGTCAACTTTTCAAAATGAATGCGTATAAGGGGCCTTTGGATTATTTACCGTAATAATTTCTCTGTTGGCGCGTATCTGTCAAAACAAGAGGTACCGAAAATTGAACCCTAAAGTAGCCGAAAAATTTTTTTTTTGTTTGTTTTTTTTTTTTTTAAATGTAAAAATGCTCAAATCGCAAAACTATATGTTTATTTGGGTTCTCTATGTGATGTAGATACCCCAGTTTCCCGCTTGTACCACGAGTTTTCGGATACCTTGTCTATGCTTCAATTAAATACTGCGTGTAGAAAATATCTCGGCCCTTAAAAAATTTCGGTCATCTTTTCTTTTAAGTCTTTTAATAAGTCTAGGAAAAATTTAAGTATTAGGTCTATAAAAAAACACTTTGAAGTGCAAACTCACCCACTTATAAACCCTTTTCGGATATGGTTTTATTGTTTAATGTGGCAAATTCAGTTTCTTTTATAATAATCTAAAAAAATATATATTTACGCCCGAACTTCACAAAATAAAATAAAATATGCATTTTCTCGTTGTTATTTTGGACATCAATACGGCCCGCACTCTAAGAATTTGGATTTTTAAAGTGAACCTTATGCCATCGGCACAAGAAACGTGCACTTGGCACAACCATTCCGTATCAGTTACGCCCCGCCTGCGAAGGGGAATAGACGTCCAGACTCCGCGTCGTTCCGTGGTTCCGTGAAATCAATTTTAAATTTCCTTTGTATTACAATAAACAATGCGTAAAAAATGAGTTAATGATTTTTACAGGCCTTTACGAAATCAACCTGTAAAAATAATTTCTCAAATACCTTTTCAGAAGCTTTTTCTCAAGTATTTTTTAACTCCTCCCAAAAAGAGGCGTGGATTCCGATTTCAACTTTTTCCCGGACTATTGGATCACCTTAACAAAAATTAATCAAATAAAATTTGGGCGCGCACGCCCAGATTTGAACCTGTGATCTCAGGATTCGTAGCCGATGACAGTGACCACTCAACTACGCAAGCCGTCAAGGTAATAGAAAGAAATATTTTTTAAATTTTCTTTTCTGTATTAGAAAGTAAGGTATCATTCGACTCCCTCGCCCCAGTACTGGTTCGTGCTATGACCCATTTTTTGAGGATTATTATTACGATCATGGTTCGCTTTGTTTCTCCTCTCTCTGAATGTTCCAACATTGTTTCCGAAACCGTTACATCAGCGAGCTTCGTCTTATAGTATATTTTAACGATACTGTTCTATTGTAGGTCTCTATATTTTCTTGTAATGCGGACATGAACCATTATTTCATCTCTACTCTCCCAGCGAGATGAAGGGTTCGGAATGAAAGAGGGTAAAGTCACATCTGGCAGAACCGAATAAAGGTTTCAATTAGTTTTGATTTAGATCTCAGTATGTACAATGTTTGCAACTCAAATTTGTACATAAATTATCTAAAAAGCAATATCTTTGTGGCTCATCATAATAATTCAAGTGAAAAAATAATTGATTTAAAAATACTTGCAACTAGTTTCGGTTATAACTACTTTACTTTATTCAGGACCGTTATAAAGTGAACTAACTTCATTTAATAAAACAAAAAAAAATTCTTCCGCATGTCGTTACTGGTCCCCGGCCGAGTGACCCCTTACGTGACCGTAACTGTCCAATTCCTACTGATTTTTAATTTTTATTTTTCATTTACAGTTTTTATTCCAAACAAGTCAGCTTAAAATACGTTCGTTAACACCCTTAATATAGTGCCCTGTCAAATAAAATAATAAAAAAGAAAACAATATTTTTAAAACTAAAGTCAAGACTGAGAGAACTGAGTAAAAATAAAAAATTAAAGTGGTCCGACAATAATTTTTTTTATTGTAAACTAGCTGGTATGCGTTTCTATGCCAATCAAAGAATTAAATTTATTCTCCCTGCTTGTCCTTTCCCGTGTGTCCCCTTTCACCTCCCGAGTGCCCCTCCCCTCCCGCGATCCCCTTCCACCTTCCCCTTCCGCCTTCCCCCTCCCTCGTCACCCCTCCCGCGAACCCCACCTCTCCCGTTCCCCACCCCACTGCCTTTCCTCCCTGCCGCTAAAATATATGAAATACACACTTTTTCATTTATTCAAATTTTTTAACGCAAGAGCTTACCATTATATATAGCCTATAACCTTCGCGGGCGTGCGCACAACAAATCACGAAATTTTCATCGCAATCGGATGAACGGTATAGCAGCGCATAAAATACGAACAAACAAACAAATATTGATTTTTATATATAAGAAGATTATGGCGAGCCACAAAGTTAATGCTTTTTACAAATCTTCTATTCTATATATACACAAAATTTAGGTTCCGTATGTTTACGTTCGCAAATCTCGGAAATTAATCGATGAGAAGAGCAGAAGAGTGTTTCTATATATAATGGTAAGTTCTGGCGTTATGAATTTTATATAAAAAATTACTACGGTTTGAAAATGTATGTGTTTTATATATTTTAGTGTCAGGGGGGGAAGGCAGGAGGGGGAGGGTAACGAAGTAGATGGGATTCGCGGGAAGGGTGACGAGGGAGGGGGATAGCGGGGAAGATGGAAGTGGAACGCAGGAGGGGAACGGAGATTTTTTTTTTTTATATGAAAATACCGCACAAGAGTCCCAACTGCTCCCCTCTGGAGCCAGTGAGACTATGGCATCCCCAATTGGGGTATGTTGTGTGGCTGAAGGTAGTGGGGAAGGGGAGGAGATAGGGAAGAGGAAGGTGGGGAAGTACCTGGCTATTCAGATCTGGTCACTAAACACGGCTAATGCCATTTCGAGCAACGTTTCAATTCTGAATGGTGGTCTTACACCAGGGCGATACTGATAGTATCTTCCACTCTGGAACGTGCCGCAAATATACTATGTATTATTTTAAATGAATAAATTGTGAAATAACACAAATTAATCAAATAAAATTTATTTGCGCACGCCGGGTTCGAACCCGCGACCTTCGGATTGTGAGTCCAGAGTCTTACCTCGGGACCACGGAGGCCGTCCGGGCCGGAGGCCGAGATGCATGAGAATGTGGTGGTTGCTATGGCATTCAAAGAAACAATTTATTTCTTTGAATGGCAAAGCAACGCATGCCGGGAACTAGCTAGTATGAAATAAAAACTTTCTTTTTGTTGCAAATTTCATGCCTAATTGCCATAAAATCAGGGTTGATATCCGAGCTCCCATGTGCACTGTTAGCCTCGCTTCATTCGACTAGTTTTTTTATTAGCCACTACCGCATTCAGTCCCCCATTAATTCAATTTCCTGTGTTCACCCTTCTGTCAATTTGTTATATTATAATCGTTTCCGTATCATTTTAATAATTGAATCATGTTTCGAATAATCGTTCGGAAATGGTTGACAGCGATTTGGATTATGGAAATGAACGACCACAATTACAAATTGGATGTCTTCTATTGCGAAACATTCCATTTTATTCAATTTATTATTTCGAAAATATTTCACAATTGAGCCCTTGCCCGGAAGGTAGTATCTAACAATATTCTTGTTCCGAGAAAAAAGGATACAACGAAACCGAAAATCATATTTCATATTATTTAATATTTAAAATGCAATAAACACACTATTTTATATTTAAAATACATAGTTTTAAATGAAAAGTCTTTAAGAAAGCAAAAGAAAAGCAAATTCAGTCGTAAAGGAAAAATGTTTTATATAAAAATTTCACATACAATGTTATTTCACAAAATATTTTTTTTCACTGTTCGTACCTCACTTTCGAAAGTGCTTCTCTAGCGTAAATTTACACACGTTATTGATGTATTTGAGCTTATAAAGAATAAATCGAATCATTTACGTTTGACATAGGGTTGCCATCCGTCCGGGTTTCCCCGGATTTGTCTTAGTTTAGAGGGCGTCCGGGGAGCGTCCGGGCGGGGCTTCATTTGTAGTCCGGTTTAAAAATTTAAAACTGATTGTTAAAACAATTTGTAACAAACTGTAATAAGATTCTGTTTTGTAAGGTACATTTAAAATGATGGTAAAAGATGACTAAATTTAATTTTAAGGTCTGATAATAAATAATTTATGACATTTTCAGCTGTTTTTTATTACACTGACTATGTTTAAAAAATCCTGTTGGCATGTCCGGGTTCTGGGCTCTAAAATTCGGGGTTTTCGCGCGTCTTGTCCTGGTTGCCAAATTTTAGAGATGGCAACCCTAGTTCGAGATAATGTCATGAGATCAACTTACGACATTATGCCACGTGCCTGTTCTTGGCTTTGAAGTATTTCTAGTTGAAGACGTAAGCTGTTCATTTTCTCCCTTTATTCCTTTGAATTAAACCAGTGATTCTTAACGGGGGCGCCAGCGCCCCCTTGTGGGAATTTTGGAGGTCTGGGCGGGCCTTTTTAAATTTGTTTGATATCCATACAAACTTTTTATTAAAGATTATTTTTGAAGTCGATTTTAGGTTCGAAATTGGTAAATAATGTACAAAAAATAATTATGTTTTAATAAATATCATTTCGGGGGGCCAACTGACGGGGGATCAACTTTTGGATCACCCCCTCATAGAGAAACCTCAGATATTTCTTCAGAATTCTCTCCAACATGAAGGAACACTTATGTCATTCGTTTTTATAGCGATTTGAATTTTCCTGCTACTATATTGTGAGCTAGATCAGTGTTACCTACCAAAACAAAAAAAAAATGGAGGTACACCAAAGAAAAAAACAATGTTTATTAATATTCATTTTTAAAAACAATATAATATGAAAACATGTTTAATGAGAAATGTGAGCCTGCTTAACTGAGCACAAGCGATCAAAATTTGGAGCAATTGTTGATAATGCTTCTCTCATCTCTTCGACGATCGTCCCCAGGGTTTCTATTTTTTTTATTTCGTAGTGGGAGTTGAAAACCCCAATTCGCATAAATAGGTCGTGGCAAATGGTAAGATAATTGCAATACCACGCTTTGAAATTAATGGATACTCATTTTTTATGCGGAGCCAAAAATGTGCTAGCTTTATTCCGGAAAATTTTACTTTTAATGTCTGATCAGTTTTCGTCTTCAGAATTCTTCCTGCTCATTCGGTAAGTATCCAAGGGAAATACTATCTAAGAATGGATTTCAAATCCAGTCCATAGGTTGCGGGTCACACTTAGGAAAATACGAGTTCATTTTTTCTGCTGTGTTTCACTAGCCTGTGCTTCGAGTGTTTCACTATCAAAGCCTGCACTATTTTTATTGAATCGGCAGCCATGACATTTGGGAATATTTTGTTACTATATACCATTGGGCGTGGCTGATCCATAACATCAACTTAGCTTTCAATCTTATCCCATGCCGTTAAAGTATTAGAATTCTTGCCTTGCTTTTTGGTTGCCCTCATTTAAATGGGCGAATATGTCCGCCTAGCCTATTTTACTACCGATCCGATAGTCGGATCGCCTAAGCTGGTGCAGCGTCGCAATGTCATTTTGTTAAAATGTAGCATTGCGGGGAGGCACACCAGCTAACGACCACGGTACACCACTGTGCCGCGGCACACACTTTGCGGAACACTGAGCTAGATAATCGGTTCCGAAAAATCCATTGATTAGATAATTCCTAGAAGTCTTATAAAACCGATTTAAAGGAAACCCATGTCACTAATTCACTTACGTAAGTCCTTTATTTATTTATTTGGCTCGCCAACAGAACACATCACAATAATTATTAGTAATGAAATGCATTTTTAACATGGTTACAGCGATGATTCCAATTATAGATGAGCACACTATTCATTACAATAATCTTTGTGCAACTTACAACATTACAAGTACATGAAAAAAGACAATGGTCCAAAAATAAATATTAGCGAATAAATGAATTACGTAGTTAATACATAGGAACATGACAAAATAATTATTAAGTGGTTTTAAGTGAGGAGATCATCAGGTGTGTATAATTGTAAGTTCCTTCTGAAGGTAGTAATTGAATTCGTAAATATTTCCAAGTATTTATGATTGCATGATAATTTCATCACCTTCCGACTCCTGGGCCTCAGATCGGTGTAATTAATTATTGATCAATTTCGATACAAGTAAGGAAAAAATGAGCTTACTTCGGGCGCATCGAAACGCCCTCAACAAATTTCTATCGGTTTATTCTTCAATGGAAATGTCAATTTATTTCTTTATAATAAAGTGTTGAAAACACGAACGAAGAGGTCCGGCTCCGGTCGAACCCGTGCATCTCAGTCCGAACCTCTCGCTAGTCGGGAGCAGGGCCCATGTTCGCCGGCTCCGGTCGAATCCGTGCGTCTCGGTCCGAGTCGGGAGCAAGTCCCGGGTTTGAGTTCTTTTGCGGATTTCGGCTCCGAGGTCCGGCTCCGGTCAAACCCGTGCTTCTCATTCCGAGCCACTCGCGAGTCGGGAGCAGGGCCCGGGTTCGAGTTCTTTCGAGCGGGTTCCGACTCCGATGTCCGGCTCCGGTTGAACCCGTGCGTCTCGGTCCGAGCTACTCGTGAGTCGGGAGTGGCTCCCGGGACCTGCTCCAAGAACTTGAGTACTTTTAAAATGAAGCACGTCTTGGAGGGCTCCGGCAAAATGCACCCTTCTCTAAACCCCGCAATTTCATTTAACAGCAAATGACATCTACATTTTTCATTCTTAGAACGCTCTGGAATCGTTGGTTAAAATCCTTCGGATACGTGCTGTTATGCAAATAAAAACTCTACGGGGATTGAACCTTGCCATTCGTTTCAACCTCTCTCAGCGTCTGACCAATCGAGCCATCAATTCAATTTTCCAATTTCAGTGTTCTGTATAAGGTAATGTTGGTATGCGAATGTTTCTGCATGAATAGACTCGGCGTGTTGCCATTCAGCTGGTAATTGACACGCAACAAGCCATCCTACAGCGTGGTAGTTATCCAACATTATTTGTGCATAGTTTGATAGAAGATTATCTGAATGTAAATGGCATTTCAGAAATCACTGCGTCACAGTGAAACCTCGATAATACGTATAATCTGTTTACAAACTAACAGTATGATTTTATCTGCAGGAGCAGTTAGATAGGATTGAGCACCACACAGCTCTGAGTTCACTTTCATTCGTCGACTTGTGTTATTGCACTCCAATTTAACATACGTTTGACGCAAGTAACATTTACGATTTACGTAAGTTTTTGATAAGTTACTCACAGGAGCGTTTACATTTGCATCCAACTTGTGGTAGTTAATGCTCAAAGTAATTGTTCGGAAGTACCAACAACAATTTGCTGCTGTCAAATTAACTGTTTTGTCAATGGAGACGAAAGGCCCAAAATATAAAGTGTTTAAATAGAAGTTGGCCTGAGAGGAACAATTCTCCACGCAAGATATGTTTTTAGATTTTCACGGCCAAAAGTATTTTCGTTATTTGTTTTTGGGGTGTTATGCCGTGTTGCGCTACCTCCTTCTTTAGCCAACGATTCGGACTGCGTAACAGTGTTCATCATCAGGGCAGATGTGTAACGCTGTCCGAAACGTTGACTAAAGAAGGAGGTAGCGCAACACGGCGTAACACCCCCAAAACAAATAACGAAAATTTTCCACGTGTTTTTGTTCAGTTAGCGGCAGAAATGAATGCAGTAATTTAATGTTATCCGAATGGCAGCCAGATGACCGCAACCGACTCCGATTTTAAATACGTCATGTTATAAACAGAAACATTGAGATTAGAAATGATTGGACCGATAAACAAAACGGAGGATGCTTATTTTCAGAAAGCTTTTTTCCACCTGAAAAATAAATTATATCTCTTCGGTTTTTCGAATCAGGAAATTTTCTTTCTGATTCGTTTTCGTGGGTAGTGCTTTTTTGAGTTTTATCTAGTGTTTTTTTATACTGTTTTTGGGAGTTAATAACGTACCAATCCAGATGACCCAATGAGATTGTAATTCAAATAAAATACCAGTTTATCTATCTTTTAATATGAAAACCTGTCTTTTAATTTTTGACACTACGCATCAGCGCATCTTGGTTCTAATTTTTACTGTAAGCGTGTAAACTTATAAACTAATTTCATAAGCTTGATTGGATCTGTCAAAAAACTTACGAAATGTCGACTTTTTAACTTGATATAAATTAAAGTAAGTGACTTACGGTGTCGTAGTTTGATAGAAAATTAAAGGAATGCAAGTAATATTTATCAGAACTCATATCTTTTGAAGTAAGTAAATAATGAAACCTCGATAGCAAGTACGATGCGTTAATGCTAACTTAGCCTAATCACGCCATTTCTCCACGGTGATAGACAAACGTGATTTTAAGCCACACAATTCTGTCTTGGCACACACTTCTTGATTTATTTACATTAATACATACAGCAGTCCCAGTCCAAGTTCGTAATTACGTCATTGAAAATCGTCCTCTTCCTCCTCACACTTATGAAAACGAAAAAGACAGAAGAGAGGGACTAATATACCCTTCTGTTAGTCCAACATTTGTCATGACCACCCATCATCCGTCTAAGCGACTCCCTTTTTTTTTAAATATGCTTTCATCATAATGGTCAAACCACGCATACTTCATTATACTTACTTTATTTTTGACGTGATAACGTCTTCTAAATCGATGAACGCCGGCTGCACTCATGAAAAAGAATGACTCGTTGTCACGTTCCGCCTGAGCCGAGCGTGCAAGCGAGAGCGCGGAACCACGTTCGGCTTGTGACGTATCTATCTCTCTTCCACTCCATCGTTACTGTATGACGTCATCACGTAAAATTATCGTCCGTAAACCGACTTTACAGACAACCAAATTTTTTTGCCAGTTCCGTGTCTCACTGTCCTATTTGAGGATCGTTTTCGTTACTCGATTGAGCACTGCCAACCTCGCTTATTTTGGCAACTTTTCGTTACTGACAACTGCATTCAGCTAACAACAAGAATTCATTTTAAATTTCCTGTATTAACCCTTTTGCCCATTCCAATGAAATGCCGTCATATCAGGGGTTCACTTTGTTTCCTGGTTTCAGAATTGCCTCAGTGGGAAGATAACGAGTGTTCAGAAAGTTTTAGTTTTAAAGATAAGGACGCCACTTTCCGCACCGCGAAGTTATTTCAAATTTTCGGTGGCGCTATAGCAGGGATTCGCTCGGTCGTTTCTCGGCTGGAGTTTCAAAGTCGAACAGTGCCGAATAAAAATAGAATTCTAGATAATCTAGTTATCCGAAATTACAGCAGTTGTGATAATCTGAAACTGGGGCTCAGCAAAAACAAAACTTTAATAAAAACTAAGGGAACCAAGCCTGGTACCCCCTAAAATGGTGACCGGACGACTCAGAATGAAACCAACTCAAAACCGCCTCAGAAAAGTCAGTGATGAAAAAAAGGTTAAATAGATTACATTAGATAAGTGTTGTATTAAAAAAAATTAAAATAAACACTGCTTTAACCACGAATTTATTATTTTATGTATCTACCGGTTTTGCTTCGACCAAGTAACTAATATTGACGGCCGGCGCAGTCCAGCGGTAAGGATCCTGACTCGTAATCCGAAGGTTGCGGGATTGAATCCCGGCGTGGCAAATAAATTTCATTTGACTGATTTGAATTATTTCACAATTAATTAATTTAAAATAATATATAGTATATTTGCGGCACGATCCAGAGTGGAAGATACTCGTACCGCCTTGGTGTAAGACCACCATTCAGAATTGAAACGTTGCTTGAAATGGCTTTAACCAGATCTGAATAGCCAGGTACGCCTTCCTCTTCCCCATCTCCTTCCCCTCCCCACTACCTTCAGCCTCACAACATACTCCACTTGGGGGTGCTATAGTCTCACTGGCTTCAGACGAGAGCAGTTGGGACTCTTGTGCGGTATACATTAAAAAAAAAAACATTTTAAATTTAACAAAAATCTCACGTTTTATTTCATATATCCGGGGATTCACTGTCATTTCTATACTGTGTTTTTTTCCTTATAACCGGGGTTCACTTCAACTTATGGCGCACGTTTGCATTGACCCTACAGTCTAAAATAACATTGTTCTAACACCGTGGAAAAATAACACCACTTTCCCCGGTAAAAGCGCCAGGCAGACGCACCTAACCGCCGCTGATAACCCGATACCAGCCTATCTGCCAGATAACATCCTTGACTGATTGAGATTACTATTATTAGATTACGTGGTACGCCCATTGTTTGGCTGTTACTTGTCTATGGTGTTTATCGTCTGCCGGAGAATACACAAACACTTTCCTTTCTGGTGGGAAATGTATTTTAATGCCTATCGGGCCGGTGACAGAATGTAAACAATGAGTATTTTTTTATTGTTTTAGTTTGCGTGCTATTTGATTTAATGCAAGGTTATAGTAAAAGTTATAAGTTGGAAGTTCATGATTTTTCGTTTTCAATCCAGATGTGCCTTTTTTCAAATGTTTCTGGCTTTTAACCTTTAGGCTTTAGTCCATCAAGTCAAATTATGGACAGGGAGAGATTTTAATTAAATTCATATTTAAATGATGTTGGGAGTCGAGTGTAGGCTTAGAAGATATTGAATGGAGGGGAGGCAATTTTAGATAAGGGGCCATCCATAAATTACGTCACACGAATTTCATGATTTTTTGACCCCCCCCCCCCCCCGTCCCTGTCACACGTCGTCATATTTGTGAGACCCCTCCCCCCTAGTGTGACGTCACATATTTTGCAATTTTACATCTAAAAATAATCAAAATTCAGATTTTTACATGTGACGTCACAAAACTGATGACCCCCCCCCCATACCCCTTGTCACACAATGTCACACTTCTCTACTCCCCCCCCTTAATGTGTGACGTAATTTATGGATGGCCCCTAAGGCTTGATAGAAGAGGAGATATTTGTTTAGAGAGGGACAACAAAAAATGTGTGATCTAAAGTTACCACTTCTAAACCAAAGCAAGCACAGCTGGGGAGTCAAGGACGTAAGATTTTAAGAAAGTGAGAACGGAACAATATCCAATTCTCATTGGAATAAGTGAGGAATTTTTTTTTTGATAAATGTGGAAATTGTTGAAACGACGGTCCTTTGTATTGAGGCATAACAGGGCTTTCTTGGATTGACTAGCAATTCTGCCCAAATATTACGGGATCTTTGAGGATAGAAACAAATTTAAGATAGGAATGTGGATTTTGAAGGGAGCATTTGGGTTGGATGGTTGGTTGTTTTTCCAAAAAATCAGCAATATCGTTGTCACCTACGATGCCAATGTGTCTAGGAATCCAAATCAGAATTTCTGCTTGATAATGGGAAATAAAATCTCAATTTTTTTTTATTGGACTGCCCTGACGCTATAAATTTGTTATCTATACATATACCTCCAAAATATACCAGTCGCAATATTTTATTTTGCAACAATATTTGCATCGCAGTGAATTCTGTGTTAGAAAGAATACATAGGTTGGGCTATGAACTATCTGATAATAATAATAATTGGACAATTTGTAGAGCGCCGTTTTTGTGAAAAATCACCTCAAGGGCGCTTTACAATTTTTTTTAATTTTTTTAATTTATTTTTTAATTTTTTTAATTTTTTTAATGTTTTAATTTTTTTTTAATGATGTTGTGTGGCGCTTTCGAGGCTGCCGGCGGCTTTTTGCTTGCGCTCCGATTTAATGTTGATGTCACTGACATATTTAATTTAAACTTCGACACATTTAAAGCCAATTTAGTCCACCACTTTTTAGATGTATATTATGAATGAGAAATCATTTTATTTTATTTCGATTTTCTTTTGTTTGTTTTTATTCTAGATGCAAACAACGAGTAATTAAGTAAAATTTGATTTAAATGTTTTTGTTGCTCGTAGGTATATGAATTGTACCTACGAGTTCTCTAAAGTAATCTATGTGGATTTAACATATTCTTAATTTTTATATTTAGTTTATGCTTTATTTATATAATTTGTAATCTTTTTTTATTTATGTTATACTGTTGTTATAAATGAAATTTGTATTTGATATGTAAAAGCCCAATAGGGCGTCAATAAATAAATATACTACTAGTGTAAGTGTTTTATGTACTATAATTTATTTAGTCCAAAAAACATTTTTAACATTTCCCCAGGGTGCTGTGTCGAGTCGAATTTCTCAAGGCATCCCACTTCTTACTATTATGTACATAAATATAGTGTGATCAAAGCTGGACGCTAGAAGGGAGAAGAAGAAGCAGTTATTGATCGAGAGCGCAGCACCTTGAAACGACAAAGGATTCTTTGTATTGTGATGCAAAAGCTCTATGAATTGTGAATGTGCATTGCACTGAAGGTCGCCACTAAATGTTAACTAACCGGTAAGTACAGTACGTAATTAATCGACAATGGCGGCTTTATCATCAGATATGCAGATGTGAAGTCATTTCACAGCTTCTGATATCAGACATAGAAGGGGCGTATTATTATTTCTGAACTCAATGAGGTAATCCAGTTGTTGTATGATGTATGGAATAATTATATGGATAGTGCGTGGCAATAAACATAATTGAATGCATCTTGTTTGTTATGAAACTGAGATTTGCAAATTTATAAATTAATATCTTATACGTAATTTTTTCGGTGGCATCGCACTTTTTATTGCAGAATGACGAAAAAGTAAGAATATTTGCTTTAGCCTTGTTTCGTGGTAAGTCCTGAATAGCCATATACTTCCTAACCTTCCTCTATCCCATATCATTCTCTTCCTCAATCTCTTCAATCTCTACTTCAATAATAATTAATCACAACTAGGCACGTGAAATTTCGCGTTATTTTTCGGTAAAATTCGTATTATTTTTGGCCAAATTCACGTTATTAATATGTGAAATTTTGCCACGAACGTGGTGATGTGTATATATATTTTTTTTCAGTATTTTGCACATGGACGTAGCGGTTTTTTTTATGTATATGCTAAATCTAAAAAGCTGGTTTCCATTTTGCGACTATTTTTAATTAAAAAAAAAAAGGACTAGAAAATTGAAATTGCGAAAAAGTTCGCGGTACAGCGAAAGCAATTTTTTTAGGTTTCTATGACTTTCACACTTCACATTCATGCTTCGTCGAGCCTTTTTTTATTTTATTTTTTTGCTCCACTCGAAATGCGGCCCTGACGAAATTAATTTCCCTCAGGTTCTGTCATCTTTAGGGATGCGGAAGGGTCTTTTTAAGGAAGTAAAGGAGAGGAAGTTCTGGGGAGATAAAATGAGGGTGGGTAAGAATCTGGGCGTCCAGGTCATTCGCCGCCAAGATCGAGACAAATCTAACCCTATTAACTCAGGCACACCTGCTAAGTCATCAAAAGAACGAACCACCTTGGGTGACCTATGGCAAAGGTGTTGGTTATTCAATAAATGGTACCCATTCGAGCGGGAATAGGCAGCTTGGGCGGAATTCACTTCATTAGTAATCATTGGCTAGAAAAACACTCAAACAATAAATGGAAGAATGGAAGAATTTACTAGAAAACAATCACTCGTTTGATAAAGACAGAGATATTAAAGTCCTCCACTCTTGTAATAAAGGCCATAAGTTAGATAGAATAGAATCTTTAGAAATTTCCCGCTTAACTAAAAAAATAGACCATAAATTTGTAATGAATAAACAATTAGAGTCATTTGCTAAGTCTCCACTTTTGTATCCATTGTAATTTTCATAATAATTTCGAAATTTAAATATGTATTTAGCTAATAAAATTACCATTCCTACTCCAATGTAAACATGTATCCCTTCAAAAAGCTATTAAAAAATCCCATGCATCATAAATGTAATAACGATTTGACAATAAAATTAGGTCATTAATAATTCATACCACTTGTAAGGTTTTTCCTAAACAATATTGAAGTGAGCTACAAACCAAAGGTAATAAGCCCACTGGAATAACCAAAATATTTAGAAATTCAACAGTCTAAAACTACTTAGTAACAAATGTAATTAGTATAATTGATTAAAACCCTTAAGACCACCCCGCTTCCCCTCCCTCATATGTTGTGTATATAAACCGGAGATTAAGAATATTTTGTACCAGTCTGAAGATGGCTCTAGCGAGCTGAAACCGGTTACGGTCATTAAACTTAAAGTGGAAAAAAGTTTTATATTTGTTTTTATTATAATATAATAAATGGAAGATTTGACCTTTTTTACAAAAACTTGACGTAATATTTTACATTGCGCTGCAATTTTTTTTTTAATAATAAAATAAATCTTTGAAAATTCATCACTTTGGTTCTCCGTAATTATAAAAAGTTACACTTTACGGCTTCTTAGCAGGTGTCTTCTTCAACCATTTTTTTTAACTCCAGGTGTTATTCTAAATACGGACGATCCGAAAAATGTGGTAACTTATGGTTCAATTACGCCTAGTTGTTGCGAGTATACCTGCGAACACCTTTACTCTATGTCCCTTACCTTTTTTAAGGCATGTCATTGGCCATCTGCTATCATATTTGAACACAATGTTAGTGTTAGAAATCAGTCAGACAAGAAATGTTTAGGCAGGTGATAGACTTTTTATCTTCTATTTCATCACTTGTACGTCTTCTGAAACTTATCATCTTTATTTTTTAACTGGCACAGACCCGTAAAAAATCATGGTTTGGTCTGAATTCTTGACAAATTAACTCCAATTTTGAAAATAACAATAAAAATAATGATATAAATACTATCGACAGGTACTTTATCGCTTGTCTGAATTATACATCCAATCAGTTCCAATTTTGAAATATTCACTATTCAAAGCAAATCATTTTACCAGAGTTACACAGGCAGACAGAAATTAGTATTTTTGACGATAATGTATTCTCATTGGTTCCATGACAACTCAACAAAATGGCATTTCAACGCACCTTCAAAAAGTCATAAAAAGTAATAAAAAATAGCTCGTAACCTAACCTAACTTTACCTATTTAACTTAATCACTTTTAATGCCTTTAGAAAGGACGAAATGCCACTTTGCTGAGTTTTTCTGTATTATAATTATTTTCACCATTATAATTATTTCCAAACCAACTCAGAACCTCCTCAGAATTGATTAAAGAGGTTACGTTAGGTTGGGGTTACGGGTTTTAGAATTATTTTTTTCATAGCTTTTAATGACTTTTTAAAGAGGTGGTGAGTTGACTTGATTCTGAGTTAGCATGGAACCCTTATAAAATATGAGAGAAACTAATGACACGAATAATTTCTAATTTCGTATAAAAATAATTATTTAATGAACAAATCATCCGTTTGCCTGAAATAGGAAACTCTTGCATCGCGAATTCTGACGTCGTGAAATTTGTATAGATTATTCTTTCTCAAAATTTTAAGGTCAACGTCATTTCCTTCGTGAGCTATGGAGCTTCGAAATAGTCAACTATTTGACAAAAGTAATACAAGACGCCGAATGGTTTTTGTGTACGATTTTCAATTATTCCGGAAGAATTTTTTTTTGGAAAATTAGTTTTGAAATATGGGTTATTTGTAAATTAAATAGTAACTACGAATACTCTTCGGTTATATTAAATATAAATATTAACGCCACTAATAAATTCGTAATAATCTTCACAATTTGGTTCCGCCGCTCCCGGGAACCATTTATTGGATAACCAAAACCCCTGCCATAGGTTACCCCAAATGGTTCGCTAAGTTTGGTCACTTAGCAGGCATGCCCGGGTTCATGGGGTGAGGTTTGTCTAGGTCTTGGCGGCGGATGCGAGTATGCTCATTTGCCGCACGGCGGGCCGAATCGGTTGAAAGTGCTTTTGATTTCTCCAACCGAACTCTCGACTCGCAATCATCTTGCAATGGCAGGAATGGATTCATTCTCCTGGACACACTGACCCCCAGATTACTACCCACCCCTCATACATTTTTCCTTCCCTCTCCTTCGTTTCTCTTAAGAGACCTCTCCGCCCAGCATCCCCAAATATGACATTGGCCCCGAGGGAAATTGTTTTCCTCAGGGCCTCCTGTGTGGAGCTATTGTAAAAAAATATTAATTGTAACTTCCTGCCTGCTACGTTGTTATAATAATAATGAAATAAAATAATGCGTTCTCAAATTAAAACACAATAACCGTTAAATAGTAATTAATATTGAATGGACGATTTGTCATCAGTAAAAAAAACAAAAATTTATAACGCTCTCTATAAGACTACAGAAATTGAATGTAATAATTTATCCTCATACAGCAAATATAAAATGTAATTAAGTCATGGATAAATACATACCATTAATACATACATTTACTTGCTATAACACCTGACCTGCTCTAACATCTGACCTGATGTAATTAAACAAATTTTTATTAATCTTTATCAACATGTCCTTTGAATTGTAATTCAGTAAACACTGATTTTATTTATTATTTATTTAATTTTATTATTTAACCTTCTGCAAAGATAACGGGTGTATATAAGTAAAAATTTTAAGTGTTTTAAAAACACACACGTATACCCACGAACTGGCGATGCCTGTGTGGGATTTTAAGGTTAATCTGCTAATTGTATCATCCCTTAATTTTTTAACTGTTTGTAATAAAAAGATTGTGTTATAAAATTTTACCAATTGTACCAAAAGAATGTTAAAATAGAAAAAAGAGAGTTCTGCATAGTTATTACGCGTTTAGGCAATCGGGTAAAGAAAGGGAAATTAATGGTATCGCGCGTACTAATGACGAGTTTACGACATGTTTAATTGCTTATATTGATGATTTTACATGCTTCCAAATTTTTACTGTTATAAATTTTCAAAATATTAAATGATGTTTTATTTACTTCACAGGTCTACCCTAACTGCTGTTTCCGCCTACTTAGATGCCTTCCAAAAGATTGCAGATGCGGCCACCAACTCAAGAGGTACAGTACCTTCTTTAAATAATACGTAACCCAAGTAATATTGTAAAAGAAAGTAAAAAAAAACGTGTAGCTCGCAAAAACTCAGAAAAGAGTCCGGTACGATCAAGATAGTTTCATGGTGGGCTAGATCTCCATCCCCCCTCCAGGATGACGGTTCCCGTTTTCACCTAAAGGGCGTGCTTTTGAAGATATAAGGGCTGGAAGCTTCGCCCTCTTGAAATTTCTAGAACATTCTTCCGGAATGTTCTAGAAGGTTCCATAGAGCTCTAAAAAGTTATGGAAGGAGTAGCAAAGTATGTGGAATATCATTGTGGAACATTCCAGAAAAATCTGGAATGTTGTCCTGAGCGAAGCCGGGTAACTCAGCTAGTAATAAAATAAAAACATTTTTTGTCAATAGATTTTAAGAAATTTATGCATCTTGTTTATTTTTATGATATTTATTCTATTGACAAACGGGCCACTGTTTTATACAGGTCAGTTATACATTTAGAATTTCAGTAGTGCCTCTAATATAATGCACACATTATATAAACAATTAAATGAAAACAATATAAAATTTCTTCTTCAAACACAGCCAACTTATTTTGTGGCACCATTTAATTGAAAATTAATACGATACTTATTTTTTACCACTTTTATTGTTTATAAAACCAACATGTTTCGTGAGCCATGCGCACTTCTTCAGGGTTTACTTAAAAACTTTTTTAAGTAAACCCTAAAGTTTTTTAAGTTTTACGTTTTTTATCTTTTTTTTCTGAAGGTTTTAAACAGACCAAAAATCATGTAGAAGGCGTCTTAAATATCATTTAAAGAAACATTGTGAATTTTTTCACAAATATAACTTGTAAAATAATGTAATAACTTGTAAAGAAACTGACGTGTTTTTAATAATTTTCGGAGCATACTTGCGTTTTGGCGTGGAACGCGTCTAGGTATTATCTTCAAAATTAACACATTTTTTAAGAGCTTAAAAAAATCAAATGTTTAAGGGAGATATGTAAGAAATCGGTAGAAATTCGGATAGCGTCAGCTTTATATTTGGGTGCCTTTGTAGGTATTGTCTGAGGTTGGGTTGGATGATTGTCTATGGCCTTTATTACACTCTCTTCATATTCGCATAGTGATGAAGGGAACCACAGCAACCTTGAGACCATCGAAGACAAACGGCCTGCCTGGTGTCCTCAATTCGTTTCCGTTTGTTGGTTGTTCACTTAGTGTGGCCTTTCGATTCGATTCGTTCTAATAGCGTTCGTTCATCAGTTTTCCAGTATATTATCCCGGTATAAATATACCACGAACAATAATTTCGTGTCACAGTTAAACACAAGTATTTGCTTATGCTACAAATAATAAAAAAAAACAATGTGGCCTCTAAAATGACGTTTAGCTAGTAAGCTAAAATTGAAGTTTAAAATTAATGCTAGTTTTTGAAGAATATAACAGTTCGTACAAAATATAGTACAAAAATATCGTACAAAATATAGTACTTAAATATGTAGACTTAGTTAAATTAATATTGATTGAAAATATATGATAGCATCGCTAGACCTGCGTAACTAATTAAATGTATGTAATTTAGGTACAAGCGAGCACTTGAAATGCTCAGTCCTGGTATTGTTACAATTAAACAGAATTTTTTAACTAGTATTTCGGAACGAGTAGCTCACATAGGTGTATAAAATTCAATGAAGTTCGTAAGGCCGGCCGCATACGTCCTATGTTTCCATCCGATAGTCGGATCAGACAGACGGAAGGTCTTCGCTCCATACAATTGTTGAGAAAGCCCGCACGCGTCTTATCCGACGGATGTGTGCTGTAGGATTTGTTTGCTGTTGATATGTAGGTTTTACACCATCTCTTTATGTAGCCCGATTCACGAATAGAGACCAAAGACAAAAATTTTTGCATTACGCGATCTCTATTTTCATCCCCATTTTCATATGTACGAATTCAGTTGGCGTCACAGCAAACAACATGGTTCATGTGTTGTTTGCACTGATAATTCAATAATTATTACACTGGTGTACAAATATGTTAAAAAAATCCACTAGAACACGATAAAAGCTCCATTTTACACGCGGGCATTTTGATAGCTGACCGCTTCAAACATTTTTGCGATTATTTGACATATTCCGATTTTGGAATGATCAATAATTCGTAAGAAACCAGAGGAAACTGACATCTATTGATTATAAATATAAGTTGTCTCTTTTAGCTTCTATAAATCATCAAGTTTATACCCCGGGAGTATTTGAAAATATTACAAAAAAAATTTTATGCCTCTAGGGAAAATTTGCCTAAAACTGGCAGCAAAGCAATCCGAGGTTTTTTAAATGGTGCCATATTGTGGCATAAAGCACTTCAGTGGTTAAGACTATCGAATCTTGAAGTGACCTCTTAAGGCCGTTTTAGTGTTATAATTATAGTATAATAATAATTATAGTATAAAAATAATAAAAGTATAATAATTTTATTATAATAATTAATTTGGTTTTCGGTGTTTAGTTTTAATACAACTATCGATTGGTGTAAAACCTATATTAGTTTGCCTAAACTACCATTTACAATTTTGAACATAAACATCACAAACATTCCCGGCAAACATTGAGGCGTTAAGACAAGAAGACGTCCTGGGTTGGAGTCCATGTTGCGGCCGTTTCATTTTTCATTTTTCTGTTACTTAATTTAGATTTATTAGTATTATCTATTTCTTCAAGAAAATTAACCGTAATTAATTAAATTTTAATTCCGATAAAAAACTTCCTGACTCAAAATCAATTGCGCGGACGGCCTTCTGTACACGGCCTACCCCGCGCACAGACAATGTGATGGTTGGTTTTTCCGTACGAAATCAAAACCTAATCGAAGTGAGTTCATGAGTGGAAACCCAAAACATTATAATCCGTGTTTATGTTTTAATACAATAACTGGAAGATGGCGCATAATAATTACGCCTGTGTCTGCCTTGGAACATGATTACCATAAATAAATGATAAAATGTTCCTGGCGTTCCCTGGTACGGCTAACAATACTTCCTGATTTATACAAAATACATTAATTATTGGGAATCTCTGGGGAACACGCCACGTTCCAACCGGGGTTGTACAGGGTGTAACAGCACGTCCACGAAGGGTTTTAACCCTCGGGCCTCAGCCATATTTTGTCAGAGGGTAAAAAATATTTCCGCTTTACCATGAAATTCAAATAAATGGAATATTTCTGAACCTGTCCGAAAACAAAAAATTGTTTTTGAAAGATGATAAAACACGCTTTCAAATTTTGTAATTCGATTTTTTTTATTTTTATATGAATACCGCATTGTTTGCACTATGGCATCCCCAATTGGGGTATGTTGTGAGGCTGAAGGTAGTGAGGAGGGGAAGGAGATAGGGAAGAGGAAGGTGGGAAGTAACTGGCTATTCAGATCTGGCCGCCAAACACGGCTAAAGCCATTTCAAGCAACGTTTCATTCTGAACGGTGGTCTTACACCAGGGCGATACTGAGAGTATCTTCGACTCTGGAACGTGCCGCAAATATACTATATATTATTTTAAACGACTAAATTGTGAAATAACACGAATATGTCAAATAAAATTTATGTGCCACGGCGGGATTCGATCCCGCGACCTTCGGAATGCGTGTCAAGAGCCTTACAGCTGGACTACGCCGACCGTCGAAATGAACATACAATTTATGACATATAAAAATTTTACCTAACCTAACCTAACCTAACGTTCTTTCTAACTAAAATTACCGATAAAGAAAAAAAAATAAAACCACGTTGGTAAATTTTTTTTTTTGATTTGCGATCCGAAACTTTGGTTTCATTCGGTACATTTTATTTTTATGTGGCCAAATTTTAAATTTGTATGTAAAGCGTGGTATGATGGTGAGGGAGATACAACGATTTCAGTGACACCTATCCGAGTTGTTCCAAAAAGCCAACAAATGAGCCTGACGGGTTAACCAGCGGGTAACACACGAAACAGCGCGCGCATCACTTGATCTCGTCGCGACGTATAAGAGTATGAACAGTGGCGAAGTGTGATTGAATTTTTTGTTATTTTTAATAGAAAAAAAATTATCGGATAGCAAAACGACATCTGCTTTTGATACCCTAAAAATGCTCAGGAATCTCTGGTTAAAATCCTTCGGGTATATTACTGCATAACCGTGGCTTCGTATTTTTAATGGAATTTATTATTAATAATTTTATTTTTATCTACCTATTATAATTATTATGAATGCCGTTCGTAATTGGATCGTCTTAAACCATAGTGAACTAACTCACTTTTTGCAGTTTCTGAGTAAGAGCTTTAAATGTGGGCTCCAAATCATAATCTAGCTCTGCCAGAACCAATCAGAGAAATACTATCTTGGTCAATCGTAGATAGTTTTTCTCTGATTGGTTCTTCTTTCTGGCGGAGCTAGATTATGATTTGGAGCCCTCTTTTCAAGCTCTAACTTAAAAATTGCAAAGTGAGTTAGTTCACTGTGGTTTAAGACGATCCAATTTTTGAACACATGATTTTTTGTGATACGGAGGGCGACCCGACAGTTGGTCTCCCGACGTCTTATCCCCTCGAAATTATCTTTACATATATAAAAATCTCGCGTCGCGATGTTTGTTCGAGATAAACTCCTTAAAGTTACTTAACCGATTTTGATGAAATTTGGCTTATTGTATGTAATTTGGTCCAACTTAAAAGATAGGATAGTTTTTATCTCGATTATTGACCTCAATATTTATTATTGCGAATTAAATGTTCATTAAATGTTTTTTATAGGACAATGCTTTGTAATTATTTCATTATTTGTAAGTTCCGTAAGTTTCTAACCGATGGCGGTGTGAGTTAATTTATCGACGCAACATTTGGTTATCTAGATTGGGTAACCATCCAGTAGATGGCGTTGTATTTCGATTTCACGTCACAGCAACGCGTGGCCGGGTCAGCTAGTATTCATATAAAATAAAAATTATTTGCGCAATTTTTATCATTGTACAGTGGTTTTTTCCTTATGCATCTGAAGGTAAATTTTAAACAAATATGATTTTAGATTTTCACGTCCATTATTATTTTTGTGATTTATTTTTGGAGTTATTTTGCCGTGTTGTCCTACCTCCTGTATAGTATAGCCTGTAGCCTATTTCGGACAGCGTTACAGTGTCCACTGTGATGATGGACACTGTAACGCTGTCCGAAATTTGGCCAACGAAGGAGGTAGCGCAACACGGCACAATACCCCAAAAATAAATCACTATCATATGTTTTATGCTTTTATTATTCGGCAGTACTCTGCACACCCCTTCGGGACCTTTAGTTATTTTTTGGGTAAACACGTATACCGTATTTTCCCTAAACCGACTACATTTTGTATATAAATATACTGGGGGCCAACTTTCGGGGAATCAATTTGGAGTACCTACAAAAAACTAAAACACGAAAATCTTAAAAGGCAAAGAAAGAATATATTATTTATTAATCAGTATATTAATACGTGAAGCAAAAACTTTGTACCCCTTTTTACGAAAATTACGCGGACAGAGGAGTATGAAATTTCGCACACTTATAGTTTATATAGGAGTGCAGAATGCTAATATTTTTTTAAAATTATGCATAAAAAATGCATTAAATCAATAGAAAAACGTTACACATTAAATTAATTATGGTCGAATTTCGACCACTGGGCGACCACTTGTATTATTAAAATGTTCTTTATTTGAAATTCACGCATAATAAATGTTACCATTTGTGGCCCTCTATTGATTTTTCGCCGTATTTTTAGTACAAAAATCACACTGTAAGTGGTGGTGCTTACCTACCGGAGAACTTGTTTCGGGCGGTATTTTATAGATGTCGCTCTACGTAAAAAAATTATAATTTGCTTGCGTAAAATTTGAGTCATTATTTTTCTACCAGAATGCTGAATGTAAAAATAAAAGGTAGGCGGTGAGGATAGAATTTCAGATTTTACGAAAAGCTATCAATTTCTATTTCTATACATTTATGATTGACTTAAATACAATATTGTTTTTAATGTAACCCAATGAAAACTGGCATGAATTGGAGTATTTTTTCTTGCAATTGGGTGACACTACATAAACTTTTTCCTTCTTCTGGTACCCTTTCCTATCGGAGATTGGCCATCATCGGGAAAATTTGTTTTTTGGAAAATTAAATTTTTCAACATGGCGTGCATTTATCAATTAAAAACATTCTTCAATTCTAAGAATGTCATGGTCAAGGTATTACTGGATCTGAGCCGTGGAATTATTGAATTTAAGTTTTTTATATACAAAAATAATATTTTATAATTTAAAAAAAAAATTATACATATTTATTAACAAGTTCTGAAAATTTTTTTTTTTACATGAACTCCACACAATAGGCCCTGAGGAAAATAATTTCCCTCAGGGCCTATGTCATCTGAAATGGTGTGGAGGGTCTTTTTGAGGAGAGGAAGGAAAGTGTAGGAAGGAGGAAACACAGAGGCCGGCAAATAGTTCAACAGCCGAGCTGGAACACAAGAACGAGTTGAAGAACCGTGTACATATGTTGGGCACGCGTTTGACGCGTATCCCGACTATGCACTGGTGCCGAAGGGATCAATGACGCTAGTTCCTCGGAGCATCTTCCATTGAAATACCGGTAGAACAAGGACAGCATTGCCACCCGACGCCTGTGCTCTAAAGATTGCAATCCGTTTAGTTAGGATAATCTATCAAACGGACCGTCCGTGCAGGTGTGCATTCACACGCGGTAGAAGTGAAATATTCAGAAAAATAAAGTAGAAAAGTGTGGGGAGGCTACAAGCACCGCCCAAAGAGGTGACCGATTATTTACGAAGCATCGCATAAAGAGGACACATCGCTAAATCCGATGCATTTTTTTTTACATGAGCTCCACACAGGAGGCCCTGAGGAAAATAATTTCCCTCAGGGCCTATGTCATCCTTGGGGATGCTGTGTGGAGGGTTTTTTAATGAAAAGGGGGAAAGGAGAGTTCTGGGAAGGAAAAGGGTTTAAGGGGTGGGTAGGAATCTGGGGTTCAGTTAGTCCTGGTCATCCGCCTCCAAGACCTAGACAAACCTCACCCCACGAACCCCGGCACCCCTGCTAAATCACCAAACGTAGCGAACCACTTGGGGTTGGGGAGATGTATGTGTTTGTCTATTTTTAGTGTCGCTTTTTCGTTTCACCGAGTTTCAAATCACGACGGTGCTAAAGAAATTTTCACTTAAAATAATATTTTAATTTAAAAAAAACAACGACAAAAATCTGTATGAATTTTATTAAAGTAGAAAAATACATTGAAATCTCTTGTAGTTTATTATTGAGATAATGACGGAATTGCAATGATGTTTGTTCATTCTCAGTTCGTTTTGAATTACGCTCCTTCCGCCTGTTGAAAATCATTAATATAATAAATTTTTAAGCCCTGATCTGCCTCTTGATCCAGTTCGTATAGGCCCAAACCTTTGTGTAGACTCCGGGAACATTAGCTAATGCGCAAGGCGTGGGACCGAAGCTGACCACACCGTGCAGGGTCCATTGCACACCGTTTGGTGCCATCAGCGGCCCGCCCGAGTCTCCCCTGCAAGAGTCCTTGCCCACCTCGCCCCCAGCACACAACTGCTTGTCCCACAGTTCAGCCCTCAGCCGGTTGCTGTAAGCCTGCTGGCACCTGGCGAGCGGCACCAGCGGGATCTGAAGATGCAGCTTGACGTTGCTGGACTTGCCCGTCTCGGTAGCTCCCCAGCCGGAGACGATGGCATTGACGTCGCCCTGCAGGGTGATGTCGGAGGTCGGCAGGCAAATTGGACGGATGAAGACTGGAATACAACAGTTACATTATATTAATTAATGCTATACAAGTTTCAATTATCGGCAACTTTATTAGTTACCCGAATAGACCAACAAAAGTGGAGATGGACAGGTCACATGATCCGCGATCCACAAGAGAAATGGTGCAAAAATGTCACTGACTGGTATCCCAAAGGCAAGAGAAGTAGAGACGGTCGAAGGTCGTCTTCCCATCATTGGAGAAGAGTAGCGAGTGACAGGTCCCAGTGGAAAACGTTAGAGGAGGCCTAGGCCAAGAGGCAAACTGAGCTTCGGGATATAATAAAAAAATAAGAACATGTCAAGATTCATTCCTAACAAAAGTTCAGAATAAAAAGGCTTATTATTATTTTTAAGTTTCAATTTGGGAGGCGGGTATGGTACCGCCTGGAACCATTTATTGAATCACCAAAACCCCTGCCGTAGGTCACTCCAATTGATTCGCTCCGTTTGGTGAATTAGCAGGGGTGCCCGGAGATGAGGTTTGTCTTGGTCTTGGTGACGAATGCGTCTACCTACCATCTCTACCATCTTCGTGGCAGGCCAGATTGGGAGAGACTGGTTGAGGGAGATCTTTTGACCTCTCCAGCTCGACTCGGAACATTGCCTTGCACCGCAGTGGGAGGGATAGATTCGTACACCCGTCACTCTCGGACATACTGAACCCCAGATTCCTAACCACCCCTCATAAAAAAATTTCCTTCCCAGAACTTCCTCTCCTTTCATTCCCTAAAAAGACTTGGCACACAGCATCCCCAAAGATGACATGGGATCTGAGGATTTTTTTTTCCTTAGGGCCTCAAAAAAGAAGAATTAAAAAAGGTAATTAAACATACTAGCTCGTGGGTGCGTCAGCCAAGCAAATGTTGTGGAAAGGATTGCCTGAAATACAATACTTTTGCAGATAAAGACAAGAACAAAACAGAATTGGCAATTGCATGCGATGTGGCTTTTAAAATAGAACGTTAAATGTACATCTTTCACAAATTTAGGAAAGGGATGGATGGATACGTTGCAATATCCATAACTTTGTATGGACACGCATTTCCCGCTTTGCCAATATTCGTGATTTGTCTCGTGCTATTACAGTGTTGACTAGCTTTACACTTGTAAGTAAAATTTACGGCTCACGTAAGATTTTGATAAGTTACTCACAGGAGCGTTTACAAATGCTTCCAACTTGTGGTAATTAATGCTCACGGAAGTTGTTCGTAAGTTTAACTTACGTAAGTACTGACGGGGACCGCTATACGTGTAATTTGACGAGAGATGTCAACAATGATTTGCTGCTATCAAATTTATGCGATTTTGTCAATAAAGACTAAAAGGCCCAAATAAAGTATTGAAGTAGAAGTTGGCTTCAAATAAACAATTCTACTTGCGCTTTTTTTCCACTAAGCGCGGAGATCAATGAAGTTCTTCAATATTCAAGAATTTATACGAATGACAGCAGCTGTCTTCGAATTCAAATACGTAACGTTGTAATCGGAAACATTGAGATTAGAAAGGATTAGACCGATTATTAAATAGAAGGATGCTCATTTTCAGAAAACTTTTTTCCTCCTGAAAAATAATTAATATCTCTTCGGTTTTTGGAATCAGAAAAGTTTCTTTCTGTTGTCATCAGTTTTTTTTTGGGTAGTGCTTATTTGAGTTTTATCTAGTGCTATTTTTATATTGTTTTGTCGGGAGATAATAAGGTAGGCAATTATGCACTTTACCAAATCAGATTTTAGTTAAAATAATATAAGTACCAGTATTATAGGAAAAAAATCCTACGAAAACAACTGTCTATTAATTTTTGACATTTCGCTTCGGCGTATGTAGTTACCATTTCTTACGGTAAGCGTCTCAATTAAAAAAAAACTGATAAGCTGTGAGAAGGTTGGAAGCTCGCGCGGACGCGAATAGACAAAAAAAACTTAAGTAAGAACAACGTATATAACTTGCCATAAATTAAGGTAAGTGACTTTTGGTATCGATTACATTGGGTAATTTGGCCAATAAGTAGCTCCAGTGAACGACTTACGGGAAAAAACTTACAAGTATAAAGGCAGCCTTACGACACGCACTCTTTTGTTGTTGCATGTTATTATAATTATTTAAAAAATCTGACTCAAGTATTCGGTTAATTCAATCGTGCCGTGTATTTCTGGCGCTTCTCTGCCTCCGACCACTAGCAAATCTCTTGTATCCTTTTGGTTAAATAGTCCCTTTATATTACTGATAGATAGTTCAGGATGCAATCCAAAAACATCAATACTGTTGTAATATTTCAAATATGGCATTGATAACAACAGCCGAATCTGGCTTGTTTTAGCCCAAACGTTGATCCGTCTCGAAGGACCATTATTTTTTCGTAGTATTAATAAGTATCGTCCTAATCTGTAGATTGATTACGTACAAGTGTAGGGAGCGTCGGAGGCCAATCTCAGCACGGCGATGTCGTTCTTCTGACTGCCGGTGGAGGGCTGGTACTGCGGGTGTGGGATGGTGGCCTCTATGGCGATGGTGACGGGTTCGTCATTGCAGTCCTGTCCGCCGGCGATATCCACGCAGTCCTGGCCGGTCCTCTTATCGTACTCGCCAAACCTCACGTTGATCCTGAAATGAGACGAGAATAAAGATTACAATTTGAGTTCCATGCCAGTACAGAACATTGAAGAAAAGTTTAAAAAATCGAACCTAACCCACCCTTAAACTTACATAGCCTAACCGAACCTATTTTATTTTTCTTTATTTGGGTCTAGCAGACCCCGCCACACGTTGTTGTGGCTAACGAAACACAACGCCATTACCCAACCTTTATCACCAACGCCATCTGTTAATTTGCATACATATCAAATCTACACCGCCCGCTTGCCAGCCCGCTCCCTTTATTTATATATTTCAACCAATTTACATAAAACCTTGACAAATTATATACCTAAAAACCTTCTTCATGAAACACTCTATCTACTGGTGAAACCCGCATAAAAATGCGTTGCGTAGTTTAAAAGATCTAAGCGTACAGACGTATAGACAGCGGGAGCGACTTCATTTTATACTATGTAAAGATACCAACAGTATAATACATACATTTTTTAATTTTACCAATTACAGTTTTCCATGTGAATTTTTGTAATAGCGAAGTGATTTGAAAAGGTTAATTAAGAAAGATTACATAATAATAAAGATGTTTAAGTGAGAATAGGGAAGGGGTAGGATTGGGGGGGTCTATTCGTGTTCTGTTAGGTGGCTGTTCTGTTTTAGCCGGTTAGCAACATATCGCGGTGTAATAAGATTTTAGGGTGAAATATCCATTTCCAATTTGTACGCTTATTCGACTCCCCGCGCCCCCCTTTTCAAAGTAATTTTTCTTCACATTTCGACTACATGTAAAGTTTACCAACTATATTAGACAGTTGCAAGGGCGTGTTATTAAATGAGTTTGTTAAAAAAAAAATGGTTGTCGAGGAAAATAATTGCCCTCAGGGCCAATGTCATCTTTCGGGATAATTTATTTATTTATTGACGCCCTATTGGGTTTTTACATGTACAATACAAATTTCATTTATAACAACAGTATAACCATAAAAAATTAATACAAAATATATAAATAAAGCATAAACTCAATAGAATAAATAAGAATATATCCAATGCAATTTTACTTGGATGACTTTAGAGAACTCGTAGGTACAATTTAATGAGGATATTTTGAGGACATGAAGGAGAGGAGGTTCTGGGAAGGGAAAAGGTATGAGGGGAGGTTAGGAATCTGGGACAGTATGCCCAAAAGCAGAGGAAGATCACCAATACGCTGGAGTGACCAAGTTTCACTGGCGTCCGCTATATCGAAGCTCTCCACGCAGCGCAGTACCGCGTGGAAGAATTGAAGAGGTGGGGTCCACCGTGGAAATTGAATTATGAAGAATTGAACCGAATTAAGAAGAAGATGCCCATTGGAGGTTATCCACCACTTACCCGCCCTGGTATAAGTAACAGATGGTCACTCCTTCAAGGCTCTCGCAAGGACTCCAATTTTTTTGAATAAATGAATCTACATTTAATTTTGAACGAATCTAGACCTCCAGTATCCGTGCATACGTTGTTAGTAAGCAGTATGCAAGTGCTAACTACATACAGGTGTTACTAAAAACATACCTTACCTATTAACCTTAAAGGACAGGGGTATAAATAAGAAAACAAAAAGTAGGCGATTTACCTACCCTGCCTTTAAGGAGATGCCCATACGGTGATGCGGTGCAAGGCGATGGGTCGAAAGCATCCGGCTGAAGAGATTCTTTCTAAGTTACCAAACATAGCGAGCCTTGAGGTAGCGTTACCCAAATGAGTCCACCACCACCATAAAACATGTTTTAATAATGTTACTCACGGTGTTCCAAGCTGCGTGAGCACGTCCCCGAACACGCAGTGACCGGCCGTGATGACGTAGCGCGTGCTGATGAGCGCCGAACCGCAACCCAGCGAGATGGTGTCGCGAGGAGTGCGGTACTCGATCAGACCCATCCACGGGTACTGGTCCAGCTGGGTCTCGTTGCCTCCCACGATCCTGTCTTCGCCGGACTCTATGCCGCACTGGTCAGGGGATGGTAGCAGGCCGGACACGTCGGGAGCTGGACCGGTTTCCTCCTGCAAATATATCTTATTTATTTAACCATTCCAAAACATTACAATAAGACAAATAACTAAAACTACATTACTATAATAATCGGTTATACAATAGTCGGTAATTATATCAAAGGTACCACTGAACTTGTTGCCCAGAGCATGCATCCTATTGGTTGATGAGTGTGTTAACATGTTAACATTTTGTCCTGTGTTCCTATTCGGACCAGGCATAATAGCAGCGACGGTGACAGAGCTGTCAATATTTTGTTAAAGATAACACAAAGCATACAGAATCACCCTGATCATCACATAATCAATCTGAAATAACTCTCCTTTCAGACAGCGTAATCAGATGCAATCACTGATAAAATACCATGCAATCGATTCATCAAGGTTATATGTTTAATTAACATTTTCAATTGGAACTTTGAACTTGTTTACATTGAGTTTTTCGATGCCCGTCTCACTAGGATCCTGCTTGTGTCGAGAATTGGTGAAGGTGAAAGGTTTTCGACTTAATGGATACAAGCGTCTGTTACTTAGTCCTCACCGGTTCTGTCGTTGCGCCCCCGCTGACGGGGCCCTGACCGCAGCAGACGTTGTACCTCGCCGGGCCCTGGCACGTGGACCTGCGCAGGTACTGCACGGTCGAAGTGGGCAGGGGCTTGGGCCCGTTGAACAGCGCCTTGAGGTTGGGGCAGTTGTCGAGGCTGATGCAGCTGCCAGGCGTGTTGTCGGCCGTGGTGCAGCTCGGCCCGGTGACGGCCGGGGGAGCGGGGCAGCACAATCTGATTCCTAACAATCAACAAATGTATTAGGTTCAAGATAAGAGAAGAAAAAGCAGAACATTGAAGAAACAAAAACAACAAACCTACAGCAACCTAACCCAACCGATCCTAACCTTACATAGTATTTACCAGTATTCATAGTTCCCGTGGGCACTCACCATTGCGCTATCTGCGGTTTTACCTCATTCTTTGATAAAGTTCGCCAGGGTTGTCATTGGATGCTTGGCTACGTCTGCTGGTTCCAAAATTTGCCTTCCCAGGTAGCTGGTCTTTGTAACCAACAGGGCGGGACTTTGGCGTCTCTTGGAGTCTCTTCACAATTTCCTGCATCTATTGGTGTTTTCCACTCCTGCGTGTGTTTCCTGAGGTAGCAGTGTCCTTTTCGTAGTCCTACCAGTTACCTCAGTGACTCCACTGTCCTTGTTGAGTATATAGCCTTTAGCGTACTTTTTTAAGCCCTCGGTAGCTATGCGAAAAACGACCACTCTGCCGCTTCGTTAAACTGTGCGTAAGGATCGTTTTCGGTCACAGGGGTCTGTAAAAATATGTACCCGATTTTGTATGAAAAATTAAGACATTTCTGACGCGATTTCGCACATTGAATATTTATTAAATTCATCTAGGAAGTACGTTTACGATTACTTGGATTGTCCGGGTGCCTTCTCCCAATTGCTTCCAGTGCTGGGATTTGAACCACCTTTCAATATGTACGTAGTTTTGGCAAGCTCCTACCTATTATTTGATCATGTATGTTTTTACACTGCTCTGTTTTATCCTTTTACCCATTGCTTTAGGAGTGTCAAGGTACAAAACCTGTGGTAACTGTCATGTGTTACAACTATGTTCATGAAATTATTTTTTTTTGGTCTATTGACCTAATTTTTAATTCACTGTTACACGAACAGTCTGAAACGTGCGTTACCCTACCCGTCTCTCTGTATGTAATTGGCAGTAAGTATTAGTTACCTGTCCCGGTGCCGCCGCACTGCGAGTTCCTCAGCAGTTGGGTCTGCGCCTGGGTGCGCTGCCTGTTCTGCAGGATGGCCAGGAGACTCGGACACTGCGCCACTGCTATGCAGGTGCCTGCCACGTCGTTTGGCGTCAAGCACGCACTCTCTGAAAAAAATCAATTTTATTTAATTTTTTTATAATGTGCACAACAGACAAGGAAACAAACTTTGGAAAAAAATTAAGAATAAATACCAACCGTCCAATAACGGTGAGATATAAAAATAAAATAATAGTTACATAATAAGTAAAACAACAATAATAAAAAAGAGACAATAAAGTTTGCATCAAATGAAAGCAAGAGATTCGAGAATTTTAGTATGTTGGGGTATTTCTGGGGGTACGGCTAAATATGTCTGGAATCTTGCCATTATAATGGATGTTATATTATAATTAGCGACCGACCGAAGGTTCGGTTTCGGCAAAAAATCTAGTTTCGGCAACAGTTTCGGTTTCGGCAGAAAATCTGCCGAACCTTCGGCCGCACCGAAACTCTGCGTTCGTGATTTATTGCGCGTCATTCGGCTGACTTCGGGTGAGTTCGTGGCTCGTATGTCACCCGCCATCATCAGCTGAATTCGCCAGACGGTTAAAATAATTAATGAGGTCCTGCCTGTATAATGTAAGTGTTGATTATTGACAATTTTTTGTTCCGAGAAGTAGTTAACATATTTGTTAATTTTTATATATTTTTTTGTTTTATAATATCAAAAAATAAATAATTATTTTTTCACATACTTCAATTAATGTTTTTTTTTATTACATTTCACGTGTTAACTGTCTGCATAAATGTAAAAAATAAGCCAAATTTCAGTAAACTAAAAAGTATCTAAAAAAGTTCCGGTTTCGGCCAAAACTGAGACAGATACCGAAATTTCTGTTTCGGTAGAAAGTCCTGTTTCGGTCGAACACTAATTATAATACAGCCGAGACATTCGTACAAGAGGTTGAAGGGGAGAAGGTCAAGTTGGTTCTTGGGAGATTTTTAAAGAGGAAGGTTAGAAAATGCCTAGACACATATTTAAATCTGCTCATTAAACTTTAATATAAGTTTCCCTGGCTCAGTACGGGCGGGGAAATTATTGTTGGGTGTCATATAAAATAAAATCAAACTGGATTCCACGTTTGTAGTTTATACTAAACATTCTAATTTGTGATAATATTCTACAAAGACTTTTGATTGTAAAGTCTCGATGTAACGAATTCGTAAAATAGTAATTTTATTTTTTTTAAACACAAATCTTTCATCAGATTGCACGATGCTTTATGTGATTGCGTGTGATTAATGCACACTTCTATTTTCCTTGTTGGTTTTTTGAATCTAAGAAGTTTATTTTATTTATTACATTATTTTCTATTTGAATATCATTACAAATTCATAATTGTAGTTTATTATCATTTTTTATTCAGAAACGTTAAGAGTAGGTATTATAAGTTGTACGCAATTTTTATTTATTTTAAAAGAAAGACAAACATTCCCGGGTTACAAATAACCCAACAAAATCTACTACCACCGCAATGTTGCTTGTATCGTGATCCGGCCGAGGAATGAAACACGCAACGCCCGGGTGGGACCCAAACACGCCGCCAACTCAGCCGCTGACCGGTCAATGATTTCGAATATATTTATTTGTTTTTTTTTTACATTGGCTCCACAAAGGAAGCCCTGAGAAAAATAATTCCCCTCAGGACCTATGTCATCTTTGGGGATGCTGTGTGGAGGGTCTTTGAGAGGGAGGGAAGGAAAAGAGTATTGGGGATGTGTAAGAATATGGGGGTCAGTATATACAGGAGTGTATAAATCCATTCCTCCCACTGCGGTGCAAGGCGATGTTCCGAGAGAGTATGGCTGGAGAAGTCTAAGGGACTTCCTCAACCATTCTTTCCCGATCCGGCCTTCCAGGCAGCTGGTGAGCCGATGCATTATTTTTTTTTAATTTCGAATGTATTTTTCAGATAATTTTGTTTTTAGCATTTAGCTGTATCCATAATATTTGTGCTTTTTTGCCGATCTTTTGAAATTTGCACACAACGGGATATCGAATCGTGACCTCTTGACCTCAACAGGTATCTCAATGCCACTGAGATCACTTCTCATCTCATTCAATGTTTCTTCAGTTGCAGAGATGGCTGGACCGATATTTTAAAGCTAATCAAATCCAATCTATTTTTATTAACCAGATGTTCATTTACTTAAATAGCGAGACATACAGCATTATTTGATGACCAAGGAATAAATGCGGATTTTAACAATTTTTTTAACATCATCATAATTGCCTAAACCTCGGTCTGTGTCTGTTAAAAGATATGTTACTAATAAGATTTATAACAACTTTGACATTCAGCAAGGATTTAACAAAGCCACTACCAAATAACCTTTTTAATAATATGCCTGCAGTACGGAGTAACATTAGGTGTCAGTACGGTTTGAAGGCTGACACTGCATCCTTAAGGCAGTATTCTAGTCTAGAAAAAAAAAACTTTTTTTTCCTTCATATTTCCAAAGTTTAAATATTCCAAAATATTTTCGAAATTCGCATTATTTTAAAAGTTATAACCATTTTTATTTTTTTTATATTAACTCCACACAGGAGGCCCTGAGGGAAATAATTTCCCTCAGGGCCTATGTCACCTTCGAAGATGCTTTGTTGAGGGTGCTGTTGAGGAGAGGAAGGAGTGAACATGGGTCTTGAAGAGACCGGACTTGAAGAGTAGGAGGGAGGAAACACAGAAGCCGGCAAATCGTTCCACAGCCGGGCTGTTGAACTCAAGAACGAGTCGTAGAAACGACCCGTTCTCATGTGACTAATGTCAACCGTGTACAAATGTTGAGCGCGTGTTTGGCGTGTTTCCCGACTATGCACCGGTGCCGAGGGGATCGGTGAGGCTAGTTCCTCGGAGCATCTTCCATTGTAATACCGGTAGAACAAGGACAGCATTCCCACCTGACGCCTGTGCTCTAAAGATTGCAGTCCGTTTGTTAAGTTAGAAGAATCTATCAAACGGACCGCCCGTTTCTGCACAGAGTCGAGGGTATATTTCAGGTATTTTGGGGCTCCAGACCAGAGGTGGCTGCCAAATTCAACCGTGGGGCGCACTTGCGATTTGTACAGGGTTAGCAGTTGTGTGCTATTAAAGTATCTGCGGGCCCTGTACAGTACGCCCAGTTTCTGAGAGGCTAACTTAACTCTGGCCTCGATGGAGCCCCCGTACCTGAGCTGGTCGCAAATGTCGCAGTTTAGACGGAATCTAACCAAAATCTGAATAGAACAAATTTTTAAACCCATTTTTCTCCAAACCACTTTTTTCGAGACGGTTGACAGAATATCTCAAGTTCTACTAAACCAATTTACTTAAACTAGAATTGTAATAAAACTTTATTTTTTACTATTTTAAAAAAATTTGGAAAATCAAAAAAACTGGTACAAAAACGTATTTTTTATTTCAAACAGCCGCCATTTTGCGATTTTTTTTTTTACTTTTCCTTAGTTCGGGCCATAGCCGCATTTGTTTGGATTAAGAATTTTTTTTTTTAGATTACTGGGAGGGTTGCAATCGTGTCAACCAGGGTGCGCCATTTTTTGAGACCCCCCACTTCAACACCCTGTAACTTTTTGAATTTAGAATATTTTCGTTCGACTCTTTTTTTAATGGATTCTTTAATGTTTAATAAATATTTGATAAAATAATAGTTCGTAAAAATATTATTGATTTTCTTTTTTTTTCCTGAAAAAACACCTACAATTCATGCTTAGACTAGAATACTGTAATAGGAATATGAACGCTAGAACTAGGTATTTCGATTCCTACAAAATTTAAAATCGCGCGTCGTATTTGCACGAGGCAAGTAAGCGAAAAAGTGGTTTTTATTTATTTTGTGTATAATTTTATAAGAATGAAAAAAGTTAGAACATACAAACCTCAAAAATAGTCTTAGCCATAAAGGGGTATTTAAAAAAATTGTTTCTTATATTATTTCATAGTTAAGTCATGAAAAAACATTTTGTTTTAGTGGTTTTTGCTTATATTTTTTGTTATGTAAATAATAATTTTGTTGTAATTCCAATACATAGAAAACCTAGTAAAAGCTTCAATTTATCCGTAGCATATTTTTTGATGTTCACACTGTAAACCGATTCGTCGTAATGATGAATCTAAATTGGATTTCACATAAAACTTCATCTTAATAGGGAATAACCAGACACAACCAGAAACAAATAAACGTAATTTGTAAATTATATTCTCGAACTATCGATTATTTTTAACAAAAAAATATATCATTGATGTAGAAGACAACACTTCTAATCTAAATGAAAATAAGATTTATATATATATTTTAGATTATAAGTGTTATCTTCTTCTTCAATGATATATTACGTTGATGGGAATAACCTTCAAAAGTTATAAAAAGAGAGTTTTTCTTATAAAAAATTGAAAAAAATATAAATTGATTTCGAAACATTGTTATATTTTCTGCTAAAGTTAGGCATGTTTTAAATATTGAAAATATGTGTTCATTTTTATTATAATAAGGTGTTGTATTATGTATAAACAAAATGTTGTATTGTACCTACAACACATATTTCAATGATCATGCAGTAAAATAAATTATCCAGGAAAGCTACTTTTCAGAATTTTATTTTTAATTCAAATAAAATCAGAAAGACGGCTATCACTGACGTGACGTCAACAACGCCATATTCACGAACGTATCGTTTTGGCGGAAAATTTGTCAGGTTATTCATAACTCGAGAATCGTTCTTTCTTTAAAAAAAAATTGGAAGGAGATCGCAGATTGGTGGGGAGCCGTTTCGTTATTTTTGTGGCTAATTGATGTTTGTAAACAGAAAATTTCTGTCAAATTATTAAAAAAAACATACAGATAAATAAATCATGCTTCTCAAATAGTGTACGTCACCCCAAAAAAGAAAACTGAACATAAAAATTCGAGCGTGAGAACGAGTTTACAACCAAAAGGCATATATAAACTTAATCTTGTAAGTATATGAAAATGAATATTTGTTTGTTTGTTCGTATTTTATGCGCTGCCATACCGTTCATCTGATTGCGATGAAACTTTGGTGATATGTTGTGCGCACGCCCGCGAAGGTTATAGGCTATATGTATAATGGTAAGCTCTGGCGTTATGAAATTTGTATAATGTGTGTATTTTATATATTTTAGCGGTTCGGTGGGGGGTGGGAAGGTTGACTAGGGGGGGGGGGGGTGACGAGGGACGGTGAGGCGGGGAAGGTGGAAAGGTGCACGGGGACGCACGGGAAAAGGACATGCAGAGAATCAATTTATTTATTTGAATGGCATTGCTACGCCTGCCGGGTACCAGTTAGGTAATAAAAGTATGATTCTGTAAAATACACACTACATTCCAATAAATTTTTACATAATTTGTGTGTAAAATTAAATTAACCCCACACTCCTATGTATGTAAGTGTTTATATCCTATTTAAAAGGACACTACACCTTATTAACGTGTTGCTTATTTCAAATCAAATATACCTGCACGACACTCCATCGCACTTGGCATTTATCCATAAATTTACTTCCTTACATACTCATTTAAAAGATAATTGACGCTTCACTTCGTTGTACATGTCGGCATACTACTTTTCTAGGTACATTTACATGACATTCTCAAACTTCATTTTCCCCATCTCCTTCTCCTGCCCACTCCCTTCAGACTAACAACATACCCTAATAATTGGGGATGCCGCAGACCCGCTGGCTCTATATTTTCGATAGGTGTCTATTCTGTAGATATTTGAAATGCAAGGATATCCAAATGTTTAAAAAAAATACTTGGTCCATTCGTTAGTCCCTCTTTTGGCCGTCTACGCAGATTGCATTGTCGAGCTGTAGGTATAATTCGACTTGAAACATATTTAAAAACAGATTGGCACTACTTTTTTATTATTTATTTATAAAGCGGATACGGTTTACGGATAAGCCCATTGTGTTTTTTTACTAATTTACATTCCTTTAACAGTAAACTGGTCCCTTTGAAAAAAAAATCACCAGAGTTGTCATTGGATATGTGATTATGTCTTCTGGTTCCTCAAAAAGGAGTCCCAGGAGTCCCCAGGAGTCCCAGGTATCTGAGCCTTGTTACCAAAAGAGCGAAACTTTTGCACCACGTGAGAATTGGAATTTCTTCATCCTCTTCACGATTCCTGCAACTATTTGTGTTTTACGCCCCAACGACTGCATGTATCTCCTGAGATGGCAGTGTCCTACAGTGAGTAGTTCCCTCAGTGAGTTTCTGTACGTATCGAGTTCTTAACCATAAAGGTTAATTATGGATAAATAGTTATTTTTGCTTGTTATACTAAAGCTAGTTTTGGAGATTTTTAAATTCAAAGGTAATTTTTTCTACCTTCACCTGTTTGAAAAGCAACTTACTGAATGACAGAATGAAATGCGGCTTAAACGAATAGAAAATTAACGAATAACATTACATTACGTTACTCAATAAGTTGCGGTCTTTCGTACCGTGAAAAAGTTCAGATGTGTAGAATCAAAATATCAAAAATTAACACGCTGAAGATCTTCAGATTATTATTCATCTTCCTTAATAAGATTACATAGGTGATGTGCTGAGACTATCTCACTAGGAACCCCTGTGTTGAGCGCAGGCGCAGTTTACCACAAAAATAAAAATAACATTCATTTAAATAGAACCTTTAAATAAATAAATAAATAAATAAGAGACAATCACCATCGTACCATTGAGAATACATTCTGTAAATAGGTTTTTATAAAATCGTTGATGTTTGATCTGTCTTGGCTATTGATCCAAGACTTGGTGTCTGATTTATATTTCAAATGATCTGTGTTCTGTCCAATGGCCAGTGGAAGTGCATCGTTTAGCTTTGTTGCAAAGTTTCTAAAAGTACTTGGCCAAAAGTTGTTTTAGCGAAAGGGCCAAGTAGCAGTTTGGGTTTTTGGGCAGCCACGAGCAGTTTGGATTTTGTCAAAAACAGTTCTGTGTTCGAAGAGGTATACTATTATGTTTTTGGCACAAAGTTGGCTAAGGAACGAAGCAACCGCAGACGGCGCAAAACGCCACTTGCGGTTGCTGATTTCCTTTCCCATTTTGTGGTTCGTTTTTCTCTCCTGATGCAGCGTAACGTCAAGAACAATTCTTCAAAAAATTAAATTTAATTTCAGTTTTAGAATACCATATTTTATTTTACTTGAATATCAAGCGGCTAACGCCTAATGCGGTACAAACGATCTTTTACCATAGCGGCTTTTCAGCTATTTTAGTGAATATATAATAAAGCGGGGCCAAACATGAAAGCCCGCTAACTGCAGTCATCAGATTAAAAAATGTTAAAAAGATCCCATTCCGCTGTAGACTGGTTTATACGTCAAATCCTTCTTAATCGTCTTTTGGACTACCATGTATCTTTCGAGCGGAATTAATTATTGAGGAACATTAAACTAGCCTGCATTTTAAGAATCATGTTCAGGCCTGATCTTCTCAAACTCTAGCATTATTTTAATAATTACAAACTCCGTGCAGAAACGGGGCGGTCCATTGATAGATTCTCCTATCTTAACAAATGGATTGCAATCTTTACAGGCACTTCAATGGAAGATGCTCCAAAGGAATTGCGCCATTGATTCCTTGAAACACGCCAAACGCGCGCACTGAACGGGTCGTTTCTGCGACTGATGCGATGCGTTTCTCCGATGAGTTCAAGAGTTCGGCTTTAGAACGACTTGCCGGCCTTTGCGTTTCCTCACTCCTACAATAGCAAGACATAGGTTCACTCCTTCCTTTCCCCAAAAATATCTTCCACACAGCATCCCCAAAGATTACTTAGGCCCCGAGGGAAATTATTTCTTCAGGGCCTCCTGTGTGGAGTTAAAAACTTACGTAATTCAACTGTTTTATTTGTCGAATGTGGGAATTTAATCGAAATTCGATATATATATCTACTATTTATTACCCTAAAATATGGTGTAGTACACACCAAACTTTAACATCGACCTTAGAGAAATCGTCGCAGTAGGCGAGTTTAAGGTCATTGTAAAGTCGTATAACTGCGCGAGAATAGATCACATCAAGTTCAGGGCGGCATTACATTTGGCGTTTAGGTACTATAACTGGATATTTTTTTGTAAATGCAGATCGATTACCGAACACTTTTTCTAGGATAACCTAAATTATATAGTGTGTGATGTCAAAAATAACTTAGATATCACACATAACCTCACCCCCCTTCGGAACGGGGGTGTTAAAAGATAAAATATTTTAGCGCTTATTTTTTCTGCTACTATAACTGCCCTGTTGAGATTGCACCAATTAGTGTAACATCTGCTGTGAGGTATTTACAATAAATATACGATTGAGAACCACTGTAGTCACCTTGGTTTTTCCAGTAATCAATAATAATTATCTCAGCAATATTCTGGGAACAACTTCGAAACAAAATAAAAAACACAAAATCAAATTTGTTTATAAGCTTCCATCAAAATTTAGTCTTTGGAAAAAACGTTGGTTGTCTACAAGTTATCTGTTTGACCCCAAACACATGTTTCCGAATGCCTAAGTACTCGTTATCCTACCCAGTTACATAAATTTAAAGATTTTGGGTTTTACCCAGTGTTTTAAATTTTTTTACAGTGGCTCCCATGTTGTCTTTGGGTAAGCTGTGTGGAGGGTCTTTTAAGTTCTGGGAAGGAAATGTATGAGGGGTGAATGGGAATCCGGGGGACAGCGGTCCAAGAGTGACTGACGTACGAATTCATCCCTCCCACTACGGTGCAAGGCGATGGGTCGAGAGAGACCTGCTGGAGAGGCCAAATGGTCTCCCTCAATCAGTCTCTCCCGAACCGGCCCGCCACGCAGTAAGTGGGCAGACGCATCCGCCGCCAAAACCTAGACAAACCTCAAAAACCTCAAAACCGACAAAATCTAGAAAAACCACACCGGGATTGAACCCGGCACCCCTGAACCCGGGCATCCCTGCTAAGTCACCAAACGTAGCGAACCACTTCGGGTGACCTGTGGCAGAGGCGTTGGTTATCCAAAAATGGTTTTCGAGGCGGCGGTATCTATATACGCCTCCCAAATTTTAGATCCTAAAAATTAGACTTAAACAGCCAGGAGGATACTTTATTATTTATCACTCGCAAGCGAATTGAAAAAGAAGTCGGGGACGCCGGAGGAAGAAATGGCACGATCAAGAGAATCAAATAACTGAATTAAAATTAAATCATGTCAAGGCAGAGAGAGTACCGTAAGGAATGGCGTAATGTTTATTTAGAAAAACACAGTATTAACCACAGAAGGCAGAAAACAAACATATTAATTGTATTTTACAATACTTAAAATTTTAAAACATTTCAATTATTTCAACATCTCAAAACATTCTCATTGTGCTTTACCAACTTTTCACATCGCACCCCTCAAATAATACAAGAAGTAAAGTCGAAGGCCTCATAAGTATGAAGCATTCTTAATTTGATAGAAAATTGTTTAGTTCTTTCTTTGACCGCCTGCAAAATTAACCTTGCCAAGTTGTTACAATTTTTTTCTTATTTTTATTACTTACGTCCATTTGCAGTAGAACTGAAGTTAAAAATCAAGAAAACAGAGATGACCCACAGAGATATCATGTTGAAGCCGCGACCTTTCGCCTCAATTGGACAATAATATTGTATCTCAAAATAATACAATTATTGAGATAAGTGGGTATTATTTTCTTCAATGTTATGAGGCAACACCAACTCCACGTACTCCAAAACAACACCAATAACTCTGGCCTTGCAGCGGCGCAGATATTATTATTATTATTGCCAGAGGTGTTGATCCGGGTCTCTAAGAAACCATTCACGACGGTCGCCGAAGTGAGACTGAACAGGAATTATAGTGGTTTGACCACCGCTCTTGGCGGAGTTCTTCTTTTTTGCAGGGTTGTCATTGTGATGACCGGCGAAATGTATTATAAAGTTGTTGTTCTATGTCATTTTTAACCAACTGCTAAAACCAGGTTCTAGTTTGCGTCTAGTTTCGGTAAATGATAATGGCCAATGACACAAGACATTCGTAGAAGTTGTCACCTTAAAAGGTTATCTTCATTTTCTTCTTCTTCCGATACCCTATTTATTATCTCATATCAGAGGCTGGCTATTATCAGGACTCAACCGCCCTACTAAATTTTTAAGTCGGTATACAATACACAACCCTAATAATTTTGTTTGCTCAAAACTCACGTTTTAATCATTTCCGGCGAATTCGTAACTATAATAACTTTTTTACTCTAACAGACCCCTGGGGATTTAAGTTCTTTATATTTAAAATTAATAAAAACAAAACCTTACCTTGTATACTTTACGTACAACCATTTTAAAACTTTATAATCAGTTTTTCAACTATAAAATTAGCGGTAAGCACCAGATTTTATTTTTATAGACGATAAATTAATAACTTCGGGAGGGTAACGTTTAGAAACATCTTAAATATTTGTAACACGTTCTTCAGAATTAATTCAAATGAACGCGGCGGAAAGGTCGAATCTCCAGGCCTACGAGGGCGAATTCGACAGTACGTTCGTCTAATACGCAGTGCCGCGGGCGTGTATTTGTTTACACGCTTTCTTCACTTACGTCGTTAAGATTCCCACATTATTTGTCTTCTTCTTCTTTTCTTTGATAGAGCAAATTCGACAGTAGGTCCGTCCAATACACAGGTCGCGAGTCGCGATTTGTGTACGCGGCTCCTTTACTTACGTCATTAAGATTCTGAATATATTTTAGGGTATATTGTCGTCTTAATAAGAAAAAGCATGATACAAAAATAGTTTTATTCAGAATACCTGGTTTTTACCGACTACTTTTTTAACCCTCTAAATTTGGCCCTCAAAATAAATCTAAATTGTATCTATCTGATAATTGGCTCTTTTGATTAATGAGTTTGCCGACCACTGCACTGCACAGGCATACTCATAGGATATACAGTTGTAAAAAAACACCCGAAGAGCTATTCTCTAAGAGATCTCGTTCTCCCGCGAGAAGTGCTGTCAGATATTTGTGTGATTTTCTACGGCTGTTATTTGGTTTTTCTATCGGTTATGTCAAAATTTCAGCTGTGAGCTGTCACGTATTTTAGTTTGGGTCGTTTTAAACACGAATTCCTGCAAGTGTGCATGATTATTTATTCATTTAACAGCTGTAAAAAATCACACAAATCTGACAGGACATCTCGCGGGAGAACGAGATCTCTTAGAGAATAGCTCTTCTGATCTGTTAAAATAGCGCTTTCTCTCAATACTGTATTTTCCATCGAGACAAGTACAGCGCATTAATATAATTAATCATGTTGAAAAAAAAAAAATTGGTGCCAATCTTGCGCTCTGTACTGGTGTTGGTTTCAATCGTTGAGAATGTGTCAAAAGTTGATAACCCTGGGTAAAATAAACGGCTTGACCGTGTAAGGTCATTATCGTTAATTGCTGAGGAATACCTACTTTACTTCGATATCTTCCTACTAATAGCTGGTTATTCTAATGGCTTATTTATCATTACTTTGCTATATTTAGTGATGATTTACGTACTATCAACCGTAAATCTATTATTCTGAAAACTAACTTTCAAATTTGATGAATTGTTCAAATTCTGGGAGTAAAGTGAGAATTTTTTGAAATTCGTAAATACGGTGGAGCAAACGTTTCAAATGACGCTAACAAATTTTTCATCTATAACGTCAAGTGTTCGTCGTTCTCGTCCGCCGAGGCATCCCGTGCGGATATTTATGACGTCAGAGTCAAGCCGGAGCGTTCGGATGTGTTATTTTTTAAATGAAAAGCACCGTTGTAATTTGAAACTCGATGAAACGAAAAAGCGACACCAAAATAAGAGACAGACACATGCACCTAAAGGAATGAGATAGAATATGATAGAATAATCGGTCTCCTGTTTGTGCGGTGCTTCGTAGCCTCCCCACTCTTGTCTACTCTTAGTTTTTTGAAGGTTTCACTTCTACCGCGTGTGAACTGCACACTCGTAATTTTTTGGAAGTGAAAAATTCTTTAGCACCGTTGTGATTTGAAACTCGATGAAACGAAAAACCGACACTAAAAAGAAATAAATACCTACAGGATATCAGCCTGAGAGAGAATGAGACATAATAATCGGTCTCCTCTTTGTGCGGAGCGTCGTAGCCTTCCCACTCTTGTCTATTTTAGTTTTCTGAATGTTTCGCTTCTACCGCGTGTGAACTGCACGCTTTTATTTTTTTTTCAATTGTTTATAAACATTTATTTTTTATGCATCGTCGTTGGTTGTTGTTGAAGGAAGAAACATTGAAAAAATAAAATCAAACAACTACACACAAGATTTCTATACTTCAATTGACAATTTCTTAGAAGTATTACCGCATTCAGTCCTCCATTAATTGAATTATCTGCATGAACATTGCACATGGTGGCATCGGTCCTTCACAATTTGTGCATCATCTCTTACATAAAGTCAATACGTCGCCTTATATGTATAACAGACTTCGTATATGTATAACAGACCATTAGAAAATTTTACAGGAGCAGAAGGTTTTCTTTCATTATTTCAATGAAACGTTATGATAGGTGTTTCCCATTCCCGCCTCCATCAATTTGGGAGGCGGCAATGGGTACCGCCGCCCCGGGAACCTTTATTGGATAACCAACACCTTTGCCATAGGTCACCCCAAGTGGTTCGCTACGTTTGGTGATTTAGCAGGGGTGCCCGGGTTCATGGGGTGAGGTTTGTCTAGGTCTTGGAGGCGGATGACCAGGAGACACTGAACCCCAGATTCCTACCCACCCCTTAAACCCTTTTCCTTCCCAGAATCTCCACCTCCTTTTCCATAAATAAAACCCTCCACACAGCATCCCCAAAGATGACAGGCCCTGAGGGAAATTATTTTCCTCAGGGCCTCCTGTGTGGAGCTCATGTAAAAAAAAGTGTTTAAGATAAAGCTATTTCCGTAAAGATAAAGAAAGGTCTTATTAGTCAGAATATTTTTTAGTGAAGTGATTAACTACCGTTTTTTATACTAAAGTATTTTTAATTTTAAAGTTCAGATTGAACCGTAACTGGTATATTGGACAAAATGGTCTATTGGACAAATAAGAACTGAGGCGACGAATAGTAAAGTCATATCTCCATTGGTTGCAGAAACGAAATTTGGGGAGAAAGTTAAGTGTGCTTACATTTAACTTAGTGTTAAGCGCGGGCCGCATATAGATTTTCAGGGATAGTGGGGTTCTTCCGAATTTTGCAGCATAAGGTCATATGGTGTAGGCACAACTCGTATTTTTAACTACATTTGGAACACGAGAATGGTCTTCTAAGAAATGCGTCAGCACATGATCGCCACTGGAATTTTATCTGCGCATGTAAAAATGACTGATTTCTTACATATCTCCCTTAAACATTTGAAGTTTTTAAGCTCTTAAAAAAATATATGTTATTTTTTAAGATAATATCTAGATACGTTCCACGCCGAAACCCAAATTATATGAAATTTCCTCGATAGAAAACAAATCGCAAAGTATGCTCCGAAAATTATTAAAAACAAGTTTATTTCTATTATTTTACAAGTTATATTTGTGAAAAAATTCACAATGTTTCTTTAAATGATACTTAAGATACCTTCCACGAGATTTTTGCTCTATTTTAAACGAGTCATGTTTTATTAAGCATTTTCGCTTTATTTTTATCACGTAAATTATTAGCGCGCTCTGTCCAACATTCGTAATTACATATCTCTCCATCTTCTTCTTTTTGGGCCGGGAAGCACCGCCTTAAGAATGAATCTGCATGCGAGTCCACTAGTACACCAGCTTATTATAACTATTCTCAGAACCCACGAATGGTTTTCCTCATCGATATATCAATTCTAGATATGGCGTGTTTTACAAAATCGTTCGAATAATTGGGTAATCACTAATGGGTAATTTTCGGCAAGTGCACGTGGGAAAAACAGTGAGGATAAAGGGGTTTTCGTTTCAGAACGTATTTTAAAGTTATAAATGCGGATTGATTAAATTTTGATAGGGATTTGAGGCTTAGTAGACATTAGGATTGTTTAATAACACTCGCAAAATAAAATAATATATTATTTGGTTAAGTTTTTAGATTTTCACGGCCATAAGTATTTTCGATATTTGTTTTTGGGGTGTTCTGCCGTGTTGCGCTACCTCTTTCTTTAGCCAACGTTTCGGACAGCATTACAGTGTCCATCGTCCATTAATTAAACACTAATGATGGACACTTTGGACATGTTGGTTAAAGAAGAAGGTAGCAAAAACAAATAACGAAAATACTTTTGGCCGTGAAAATCTAAAAAACTTATCCAACTCCTAATTTGCTTCGAAAGTATAATATCTTGGAAGAGAAATTTGGTCATTGCAGACCAACAAAGGGTTAAAAGCATCGCTTTTTTTGACGACGAAATGATACACTTCCTTTTTGATAAATGTTTTCGTGAAACAGTTTTTGTAACCGAAAATTTTGGTTATTTTAAACATCCACACTGTCTAGACGTTGTTGTTGGTCGATGGTTTTCTGCAACAAAATGTTTATTAGTACACACCGAACACGAAGTTGGCTTTATATTTATTTAACTAACTTGAAAATGTATCTGACGCACCGTGAAAGAAAACCATTCTCGCATTCGGGATGTAATTTTTTATTAAAAAAATTGGTTGCCAGTAAAGTCGGTTTACGGACGATAATTTTACGTGATAACGTCATATAATAACGATGGAGTGGAAGAGAGATAGTTGCGTCACAAGTCGAACGCTTGGCCGAACGCTTGTTCCGCGCCCTCGCTAGCACGCTCGGCTCAGACGGAACGTGACAATGAGTCATGCTTTTTCGTAAACGCAGCTGGCGTTCATCGATTTATAAGACGTCAAAAAAAAATTGTGGAGCTTTTAGCAGATCGCACCAAAAGTGCTCGCGCAATTCCCACCCCTGCTTTAGAATACGAGGTTTGTATAAAAAAATGTATCAATGAGTATTTTGAGATGTTGTGTGAATGTGAATTAAGCAAGGAGTGTGCGTTAGTTCTAGGATCTCATCACTGCCCCGATTTTTGTGATCATTGAAGGTGATTCGTTTTCTTTAGCAACGGTTCTTCGGTTAATCCGGATATCTAAATTCTTAAAGGCGCGTCACGCTGTGACAGAAATGCTGATTGCAATGCAAGTTCTACTTGTTTTATTTTTGTCCGTTTGTTGTTTACCGAAAAGGTTTTTTTTTATATGTAGTGTAAAAAGTTTCGTCTTTCCATCTTATTATTCCCCTTATCTGTTGGCATTTTTTATAAAATTATTGTTTTTTTGTTTTGGTGTTGTGCATGTTTCTTGCATTATACCTCTGCTCATGTACGTGTTTAGTATACGAGAAATAATAGGTAAGTATATATATTTTTGCTTATTTGTTCGGCGATATATTATTAATAAGTTTGTTTATTAATAAGCCGTTATCTTTATGTCTTCGTCGAAGTTTGCATCCAACAAGGAAAATAATATAATATGGAAACTGGAATTCATTGTTATTGTTTATTATTATTGTTGGTTTCTTCGTAGTGTAATTTAATAAGTATATAAAATTGTGTTTTTATGATTTCTCGATAAAGTGTCATAGCAACATAGTGATTTACAAAAAAAAAATAGCAAAAATCACTATGAATAAAGTAGAACAGCTTCCAAACCCTTTACACCACGTATTACATATATTTTTTTTTAAGATTAAATGAAATCTCACTTTTCAAACTTTCTCTTTACTATGGAAGATTAAACCGTTAAAAAGTTTTTTTTTTTCTTAGCTGAAAAGCTAAAAATCTCTACATAAATATGGATTGTCTTAAACCATAGTGAATAGAACTTTTGGCAATTTCTGAGTTAAGAGTTTGAAATGAGGGCTCCAATTCAGAAACTGCAAAAGTGAGTAAGTTCACTATGGTTTATTACAATTAATATGTCCCATTAAAACTCGTGAATCTACACTATAAGACCCGGTGCCATGAAATTTGCAAAGATATTCCTCATCTGGGATCTAGGTCGACGCAGCTATTTTCAGTCCAAAAAGTTGGGAAATTTGCAATTTGTAGATTACTGCAACGATTTTCAATTAACAATGTCAATTTCTCGAGCTTGAGCTAAGTAGCTTTGAAATTTCCATTTATAATTTTTTCTTCTTCTATACATTTTGTTTATTTGCAGAGATTGTAAATTCTCCTCCACGCTAAGCTTTAATCTTGTCGAGGTTCTGACTGTCAATATTGCACACTTATAAGTAATCGCTTTCTTTGTTTCCACCACAACTTCTGGTACCCAAGTTCAAATTTATGCTAAGTAAAATAAATGAAAAAATTATTTTATTTTAAATACGGCAACACCGAATTAAATGAGTTGACAATTTATTCTCGGTTACAATATGTGATTTAAAAAAACTCTAAAAGACGGCTGTTTTGCATGTAAGGTCGAAGATCATTTTATATTACACAGACGAGAACCTTGAATTATATAATATTATATCGAAAAAAAGAAGAACACTTCTTCTTTAAGAGGAACCCTTGACATTTTAAGAGGAGAAAAGAATTCCCCGAAGCGTTTTATAATGAACTGTGTTTTTAATTCACTGATGCACTTTTTTTAAAAAAAACTGTTCAACCTTGTATTGCGTTGTGCTACAAAACTGGTACACAAGCACATAATTTCAAATATGTGCCTTAAGGCGACGCTTCCCGGCTCAAAAAGAAGAAGATGGAGATACATGTAATTACGAATGTTGGACAGAGCGCGCTAATATTTTCAATGATAAAATTGAAGCGATAATTGTGAAAATGCTTAATAAAACATGACTCGTTTAAAATAGAGCAAAAATCTCGTGGAAGGTATCTTAAGTATCACTTAAAGAAACATTGTGAATTTTTTCACACAAACAACTTGTAAAATAATAGAAATAGACTTGGTTTAAATAATTTTCGGAGCATACTTTGCGATTTTTTTCTATCGAGGGAATTTCATATAATTTGCGTTTCGGCGTAGAACGTATATTAATATTTTCTTCAAAAGTAACATATATTTTTTTAAAAGCTTAAAAACTTCAAATTTTTAAGGGAGATTCGGATAGCGGCGGCTTAAGTGGAACGTTTGCGCGCTTTTCGGCCCGTTTCATACAAACGTTAAATTTGGATTTGAGATCAAAACACTCAACCAAAATGAAAAATTATTTTTGTAATCATTAATCATTATATCAAATATCTAGTACGGATGTGAGCTACTTAATTTATTTTTGCTTTAAATTATAAAATATACGCCATTAAAGATTTTAGTGTTTCATGATTTTAGAGGCAACTTGAGCAATTATTTGTGGGTAAATGAAAAACAATTAAAAAAATGATAATCATAGAAATATAATGACATATAAAATAAAAAAAATTTAAAAAATCATTTTGATAGGTGTAAATTTAAAATACAAATTACCTATTTACGGCGAAACAAAAATTGTCCTTTATTCCTTAAAACTACTACCCAAAAAATGCATTTTTAACAATTTTTATTTTTTTATTTTATTTTTCATTGTATTTGTATAATAAACATAGTTAAATTTGTTTTTCGTCTAGTTTACTCACAAATAATTGCTCAAGTTGCATCTAAAATCATGAAACACAAAAATCTTTAATGGCCTATATCTTATAATTTAAAGCGAAAATAAATAAAATAGCTCACATCCGTACTAGATATTTGATGTCTTTTGATTACAAAAATAATTTTTCAGTTTGGTTGGGTAATTTGATCTCAAATCCAAATTAAAGATTTGTATGAAACTGTCCGAAATGGGCCGCGCATGCGTTCCTCTTAAGATGAAGCCATAGTAAATAATGCAAAATCACACAAAATCATGTGTTTTTGTTTTGAAAATTTGATCGCTTAGAAATATTATAGATGCTTCAATTAAATACTGCGTGTAGAGTATATCGGCCCTTAAAAATATCGGTCATTTTTTTTATAAGTCTTTTAATAAGCCTAGAAAAAAATAAACTAATAGGTCTATAAAAAAACACTTTCAATTGCAAACTCTCCTACTTATGAACATATTTTCGGATATAGTTTTATTGTTTATTGTAGCAAATTTAGTTTCTTTTATGATAATCGCAAAATAAATTGATATTTACGCCCGATATTCACAAAATAAAATAAAATATGAATTTTTGCGTTGTTATTTTACAATACGGCCGGCAGCCGACGAATTAGGATTTTCAAAGTGACCCTTATGTCGTTCACCGAAGGACCAGTGGCTTGCCACACACTACTTTCTTTCAGAACCGCCCTGACCGGAACAGGGAACAGACGTGTGACTCCACGTCGCTCGGTTCCGTTAAAATAATTTTAAATTTCCTTGTTATTACAATAAACAATGTGTAAAAAGGGAGTTAATGTTTTTTTTAGGCCTTTACGAAATCAATCTGTAAAAAGAAATTCTCAAATAACTTTTTCAACCATTCCAAAAGCTTTTTCTCAAATATTTTTTTAACTCCTCCCACAAAGGGCGAATTCCGATGTCGATTTTTCCCTGGACTATTGGATCCCCTTAATGCAATTTTTTTTGGGTTGCTGTGTAATGTAAATTCACCAGTTTCCCGCTTGTGCTATCAGTTTTAGGACACCGTGTATAATAAAAAAAGGTTAAAATAAAACGGGACTGGCCATAAACCAGGGAGATTATTCCACGATTTTTTTTCTGATTTCAATTAATTTATGAATTTTATCCGTGGAAATTTACAGAAAATGTTTACCACAACGGATTTTTAAGCGGAAAAAATTATTAGAACAGAATACAATGTATTTTTCATGCGTAAATCTACCTAACTCCCTTAACCGGGATTTTACTATCGTATTTTAATTTTTAATACGACAAAATTATTAACCGAGGTATTACTGTACTATTTTAAATACGACAAAACGAATTATTTATTACGGAATCTACACGAATTACTTATTACCGAATTATTTATTACGGAAGAATTTTAATACATCTGCAGTATGTATGTATTTCTCCCAGTATTCTTGAATCTGCCTTGTAGTCTTGATGATGAAACCAATTAAACAGGTTTTACAAGTTTCAAGATTATATTTATTTCAAAACAGATAAATTATAATAATATCAATCCAATAAACATATTGGTTTGATTTTTTTTATTTTTTTATGAGAAAAACTCTCTTTTTATAACTTTTGAAGGTTAAGATAGTATTAATGATTCTAAATATTTGAAATATGAGATTGACAAATATGACGGTTTGACAGAAGGTGGCAATAGCGAAATTGGAAAACGCGCACGTCCCGGTTAGACGAGAGGTCTGGGTTCGAGTCCCAGTTGCGACCATTTTTTTTTGTGTCTTTTTTTCTTTCATATTTTCATTTAGATTGTAAGTGTTATCTTCTTCTTCAATGATATATTGGTTTGGTTATTTTCTAAGGACGGGTTGTTTAAAAAAAATTGATGGATTCATCAAATATTTGAAGTTGATTTTCTCGTTCTGTGGACGTTTTATTAAAATTCTGTTATTATATCAATGTAGGCCAGTTACTGCATAAAATTGAAATATTTACAGAACTTGAATAGAACTTACACAGAACGTGAAAATTGGCTTCAAATATTTGATGAATCCATCAAATTTTTTGAAACAACCCATCCTTAGTAATTAAGTACGGCATGTAGAACAGACAAGACCAACCTGCGGCTGGAGATTTTAGCGGCCCAAAATGAAGTTGTTTTGATCATACAAAGAAGAAGAAATCGTTCTCGTAAATTTATCATTTTTATATTACATTTTGTAAAATTAGAATATTGATTTATTGTTTGAAAGTGCCAGGCGCATGGCCACACTAGAAATTTATTTTCGCAATCAATTCCAACTATTATATTTTTCCGCACATTTCTCGAAATATCGAATGCAACCATCGTGATTTTAATAAGTGGAGGGTGAGTGCAAAGGACACACATAGGCGCATGTATGCCTTCTAGCATTGAAGGTCGCGGTTTCACAATACTAGCATTTTTAGACACCGAATTATCGTTAAAAATTAACAGTACCTAATATGGGCTATTATGCTATATTTCAGTTAATGTTGATTGCACCCTCCCCCCACTCTCTCGAGTGGCCCTCCTAAGCTCAGGAATATTTTTTGGCCTCCAAACGATACAGGTTGGGCACCCCTGATCTAGACATTTCAAATTTTTATTCTCTCTCTTTCTCTCTCTCTTTGTATATTTATCACACTATCGACGCTTATTCAGGATGTAACAGCACTTATCCGAAGGATTTAAACCAGATTCCTGAGCATATTTGCAAAAAACAGTCGTCATTTTGATCTTTGATGATTTTTTTTTTATTGAAAAAAAATCAATCACACGTTGCCACTAATCACGATCACGTGATAAGTGCGATGTTTTGTGTGTTACCGTGCTGCTTTAAAGAGACGGAGTGCTTATCACGTGACCCGCTAGTATACACACCCGACTACTCATTTACGACCGGACCGATCTGAAATAGGACTAATACAAGTTTTTTTTGCAAATTCTTGATCATACAAATTTACAAGGCTCAATAAGGCCATACATGATTCTATTAAAAAGTTGATTTAATCGAATAATATTCTACATAATATTCGCATCGATTACATTGTTTATATTTCCTAGACTAGTCAGTCCAGTTTGTCGAAACGAGTTTTGCCGTCTTCAACGCCAATATCCACAAACAACCGTAGGAATATTCATTAATTTATCCAACCAGTTTTACTAACTTTAGCTTCATCCAGCTCGTCCCAGAACTTTGCTAAGTGAAATACTCAGATGATATTTTTAATGAGTTATTTTTTTAAATATTTAATCGCTAAAAACAATATTAGCGACCCTCAATCGAAAATTCGAAACATCAAACAAAGCTCTCTCTTGCAATTTTACATAAAGATGGCAGCCAAAAAATGGGTTAAGAAGATGAAATGTTTATAGTTTTGGTCAAAGTTTATTACAGTTATATACGACCGAAGGGGATAGGGTCCCATTAGATCAGTGGTAGATCATCGCCCCGGCAAGGCTAAGGTCCTGGGTTCAATTCGTAGATGCGACCGTATCTTTTCTGTTTACAATTTGAGGTTTTAGTCATTAAGTCAAAATAAACATTTTTCTTTAATTTTAACAAATTAATGCCTATTTTTTTGCCTCTCGCTGTCAAAATTAAAATTTAAAACACTTTCACTTTCCCTTCTCTTTCTTCTACCTTCTTCCTTCAACCGCACATGATGGAGATGCCATAGTCCCTTCCGGGAAGTTGGTAATTTGGTGTTGTTGTTTTTATACATAAAAATAAAATAGAACTGGGCCATTCTTCTGTTCTCGCACATCTTGTTTTATTTTACTCACTTTTCTAGTGTCAAGAAGTGACAGACGTATGAATCCATCCTTCCCAGTGCGGTGCAAGGCGTTGGGTCCAGAGAGTCCGGCTGGAGAGGTGAAAGGGTTTCCCTCAATCGGCCTCTCATGATCCCGGGCACCCTTCCACGCAGGGTGACCTGTTACTGAGGTGTTTGTTATTCAATGAATGGATCTCTGCAATCCCTGCAAAATGACTTCCACAGTCACAGTTCGCAGGAATTATTCTGACTTCTATAATGGCATTGTATTTTTATTTCTCTTCCAACAGTCCTGCTAGTTCCTTCTGCCAACCGGTAATTCAAATTGTGGTTTGACCGAGGATATTGTTAGGAGGTACCACTTAGTATCATGAGTGACATTATGTGTCACTGGAATATCCCAAGATATCAGACTGTCGAGCCATTATTCATTTAAATATTTTCAATGTATTCAGTTCCACGCGACAAGGGCGTGAGTTGCAGAAAATGGCGATAGGGTGAACTAGTTGATAGGGAAAACACTGATGGAATAGCTAATCTTATTACGTTATAAAATATTACAACGGAGGTTTTCAGGATTAGACTACCGCTGTCCTGTGCAAAATTAATTTATGTCTTATTTGTTTTCTTTAATCAATTTGATCGCGAGTAGTCCCATTACTCCCTGAAACTAAAATAAAAAAATGACAGAAAATAATTATAATCTGAACTTTAGATGCCTAAAGATGCCTCCTTCGTCCATGATTTTAACAATTCCTGTAGTTTGGAGTATTGTATTCTAATAAGTTCTGCATTCCAGACTGTATTTATACGGAAATAGATAAATTGGTGTCAGAAAAGCTGTGCAATTGTCATGCCGCCAGAACTTATCTTTCGATCGTTTTGAGTGACCCAAAATCAAGTGACACTAAAAGTTAGTTAGAGACATTGATTTTCTTTTTGGTTCTTACTTAGCAAACGATGCATAAATTACTCATTGTTACCTTACCTGCTCCTCTAATGGCTCAAAATTGTCTCAAAATATAAGAAACGTAAACACGACAAATAAACCAAAATTGCAATCTGCATCAAACCATTGTTTCCGCTGTTGATCCTTCGTGGTCTTATTCAAATAATAATTCTGAATTGTTTGGTTTCCTTTTTTCTCCGGCTTCTTTGTGGTTGCCATTTTTTTTCCATATCAAACCAATTACTTTTGTTTTAGCTTTTTTTGCGTTGTGGTCAGTTATCGCGTAATTACTTTGTTGAATAGCCATTGTATTACACCACCAAATAGGTAATACCAAGTTGGTATCACGACTGTGACTCAATGTAAAGAAGAACGAAAACCACCGTGTTCCTAATTAAATTTCCACAATTGTTGCTTTAATTGTACTAACAGGATTTATGTATTGTTTCGTTGAGTTGGGACTTGGGACCCAACAGAATGCTTACGCAGTAAAGTTTTTGAAATGTTCAGAAAACGCTCAGAAACGTATTGAAATCACTTCGCTATGAAAAGCTCGTTGTTTCTAAGCAATAATTGAACTGAATTCGATACATCTCCTTACAGCAAACATTCTAGTGTCCTTATGCTATTCAGATTTTAACGATATTAAGTACTGCTGCATCCATATTGAATGTTAATACCATTTTGGACTATAATTATCGCTAATTCAATAACAATTACAGAACTAGACATCCAGATATGTATTTGAACAATTTTTCTTGATGTCTGAAAATAATTTGGAAATCCTCACTTTTTTATAGAAAAGCTGAGCTCTTTGACATTTGCAAGAGATCTTTTATAATTTTAGAATACCTTGACATTTTCCCTATGTTTCGACTATTTTTTGCACTTTTTTTAAATCTAATGAAATTAACGACCGGTGAACTCACTTCATTGTGAAGTAGTAGATCCTTGGGGAAGTCCACAAAATGAAAAATTTTCTACCAAAACATTAAGAAGAATTCATTCTTATGCCAAGGTGTGTTCTTTGCGTAGAAAGAAATAATGCTTGCTTAGGTACTTCCTGAATCAAATTATTTATTTTTTCAATTTTTCGTTTCTGCGTTCGTAGTTCCCTTTATGAAAACTTTTTATCAAATTTGATAATGCTGCGTCTTCTTCATTATACTTATCTCTTCGGTTTGGCCACTATGTAAATTTTATTATTTTAATAGTGGCCTGCAGATAGATCTTTGGAATACTCCAAAAATGTTTATAAATGGTAGAAGATTTTGAGGAATCTAATTGTGAGACTGACTAAGGTCTAAAAAGATAAAATAATCGAATACTTCCTGCGTATATTTATTTATTATGATCAACTTTTCTCATATTTTTCAATAGGTACATTTGATCAAATTGTTTACAGTGTGCCCTTCTTCTTTCTTCTGTTAAGTTCTCCCATCGGGCTGATGATGCTGTTGATCCACTTGATATAGGGGTAGATGTTGGTGTAGACTCCGGGCGAGCTGGTGCCGCACTCCTGCGGACCGTAGCTGACAATCCCTATCAGGTGCCAGGAGTTCTCAACGCCCAGCATCAGCGGCCCGCCCGAGTCACCGGCGCAGGTGTCCTCTCCAATTTGCCCGCCGGCGCATATCTGCAAAACCATTATTATTACTATGGGTTTTGATGGCCAAAACGTTATTGTGATTGGTTTTTTTCCTCGACAGCTTTGCAGTGTTCAACTTTGGATAAATGCGGAGGAAGCATAAAACGGCATAATACCCCAAAAATCAATCACGATGATAATATTTATTGTGCTCATCCATGGGCAAAGCTAGAAATTAGGTAGAGAATCTAGCTAACCCAACCTTCTCTACGACCCAATCATAAGTGTGCATTTTTTTGTAATACAAGGTAATCTACGATTTAAACAAAATTTTGGTGTTTTAAAGTTGCGAGTTCGGTGTTGGTCTTTGCCTGTCTGGCCTGTGTCATCTTTGGGGATGTTGGGTGGAGAATCTTTCTAGGAAAGAAAGGAGTGGAAGTTCTGGGAAGGACAAGAGTAGGAACCTGAGGGTCAGTGTGTCCAGGTGTGACGGAAGTACGAATCTATCGCTCCCACTGCGGTGGAAGGTAATGTTCCGAGAGAGTCCGAATGGAGAGGTCAAAGGGACGCCCGCAATCATTCTCTTCCGATCCGGCTTGCCATGCAGCTGGTGGGAAGACGCATCCGCCGCCAAGACCCAGACAAACCTCATCCCGTGAACCCGGGCACCCCTGCTAATTCACCAAACGTAGCGAACCACTTGGGGTGACCTATGGCAGAGGTGTTGATTGTACAATAAATGGTTCCCGGGGCGGCGGTACCCATACCCTCCTCCCAAATAACAACCATTTTATGTGTATTTTATTCATCGTCCAGAAGTGTGTGCTCTTAATATTATTATTGGCTTTTTGTTTTGAGTTTCTATATCGAAGGTGGTTAAAATAGCTTTCCAATGACCCGAGCGGTGATATGAATGATTAGTGGCTTCTGGCCTCCTCCTCCTAGTCCAGTCAAATTAAACATGAAAAGGGTCTCGTGCTTGCAAAAGGTCGGGTCATTCCGAATTTTTCGTTATTTTATAATTTTCAGATTTTTTTTTTTAAATAGGTCAAGTGTAAAATTTTTAAAAAAAAAATGTACTTTTAGTTTTTGAAATGAAACTTCTATAGCCCCGTTGTGATTTGGAATTCGGATGAAACGGAAATGACGCACACAGCACCTGCGAAGCATCAAACTCCTATCAAGGCTCCTATTGGTTGAGATATAAAACGAAAATGACGCTAGGTCTGCTTTGGCCGCTTTGATTATGACCTCACTTTTCAAGGCTCCTTGGTTCTTTATTGGTTGAGATTGTTTTGGTAAAGTATTGCTTCTACCGCGTGTTAACTGCACTCGAATTTTTTTTTCTTTATCAATTTTGGATAGAAAAAACGTAAGGTGAACCATTTTTTAAACTTTTTTATACACTTATAAAATTAAAATTTTAAAAAAATTATTTTTTTATTTATAATAATAATTATTTTAATGTATTTCATCCCCTTTCAAAAGTTAGTTTTCGGATATGTTCAGAAGTACTCCATATATTTGAATTTTATTGCAAAGTGGAAATATTTCGTTTGTTAACAAATATTATAATTTGTTACAATATTTGTTTGTCAAGCCTCCAAATGGCACGCACATAAACCCCAATGGCTCGGAGGGCACAGGGCCTCCTGTGTGGAGTTAATGTTTAAAAAAAAAAAAATTCGACCTTCTGACGAAATACGCCCGATTTCTGGGGGGCTAGGCAGCAAGTTTCTTACGCATACCACAAGTGTATTTTAAACTTTATTCAAATTAATAATTAATAAGATAATTAAGATAATTAAGAATTACAATTCTTATTTACATTTTTATTCTAATTAGTTTCTTTCTCCTTACCTGGGTGTGCAAAAGATCTTGGAACATCCCCTCTGCTCTTATCAGCCTCTGGCACTCGCTCCTGTTGACCATGGGCAGGGAGACGTGCATCTTGGTAGCGCTGGAACTTGCTTGAATTGTTGCTCCCCAGCCGGCCGCTTGGAGCATCAGGGGGAACGGACTGCTGGAGAGTTCTTGGTTCATGGGTTCTGGGTCCCAGGGCGGCAGGCAAGCCGGACTTATGTAGACTGAGAGAAATGAGATTAATAATTTTTTTTAATGTTGAAGATTGTAGAGAGAGGCAAACTAAAGAAAGAGCTCAGCCCTTCGTGTATTGCACGGCTTTGTCGAAGTTTGTGATTGGTGATATTTTCCGGTGATCTTGTCTCCTATCAAAATAAGCCTCTGCGCATCTCGACCAGACGTGCATCTCGACCAGACGTGCATCTCGACCAGACGTGCATCTCGACCAGACGTGCATCTCGACCAGACGTGCATCTCGACCAGACGTGCATCTCGACCTGACGTGCATCTCGACCATCAAGCGCATTCTCTTGTTTGCCAGACTATACTTTACAAGAGTTCAGCCCGGTGGCAGTTGCAGTGGGACGAAGGAAAGCATGCAAAATTTGGGGAGAATTTTTTTATTTATTTATTTATTTTTTTTTTTAAAGAAAGACAAACATTCCCGGGTTACAAATAACCCAACAATGTTTGAAAATCTCCTACTACCACCACAGAAAGCCGAAAATGTTGCTTGTGTTGTGATGGAGGACTTAGCCAGCCGAGGAATTGAACACGGGACGCTCGGGTGGGACCCAAACGCGATGCCCACTCAACCACTGACCGGTCAAAAAAAAATTATTGTGAGTTTGAAGGAAATGGGAAGAGAATGGAAGAGAGGAAGAGGAGGGTTGGGTTATTTAGATCTCGTCCCTATTCTCTCTGAAAAGATTGTAAATGATACAATAAATTTTAGATCTGACTTTGGTAGAGTTCTCTGTTTTGGAACAAAAAAGTTTCCTTGATATCTTCCTAGTACGGTTCAATACTTTTACCACAATTACTTTTACTATTGAATGACTTATACTATTTTTTACGTTAGTTCCACACAGGAGGCCCTGAGAAAAAAATTCCGTCAGGGTCTATCACCTTTGGGGATGCTTTTCATGGATTACCCTCCAAAGATGATGCAGGGCCTATCGTCTTTGGAGGGTCTTTTTAGGAAAAGGAAGGAGAGGAAGTTCTGAGAAAGAAAAAGGTATGAGGGGTTGGTGGAAATCTGGAGGTCAATGTGTTCAGGAATGACGGAATTCATCCCTCCCACTGTGGTGCAAGGCGGTGGGGTCGGCATAGTGGTATAGGTTGGAGAGGTATAGATTAGTTCTTCCTGAACCAGTCTATCCCGATCCGGCCCGTCATGCCATAGGTGGCAGGCCGGATCAAACACATTCGCCGCCAAGACCTAGACAAACCTAAACCCATGACCTCGTGAATCCCTGCTAAATCACCAAACGTAGCGAACATCTCGGCGTGACCTATGGCAGAAGTGTTAGTTATACAGTAAATGGTTTCCGGGGTGGCGTTTGCGCCGCCTCCCAAATTAAATTATTATGACCATACTTATTTTTCGTTCTGTATCAATTCTGTGCCGAACCAAAATAATTCTAAAAACTTTTCAGATTACCAAATCACAAACACGTTAATAAATATTTAAGTTGTATAAAATATTAATGTTAATGAGTTCTAAAAAAAACATATTGTTCATTTTTATTGGCTTTGGGGAATACCCAAATCTCCAACGGTAGAATTGCTGATTAATTTGGTAAATAATATTTTATATTTTTTAACACCCATTTGTGTGACTTTTTTTAACAGCATTGTTTCGTTCGTTACTAGTATTGACATAGTACCTCCACACATGACGCTACTTACAAGCTACTCGATCCTCATGCGCCTAGCATGCGCGCCGCTCGTGCTGCTAGTGATTTTGCTAGTGTTTGTACACGGCGCTACGCAGCAGCTGTCGGTTTGAAGTCAGTTTCACGCTACCGATGGTGCTGATCGCACGCTATGCATTGCATCATTCGTGTCTGCTACTGTTCGTTTGACGTGTGATAGAAATGGCGTCGGAACATGAAAGTAATGTTAGATTTGTTCTGGAGTGGAAAAATTGCAAGTTTATATAACTTTACTTTACCAGAATACGTAAGAAAGGATTTAGTGGAGAAGGCATGGATTGATGTTGGAAAAAAAGTCATTTGACATCGCTTGACATCGTGTTAACTCAACGGCTGCTGCATGTAAAAACGATCAAGTTCAGTATATTTCGGGTAGCGCCGTGTATGGAAACCAGCATTAAAGAGTAGTATATCTGCAGGGTACTTGTGGTTTGTAAGTATCTCAATGAACGGAGGGCCTTACAAGTCACAGGTGGTTCCTGCGCCAGCTTTAGGAGTGCGATATCATTCCTCATGGTGTTCTCGTTGTATCCGGGGTGGGCGTGCACTTCTAGTATGGTTAAGTTCACTGGCGTATCGGCGCATTCTTCTTCTAGGTTCACCATCTCGCAGTCCTTCTCCGTCAGCAGATTATGGTCTCCCAGACGGACGTACAACCTGAAAATAATGAATAAAACATTGAAATTGGATGGTGCAGTAGTTCTTAGGACAACTTGGATTTTATTATCTGGATGTTGAATAAACATAAATATGTATATATATATAACGGTGACCTGACGGCGACCCGATGTCGCCCCGACGGTAACTCTACTGCGACCCGACGACTACCCGGCGGTGACCCAATATTGTTGATGATTACTGTACCATGGATTAGAGTTTCAGTTTCTTGTTTTCAATGTTATACCATGAATTCCAAAATTAGAACACCATTTCCAGAAAAACCACCGTAATGAAACAAACTTTAAAAAATCATTTTAATTTCTTGTTATTGTCCACTTTGAGCTGCATCGAAAATATATGAACACCGGAAACTTAAAAGGCTGTAAGTGCCACAAATACCAAAAAAGATTTTATTAAAGAAATGGATAATACTAGGGTCAGTCAAAAAGTAATGCCTCCTATCTTTTTTCTCCTTTAATTGTCAAGAAATAAAAAATGCAATTACATGGGTTGAAAAACACACTATTGATAATTAATTAGTTACTTTTCAATATAATATCCGTCCATTTCCGCAGCTTTGGTCCATCTTTTAACAAGGGCATGTATCACAGTGTTGTAAAAAGCACGATCACATTCAGAACACCATCGCCATAACTTTCCCCGCCGATCACACAGTTTTAAATTTTTTTGTACTTGGTCAGTTTGTGTGATGTCATTCCATTGACTGCCTCTTTGATTCAGGTTAGAAAAATGAACCCATATTTAGTCTCCGGTCACAATTTTTTCCAGAAATCAAGCGCTGCAAGTGTTGTGAGGCTATTGTTTTTCTTGTTTCTTTATTCTGTTCAGTTAACTTTCTTCATACCCACCTCGCACAAACTTTTGTTGAATAATCAGTTGTCGAATAATCGTCATCACACTGATTTTACTGAGGGAGAGAATGCGACATCTGTAGGTATCTGGAGTCACCAAGAATGATGTCATCAACTCGTGTGCAGTCACTGCAATCAATGGCCTGCGCCGTTCCGTTTTTTGTTAGCCAGCTGTATTTGTCTTTCAGCTTCGTTACAGCGACGAACCCATCATCTAGCAATGCTGACATCCACTGTTGCATCATGGTAAATATTTTTCAATCTTTCATGAATGCAAATGGGCATTTCACCTTCTACAGTCAAGAATCAATCACAGAACGCTGTCTATTATAAACATCGATGTCAGCCATCGTTGACGCAAAAAGTTTCTATTGTAGTAGATTGTAGAAGAAGTAGGAAGAAGAGGAATAGCACCAAATTCAAAAATTTCACTTAACTGACTTTATTTAAGTAGAAAAAAAAGGAGGCATTACTTTTTGACTGACCCTCGAATTTGCCAAGTCCAACGTCCTACAGAAGGATAGAAATGCCACTGATCGCGTAAATAATTCTAAAATATTCCAGAAGATTGCGTTGGTTGTAAATACCGAAACTAGGCACACAAGACTTTTGCTTAGTTTAATATATCTTTTCTATTTTTTTTTAATAAACTGTATTAACATATGTTCATTTGTTGATTTGACATAAAAATAAAATAGGGTTTTCTTTGAATGTTTGAGTTTATTTTTAAATTCTCGTCTATCACCCTTTTTTATAAATGGCACTTACACCCTTTCAAGTTTCCAGTATTCCTGTCTTGATTAGGTAGCGACCATACCATAGTTTCCAATATTGCACTGGATCACGGATTCCAATTTCGCACTATGGATATAAATAGTTTCATGAATCCAGAACACAAAAATAACATATTTTTTTAAATCCTCACAATTTCCTGTCATTGACCACGCAATGCGCCGCCGTGATTATGTGTCTCTTGTTGATAAGCGAACCGGCGCAGTTGGTCAGGGTCTGGCCATCCCTGGTCTCCGAGACTAGCACGGCCATCCAAGGGTAGTCAGTAAGCGACGTCTCGTTTCCGCCAAATATCCTTGAGTTGAGTCTTGGAGTCAGCGCGCGGCCGCATCTTTAAAAATATTCATTGTTAGACGTACCATTTCTCATGAATGATGCACATAATGGAAAGAGAGATTTTTTTTATTTATTAAAAGAAGTTTATACAATGAACAAAAAAATTGTGTTAATTCATCCGCCATGCTAGGGATGTCCCTGTGTTATGGCGGATGAAGTTTACAGATTGGGTAGGTACAGTGTACAGTTATTAACTTATGCAATTCATTTAAGTAGTTTAAGTAACAAATTTAGTAACAAATTAAGTTAGTAATTTAAGTAACACTTTCAATTAATTTAAGTTACAAGTTGTATTAATTATATTACAATTCAATTAAAATAGCAAGTTTTACACATCATCGTTACTGAATGTAAGGATCCATTTTGATAATTTTTTTTTAAAGATATGGGGTTGGGTTTCGGATTTTAGGTTCTCGGGGAGAAGGTTAAACATTTTAGGAGCTAGGTACATGAAATGTCTTTGAGCTGGTGTGGTGCGTAGTGTAGGAACATTGTAGTGTCGTTTGGTTATTATTCTGGTGGTGTAACTGTGATGTAAGAGAGTTTTTTTTCTTGTATTTGATTACAACGGAGCTCTCAGTTTTAGGACCATTACGTAGATGCTGGTTAGAAATTGCTTAGAATTTAATTTTTGTGGGTATGTACATTATTGTGGGGAGAAAATTTACATTTAAATTTTTTCTGAGAGATAAAAATCTGAGTTAAAACAACATAATTTAAAAGTCGAAACATAACTCCATTCCCTGTTCCTGTCTCCCCATTACATTTTCTTATAATAATGTGTTGTATTTTTAAGATTTCCCTACTTGGGACTCAGTTCTCACAAATTTTTTCGATCAGTTTTTATTTCTACTAGTGTGCTTTTTTTCTTCCTCAATCGATTCCACGCCTCACAGCCGGTTGGTATCAGTTCTCCACTACGGACTGCTAACTTCTCTTTCCTTGACAACTTCTTGTATCTTTCTGCTGCATTCAGTCCTCCAATAATTCACCCTTCTGTTAACCAACCCTTTCCACTCCAAGCCTTTTTTTTGTTTTTGTTCCACCTGCTCTACGTCAAAATTGCGTTTTTTAAGTTTTAGTTTTTTTTTTGTGCATAAAATTAATATTACTTAAAAAATAATTGAAAAGGCGTAGTACAAAATGGCCTTTTTGACACATTTCGCTTTATTTTTTTAGATTTGATGGGATCGAGGATTATTTCACCAATACACAATCAAGCTATAGAAAATATAAATCACAAATAATTCATTCAACGAGTCTTTGCACAAAAACAAACACGATAATGCACAGTTGGGGATATATGTTGACGACAGAATGGTGCAATAATTACTAGTGTACTTTCGTAACATCGATACCTGCAGTGAGGCGCAACCCTAAACAAACTCATTCACCCCTCGACCATACCACAAAAGTATTGCGCAATTCTAGAATAATATGATGTATGATTCTAGAATAAAACATATATATTCTAGAATAATAGTGTCTTTTGATCGTGATTAAAAAAAATTAGTAAAAACAATTCCTCCTATTTTAAAATTGTCCGCAAAAAGTAGTATTACACCATGTCGAGTATCACTCGACATTGGAGCTGGTGGAACAAAATCAATGTCGAGTCACACTCGACATTGGAGTGCAAAGGGTTAATCAGCCTTCCCATCTCTTGCAAACATACTTTCCACATGTACAAACTCCTTAATTTTTTCCAAGGATCCACCATTCTTATGGCGATGGACTATGACTTACCTCTCATTGGAGGGCATCAGAGGGAACATGTCATCATTCCTACAGCAGGTTGTGAGCTTGGTTGTCTGTGTACATTGTGACCTCTTCAGGAAGTCTATTTTGTCTCTGCCCAGCTTCTTATCACCGGTCCTCGCAGAAAGTATCTTCATTACCTGGTGAAATAATACTTAATCCATCTTTGGGTTCTTTTACGGAAATTGTAAATTTTATATATTTTGATTGATTTTTTTTTTTTTAAATTATCTCCACACAGGAAAATAATTTCCCTCAGGGGCTACGTCATCTTTGAAAATGCTGTGTGGAGGAGAGGAAGGAGTGAACATGGGTCTTGAAGAGACCCATTTTGTAGGGGGGAGGAAACACAGGCTGGCAAATCATTCCACAGCCGAGCCGTCGAACTCAAGAACGAGTCCTAGAAACGACCCGTTCTCATGTGACTAATGTCAACCGTGTACATATGTAGAGCGCGTGTTTGGCATACTTCCCGAATATGTACCGGTGCCGAGGGGATTAATGACGCTAGTTCCTCGGAGCATCTTCCAAGGACAGCATTCCCACCTGACAGCATTGATGTCTTCATTGAGGTGACTGATCAGTGTTAGTTGAAGTCGAGCCCTGAATCTTTAGGCTTAAGGAAACTGGTGGAAGACAGCAGGAGACTAGCAGGGTGGAGAGTTGTAATTTCAATGTTTGTGATAGATTTTTCAATAATGCAAATTTTGCAACGCCTTGTTCCTAAGCCCGTATTTACGTATACGTAAAACAAATTCACAAAAGCCATAAAAGGTAACTATGTCCGCATACGTAAAACAAATTCACAAAAGCCATAAAAGGTAACTATGTCCGCATACGTAAAACAAATTCACAAAAGCCATAAAAGGTAACTATGTCCGCATACGTAAAACAAATTCACAAAAGCCATAAAAGGTAACTATGTCCGCAAACGTATAACAAATTTGGCTATTCACAAAAGCCACAAAAGGTATAACGAAAGGAAAGTAACCTGCCCAAAGAGTTGCAGTAAATGAGTTGTTGGCGAACAAATGATTGAAAGATCAATGGTAGCAGTGGAAGGTTCAAGATCTGACTGAAAGCATGGTGAAAATTATGTGGGAACAGGCTGGAAAAATGATCAACGGTGTCCCCAATGCAAAACAAGCCAATTGGATCAGGCTTATTATTCGTTTGGCACATTTCATGGCATAAATATAAAATTGAAAATTGATCAAGAACCCAACGACTTGTGTTAGAAACCTTAGGGCAATCCTCAATCTTCACACAAGACCCCTCGAATCCATCTGGATCGGTGCATTCCTCCACGCGGCAGCAGACGGTGGGGTTCAGCCCGTAGTCTCTGCATTGCTCACCCCCGTCTTTGAGAGGCTGAGACTTTGAGTCTGGGAAGAGGCATTCGGCTTTAGGGACGCAGCGACCGCTCTCTCCTCGCGAAGTCAAACATCGCACGTAATCTGGCCAAATAATAAAAATTATGTAATTTGTAATATAAATTTTCAACCATTTTATGACAGGTTTTTTGCAGAAATTCAAATGTAACATTGTCATCAATGGCTAATCAGCGCCATTTTGTGTTGTGATATTGAATTAAACGCCGATTCTAAATCGGTTTCAGCTTTTGCAGAAACGCAGCAATCTTATGTTTTTATGCGTTATGATTTATGAGCTTTTAACAATTTGAGTAGGAGTCAACGGAAACCTTTCAAATGTAAAAAAAAGTCACTAATTTGGCCATTTGATAAAAATGTTACATTTGAATTTCTGTAAACACCCCAACCTACTACAGCATTATAGCCTGCGATTTTCTGGGACATTTACATTATTACGTGCAATCTACCGGGATTTATCAGTTGCATCACCATTTGGCTTGTATGTATAATAACCAAAACAACACCAACACTAATATAACTGATAAATAATACTCACTCGCTTGTGCGGGGTTCTTAAGCAAGATAACAGAGGTCACTACTGTCACTAGAGTTTTTATCAAAACTTTGTGCATATTTATATAAATAATATTACTGGTTTTGTATAACTTCTCATTGAAACAATCTCACCATAACTGACCAATACTTGGTTGGAATCACATTTAAATGATGTTATGTTTTTTTCTTGAGTAATATTAATTATTATTAATAATAATGTTTCTTTTGATAGTGGGTATTTTTTAATCTATGTATTCTACTTGTAAGCACGGCTTCTCGTCGTGTATTGCAGATATTTTTTAAGAATACTTTTGGTTTTAGTGTTTATGTTAAAATTGTTATTATTTTGATTATTAAAAATTAAGCATCAAGATGCTGGAATGGAAAAATAACTAATGCTTCAGACTCACTTGCTCATTAGAAGCCAAAGAGCATGCTACCTTGTAGACGTATCAGTGACGTTGCTAGTATTGAGCATGCTCACAAATCAACAGCCGTTTGATTTATGCTCATTGGGTTATCGGGTGGAGGGGGAAGCCTCTAAGCATGTGTGAACAGGCTAGTTTATGAGCATGCTCAATCCGATCTCAGTTCGCGCCTGCGCATTCTTTGCAAAAATGTCAAATACCCCACTAGGGAGACGAAAAAACCTAGTTTTTGTTGATTTATTATGCGAATCACAAATATATTTGGAACGCAAGGTCACTAAAATACCCACAATAGATTTCCAAATTCCCCAAAAGTTCCTTTACCTCCAAAATGAAACCACATTCTAATGAAATTAGAATTTATTTTTTATTATTTAGTCATTTTCGGATTTGTTGTAATCTTGGACACAAATCAACCATTTTATTTTCTTTCAGCAGAAGATTCTTAAATAATTGCATTGCAAGCAATAAGATTATTTTGTTTGGAACTGACTCCATTTGGCATTTATTTGAAATGAGCATGATCATTTTTATTTATTTATTTTGATTCAATATTTTACCTTTTTGGTGAGTTTTTTTTTTACCCGTGCTGAGGCCCCCATTTTATAATACAAGAATTTTTTTTTTTTTTTGTACATATCAAATGCAATGGGTCCCCGACCCGAATAGGATAAGGGGATGAAGATGCCCCTTCTGCCCCCCCCGTTAGTCCGCCACTGTGTCGTGCTAATGAAAAATAAAAAATTATACTGTTACACATTTAAAAATGCGTGTATGAATGAACAAAAACACACTTCCTTGCAAAAGAGTAGTGGAAACGTGAAACAAATTTCCACAACGTGTCGTCAATGCTACAAATCCAGGGTGTAACAACATGTATCCGAGGTGTAACAACACGTATCCGTATACAATTAATTCCTGAGCATATTTGAAGTAAAAAATGTTGATGTCATTTTGCTGTCTGATGAATTTTTTTTTAAACGTTAAATATTTTTTCATCACAAGTCACAACTGACTAGTTAGGAGAGTAGCACGTTTATAGCCTAACGGACACTTGACAAGCATTGCATCTCGTTCTAGCAGCGCGTTAACACACGAAACAGCGCACGTATCGTTCAAACCAATTATGATGGGATCAGTGGCAATGTGTGATTAAAAAATATTTTTCTTTGTTTTTAATAGAAAAAAAATAACATCGAACAACAAAATAACATCTACATTTTTTAATACAAATATTCCCAGGAATGCTGGTTAAAATCCCTCGGGTATGTGCTGTTACACCCTGTAAAAACAATTTAAAGCTCGATTGGTTTCTCATCTCGAAAGACGAAGGGATGGACTTATTTTTTAAATTTAAATTAACTCAATTATTAAACTTATTGTGAAATTAAAGGCTGCAAATAATTATAATAATACTAGCTGACCCGGAAAACGTTGTTTTGCCATATACATTAGTTCTTGGAAACATTTTTTTAGTTCCGGGGTTAAAAATGATTGAAAAAAATAGGGGTTGATGGTAGAAGGGTGAAAATTTAGGGCTGTACGTATTTTTTAATGCCTCACCATAAAAAAATAAAAAAATAAAAATTTGTCCAAAAAATAAAAAATTCAAATTTGGGGTGGACCACCCTTAACTTTTAGGGGTATGAAAAATAGATATTGGCCGATTCTCAGACCTACCCGATAAGCACACAAAATTTCATCAAAATTTCATCAAAATTTCGGAGGAGTATGAAAACAAACACCGTGACACGAGAATTTTATATATTAGATAAATTTTTTATTTTATTTATTTATCTATAAACAGTATGTTTACATTAGGTTTTTGTCGAAGCCTATCTCACTAGGATATACCTGTGTCGAGACAGGCATAGAGGTACATAAATTAATATATTTAAGAATATATTTGGTAGTCATAAAGAATATAAATGCTACATATTCATTTAAGTACAATAATAATATAAAGATGGTTGGAGGTGTGGGTGTATATTTGAAAGAGAGTTATCATATACTGAAGGAAGAAATGATGTACAGAAAATAGTAAATCCTGTCAAATCTATTTATGGAATTAAATTTGACGTGATTCTATTTTTTTTATTTATTTTATATGGTTTAGGTCGTGTGCAAATTGTTTTCTGTCTATGTAGGATTTATTTTACAGATAATTGCAGTAGTGTGGCTTCCAATACTTACAACCCATTTCTTTACATCTTGTTTGAATTTTATCAAGGATTCAGTTTGTTTGATCGTAGCTGGTAGAGTATTGTATAGTTTGCAAGCTATGTATTTGAAGTGTCTTTGTCCAAAGGTAGTTTTGGAAAAAGGAGTTTGGAGAAGTTCTTTATTTTTGGCTCGGGTATTGTGCATTGTTTGTGTTGCTTTGTATGATGTTTTGTTGTTTTTGTGTAAATTAACTAATATGGATCTTGCGTAGAGTTGTTTAATGTTCATAACGTTGAAAGTATTGAAGATTGCATCAGTGCTGGTAGTAAGAGGTAGTTTAAGAATTATTTTTATGATTAGTTTTTGTGCTTTTATGAGCTTTTTGTGCCCTCATTAAAGCACAAAAACTAATCATAAAAATAATAAATTAATAAAACCACACAGTCTCGTGATATTAATTTTCCGTTGCCTAGTGATCTACGCATTTGTCTTTCAGCCAGGAGGTTGTGGATTTGATTCCCTCTAAGTATGAATTTCTTAACCCCTCACGCTAATTTATTCGTTTTTGGGAACAGCTCATAGAGGTCTCAGATATCCGAGTTGATTTTGGTAAAGAGTTTGCATTAAAGTTTATTTCTTTCTATTGTTTCAGGAGCTACCAAGGATATTGGCACAGCCCTCACCAGGATGTGTCTTCGCCACAAGGCCATGGAAACCAGGATGAAGAACTTCACCAGGTATTTATTGTATTATTTAAATTATCCATCCACTATCCATTATGTTTGGTTTTGAAATGATAATATGCATAGTTCCTACCGGGATGTCATTTATCCAGTACCTACTCTCCCTAACCATATTAGGGGTCATCCATAAATTACGTCACACGAATTTCATGATTTTTTTACCCCCGTCCCTGTCACACGCTGTCACATTTGTAAAACCCCCTCCCCCCTAGCGTGACATCACACGTTTTGAAATTTTATGTGTAAAATTAATAATAGCTTGTAGTATTTTGAATTTTTTCGTCGTGGTCATATTTACTACAACGGAGGGGGCGAGATGGGATATATTTGTGTCGAATGCAATCTCTACAAGGAGGGGCTATTGGGATATGGAGATATTTTTGTGAATTCACTGCATGCGGGGAGGGACCAAATGGGATACTGCGAGGGTGTCAGCCTGATTTTACAAACTCGCGAGAATATGTGTGTGTGTAATGCATGCAATAATATGTGCAGAAGCACTAATTTTATAGCTATATGACTGTGAGTCCCTTAATTTTGATCTGCTGAACTACTAGTACACATGGAACATGTATTGATGGGTCGGAACTTTTTAAAATTAACAAATTTTTATTTTCAGCGTCATAATGGACTGTCTGGTGAACCCCTTGCAGGAGAAGTTAGAAGATTGGAAGAAAACGCTAATCAATATAGACAAAGATCACTCGAGAGGTACAGATTTCACTAATTAATACTAAATGTTATCAAAAATTAGGGATGAAATTACTAGAAGAGTTTTGTTTAATGATGTCGGCAGTCTTGAAATTATCACAGTTTTTTCTGTTTGGAATTTCTAGGCCAATTCAACTATTTTCAGTTTGCAATGTTATTGTCAACCCAAATGATTTTTTCCTTAACTGCTCCAGAGGCTGAAGCTAGCTACAGATATAGCGCGCAGCCAACTTCACCATAGAAGTCCAGGAGAGAGGTTGTACATACATCATTAATAATTGCCCTCTTCCTTCTTTCATATCTTCTATGAAAACGAAAATGATAGAAGATGTTAGAAAGATAACCTGAGTCATTTAATTTTTATATCAACTTTCACTGATTCGGAGAAAACCGCAAAAAACTGTCACATCTCTAGCATAAATAAATAATTGCATTTTAATTTTTTATATAATGAATTGCAGTAATATAAATTCGAAAAGTGTTCATTTTTCAATGTATTTCTAGCAATATTTAAGTAATTTCGATAAATAAAATAGATATAGCGGATTTTGATACTCACTTCGTGATTTACCCACTCACTCTTGAAACTCAACTGACCTGGCGCACGAGTTTCTAAACCCGCCATCTTGGCAAAATAACTGCTTATGATTGGTTGAATTCCGATATAGCGGGTTTTGATAGTAACTTCTTGAATGATATAGTGGGTTTTGTTTCTCACTCGCAGTTTTAACATGGTTTTAAACACAATTTTAGGGTCATCTTGTTCCTCGCAAAAATGTGAAAAAGATGTCATACTCAGATCAATTTGGCAAAAAATCAGATACAGCGGGTATTGAAATTATAGGACTCACCTCACATGCAACCTTTCTCTGGGACTACTGCTATATTCATGTTTCATCTTTAGTCATCCAATCAGGAGGCTGAAGAAAGCTAAGGATATTGCGTCTTTTTGATGGAAACAAATGTGGAATTTGAACATCCCAATCTTTATAAAAATCACTTCAGCTTGAAAAAAACCTAAGCCAAACCTTGTCCATACAAAGTGTTAATGTAAACTCAGAAATTAGTGATAGTGAGTGAAAATTCCCATAAAATAAACCTTTGCCGTCAAAAAATTTTCCTCCTTGTAAATAAAACTTATGTGCGCCTTCCACCACAGTCATAGTGGGATCCATAAGGGTTCTGCTTGACTTGCAAAGCTACTTACAAGTGCCTCCATCAAAAGCGAGGTGAGAGGAGTGGACTTATACGCAGTTTAAGTTTGCGAATCAAGCGGATTCCATACGGATCCCACTCTGTACGCGGTGGATGGCGCGCTTTAGTGTTGGTTTGTAATCTTGAAAATCATGAAAATCGTGTTCTTGGGGCAAAGATTTGATCGCTTAAAATTATTTTTAAATCATTAATCAAATACTGTAAATAGACAAATCATCACTACGAAATACACTAAAAATATGCTTACCTGCTGATGTGTTTTTTCAGCAATAGGTATATTCAAGTGGTTCTTCATCATGTGTCTATAATCTGATGGTTTTCTTCATCATTTGTCTATAATCTGATGGTTTTATTTCATTCGTAATCTGATGGATTATTCAACTTTCATTCAACTTCCACAGAATACAAGAGGGCCAGGACAGAACTGAAGAAGAGGTCCACAGACACTCTGAGGTTGCAAAAGAAGGCCAAGAAAGGAAAGGGAAGCGATCTTCAGAGGCGGGTTGAGACGTGTCTTCAGGTTTGTTTAAAAAAAATAATTGCTGCTTGCTATAATGATAGACGACTCAAGGAAGATATGAATCAAACATACAAAAATAATCAAGTTGAAGTTGTACAAAGATGACATGGAACATTTGTTTACCATGTCATTCATCATCCAATAACTCTCATAGTATAATATGTGAAAGGACTGAGTCAGATTCAAACGCTGAAATTGAATTGACACCATTCTTACTACTTACTCTATTAGCCTTTTACAACTGGCTTCATACAGCAAGAGCTTGTCTTTGAAAAAATCCTGACAAAAAATAAAACTCAAAATAAAATTTATTGCTCAACAAATTCCTGGATGAAGAATTTTTGACACACACATTCTGCAAAAAAAAATTTAATCCCAAGTGTCAATGTCACTAATATGTATAAAATTTAATCCCAATGTCACTAATATGTTACATGTGTTCTATAAATAAAATAAATAAAAATAAAAATAAGTGCCGGTTGATCACACCGTACTTGACTACATCACTTCGCTTTTACACGTCTTTACAAATCACATACATGTGCGATGTGTGGTCTCAGCCGCGGTTAAAATATTGGACAAATAATAAAAAGGTTTGATATTTTTGTTGTTTGTTTGCAGGATGTGAATGAAAGACGCCAAGTGTTGGAGGATGCGGAGAAGAAAGCGGTGCGAGCCGCCCTGGTGGAAGAACGCAGCAGATTCTGCCTGTTCGTCGCTCTTCTGAAACCCGTTGTTGTAAGCACTTTTTACGCTATTGATCTCATTAATTCCATTACTAACCTTTAAAATGCCAATCTATAGTCTCTGCTATTCAGTAATGCTCCAAAACTGTTTAATATTGTTCCCAATTGATAAAATATTTTTTTGAAGACATGAAAATTTAATCATTGTTGAAGACAATGTCAACAACTCTCAATGAAAATATGAAAGAAAACGTTTGCAACTGGGACTCGAACCAAGATTCTCTGATCTTACTGTGACTGGTAGTTTACCAAATGAGCTCATTACATTCCATTTTTTATATCTCATGTCAGGATTCGGAGGTAGCCATGCTAGCCGAGATGTCCCACCTTCAGGAGGGGGCTGGTCAACTACTGCGCACCACAGCTGAGCCTCAATCACTTCCCCCAGCCAGTGAGCAAGTAAGACACTTTATTATTATGAAGCCACGATAGTGATTATGTATTTTGTTTTGTGGTATTTTTGGGTTATTTAACCAGCTTGGTCTTCCTCCTTTTTTTGTGCCAGTGTTTTTTTGCTGCCTTGCATTATCCATTTATGTGAAAGATTATTTAATTATCAGTTTATTCCATGTGGCAAAGATGATTTTTTGTTCCTCAGGGAACAAAAAATCATCTTTGCCACACTTCCTTCAAAATTTTTTAATTAAAAATATTAATAAATAAGTCCGTGAGAGCGAATCTCCGGAGGTGCTTCGAAAAAAAGGTGTTTCGCGGTGAACATCATAACTCGTTAACAAATCATTTGAAACAAAAAAATTGAAATGAATTTAAAAGGTAATATGTTTTTTCAGGTAGTGAAGTGACGAAGCGTTTTTTTTTTTTTTTTTTGATTTTTTTTTTTTTTGCAGCATGTTGAAGTCAAAAATGCGATTTTTGCTAAAATTTTCGGTGAATTTGTTATTATAATACATGGAAAAAAATGGTAAAAAAAAAACTCTCCGTCACTACCTGTTGATTTATGTGTTAAAATAGTGTGCAAAATTTCAAAAAGATCGGTTAAGTAGATTTTGAGCTATGATGTTCACGGACTAAAAAACATTGTTTGCCAGAAAATCAATTTAAAGTTTTGTTATACTCGAAATATACTTGAATAGAGCAAGAGGGCCGGTCGCTTGAAATGCTGAAATGTTGTAGACGTAACTGCACAATATTTTGGTCATTTATATTATTTTTGATTTCAGGTGATATCAGATCTGCAGGGCGCCTACGGACAGTGGTCTCCGCCCCCCTCCCCTCTGGCTGGGCGCGCTCCCTCCTCATCCCTGTGCTCCTCCATCTCCTCGTTGGCCAGCTCCTCCTCGGGCTCGGGCTCCGGCTCGGGGGCGCATGCGCTGCTCGTGCCAGCCGCACAGATGTCTCAAGGGCAGGGGCAGGGCAGATGCCAAGATCAGGTAATGATACTGCTAACAGATGATGTTGTTTCCAGGGCAGGTGATGATGATCCCAACAGATGATGTTGTTTCCAGGGCAGTTGCCAAGACCAGGTAAGGATGCTCACCAGATGTTTAATATTATATACAAGAATATAAGCAGCCAAGTTTCCGGACAACCAAGTGAAGTCTCTGTACCATAATAACAATCTTTGTTATTATTACACGCTCATCCCAAGTTTCTGCTACTGTCCACTGTACCTATAGACATGGTTAGTTGCATGGTTTGTTGGTATGTATTTGCAAATAGCTATGACGAGACAATGATGATGACAACGATGATGATGATGACTATAATGACGATGATGATGATGATTATTATTTTTTTAATTATTAATTATTTTTTTAATTATTAATTCCACACACTATGTCTTCGGTGAAGATGCTGTGTGGAGTTCTTTTTGGAGGACCCTGTACAGTACGCCCAGCTTCTGAGAGGCTAACTTAACTCTGGCTTTGATGTAGCGGCTGTGCCTGAGCTTATCTTTAGAGTTAAGTGAGATGATGATGACGATGATGACGACAACGACGATGATGATGACGACGAATATGACAATGATGACAATGAATATGACTGTGATGATGACGATAACGATGATGGCAATGAATATGACTGTGATGATAACGATGACGACGATGGCGATGATGTCGATGATGTCAACGAATATGAAGATGATGATGATGTGACAATAATGATGACAATGATTACGACGAAGACGACGATGACAAGAATGACTATGACCATTACAATATTTGTAAGACTCAATAAGACTTCGGCACTTTGGGCATTCCTGATACTTCAGAAGGTAATAAAACAGGTATCTTCTCACTTTTCTGCTTTTTATACTGCAATATCTTCTTTATCATTGGTTGGACTCGGATACCATGACATGTAAGTATTTTAATTCTATCCTCTTCAGATGCACTTTTTTCAATATTTTTTTTCATTTTATCTTTAGATAACATTTATCATTAGATTACGAAAACAAAAAAAAATCTTTTAGTTTTTGGTTTTGATTAAATAATGAAAAAATTTTAATAGTGTAGATTTTTTATTATTGGTGTTGAATTTTGATTTTTGTTTATAGGTACTTTTATTATTTGTGTATTTAAAAAAATATATTTTGCCATCTTTGTGATTTTTGAAATTTCAATGTAATATCAAGAATTGAAATATAATATTGACAGTTCTGGGAGTGAACTTTGTCAGACAGAATGAAGGCAATAAATTGTCTGAAGAATTTGTATTATTTTATTCCTTCTCATTTTCTTGATGTTCTTTGCTTTCTATCGCAATTTTTTATTCTTGATCTCCGCAAGGATTCCACATTGTAATAAAATTATGCTTCTTAGTTAATGTGTCAATGTGGTTCTTAAAACTGAATAACTTAATTTAATACCCTGTTGGAATATCACCCACCAACCAGCTAGCAGTCTCCCTAATTTCCCTTTGCAAACACAATCACAAAGTAGGTCACCTTTAATCCTGGTTCCTGATATTAGCAACACAACAAGCAATGCAACAAGGTTGAAACGTTCCACAATATGAGCACCCACTTGCATTGCGATATTTTCAAGCATTTACATATACCAATTTGGGAGGCGGGTATGGTTACTGCCACCCTGGGAACCATTTACTGGATGAACCTCGCGTTCGCCCACGGTTCCCTGACTTACCACGTTTGGTGACTTACCAGGGGTGCCTGGACTGCGTGGCAGGCTGGATCAGGAGAGACCAGTTGAGTCTTTCTAACAGGACTCTCTTGACCCATTGCCTTGCACCCTAGCGGGAGGGATGGATTTGGATTTGACCAGTCAGTGGTTGAGTGGGCATCGCATTTGGGTCCCATCCGGGCGTCCCGTGTTCGATTCCTCGGCAGGCTAGGTCCTCCATCACAACACAAGCAACATTTTCGGCTTTCTGTGGTGGCAGTAGGAGATTTTCGAACATTATTGGGTTATTCGTAACCCGGGAATGTTTGTCTTTCTTTTAAAAAAAAAAAAAAATTTCCAGACCCCAGATCCTTTTTCCTTCCTTATTACCTTTTCCTAAAAAGACCCTCCACACAGCATCCCCAAAGATGACATAAATTGGTAATTTGGGAAATTTGGAATTGGGGAATTTTTTTTTCTTCAGGGCATCTTGTATGGAGCTAATGTCAAAAATTTATATATACGAGTATGTGTACCATTCATCTGAAAACCCAAAAATCCATGGATCGCAATACTCACAATGTGTTCGTAAGGTGCGCAGTTTTTGCGCATTGCATCTTACACCCTGTGGTAATTTGTTTCAACCTTTGTTGTATTGCATGTTGTGTTGCTAATATCCGGAGCCCGCAAAATATTTATTTTGTTGAGTAGATGCGCCGTTGGCCAGTAGCATAGTGTTTGTTTGTTTGACGTTGTGATTGATTGCTTTGATTATCAGCCCCCGCGCCTCGGCAGCGTCTCATCCAGAGACTCCGGGTTCACTTCCCAGGACACCCTGCACTTGCCACCGCTCATTGAGTACCGCATCAAGGTTATTTATGTTCTTTTTTGGTTTATTCATTTCTGATTTTTTGTCTAACCTTTTAATAATAACATTTATTTATTATTATTTAATCTTACTCTAGGAAGTGATGGATGCAGGTAATGTATTGTCTAACTCACAATCAGTAAATAATGATTTAAAACTGTTTTTCAAATTTAAAAATCTTTACCAATTCTGAATTCTTCTAACAAACTTAAGCCTGTGTACTAAATTTGAAAAGTAACCGTGTTTACTTGTCTTCAAATGCAGTACCTAGTTCTGATTTTGTAACAAAAAATTTGTTGTCTGTAAAGTCGGTTTACCGACGATAATTTTACGTGATAACATCATATAATAACGATGGAGTGGAAGAGAGATAGATGCGTCACAAGCCGAACGCTTGTCCCGCGCTCTCACTTCCACGCTTGGCTCAGGCGGAACGTGACAATGAGTCATACTTTTTTGTGCGTGCAGCCGGCGTTCATCGATTTATAAGACGTTATCACGTCAATAAACAGCAAACCTAACCTAACCTATTTTTTTATCACGTTCCGTGATATCTGGTTACTCTAAATAACGTATATCATTGTAAAAGAGCTGTCAAATGGAACATTCATTGTAACTTGACGAACAAGAATGAGGATTTCCAAAATATTGTTTGTACATTTTTTAAGTTGTGTAATATTTGTAGGGATCCGATACGACCTCCGCCGCCAGTTCCTGCTCCACTCCAGTGGGTGCCCAGGACCTGATGGGACAGTCCGCCCTGACTGACTCCACCTGGCCTCACCTTGAGGACACCATGCAGTTTCAACGTGCCGCATCTGCCATCATGAGCGACCGTCCTCACACCATTTCCACAGGTGAGACCTTACAGGCCTCCTCTCCATATGTGGACATGATACCTATACACGTATCTAATTATAATATTTGTTTGTTCTGCTTACAGCGTATGAGAAGGGTCACCCGCGCCCCATGCTCAGTGTGCACACCTTCTCGGGGCACGGGGCTTCCGAGGCCGCCCTGGCCGGCAGTGCCTCGCAGCCCGTGTCCCCGTGTTGCCCCCCATCGTCGGGGGCTCGCGGCTCCACTGGACAGATCTATGCCCGGCCTCCACTGCCCACTGTAAGTATACCGTCTACTTGTCACTTTCTAGGGAAAGCCTGGATTATTTTGCTGCGATGCCATGAATATTTTTATTGTAAGGTCCCTTTGAGGCTGCGTGGTTACGTATTGTCCAAGCCATAACCCTTGTATATTATATTTCCAGCGCCTTTCTTCTCTGGAAAGGCCCGTGGTGCCCGCTAAGGGGCCTCAGGGCCCTCAAGGACTGATGGGACCTGTCCCGGAACACAAGATGGCCAAACCATCTTCACTGCCGCCTCACCTAACCAAAGGTATGATTATTAATCCTTCTTATCACAGGAGACCCAATTGTCCCAAAACATCATAATGCCGTTATAATAACAGAAGACCCAAATTGTCCCGGAGTGTATTATTAAAAGTTAGATATCTCTCTTCCTGTCATGCCAACATTTGTGATTTCTTTTATCTTTGAAAGCGAAAGAAACAATGCTTCTCAATTTTTACAAACCGATTGGGTTATATTAGCATATTTCATCACGTTTTTGAATTTTATAATTCAAATTCAATAATTTTTAAATATAAATTTTTTGAATGCAAACATAAAAAAGTTTTAAAAATGGTTCACCTTACCTTTTTTTTCGAACTGAAATTGCTGATAATGAAAAAAAAACTGCACATATTTTATAAACGTTTATTGTCAACTCACCTTTTTGACGTTTCATGTAAAAATAATTGATAAAAAATTCAATAAATTTGTTTCCAATTGCGTATTGCGTAAATTTGTTTCAAATTGGTATTTAATTATTTTGTGGTTAACTTTTAGATTTTAATATAAAGCGTGATGTTTAGCTGATATTTATAACCATGATATATGAATTGTTCCGAAAAGCAAACAAATTAGCCTGAGATCAGGTAGTAAATTACGTGTTCGCAAATCAACAAACAGTAGTTCATGTCGACAAAATACGCTTAATTTAATTGTCGCGAACCGTTGCTTGATTGTTGGCAATTTGCAGTAGTGCTTGAGAACGGTGATAAATTATCGATATTGTGGGTAAAACCTTTATCGATGTGCTTAGGGACCCATGTCAACTTCTTTGTTATGGAAATCCAAGCTGGGTTACAAACTGTTATGTTAAATTTAAATTTAAAAAAGTAGATTGTTACCTATTACCTACTACGGTATTACCTATTACGGTTCAATATGATAGACATGATACCTCACATTCCAAACAAAAATTTTGTTTTGGAATTCTACAATAAATGATTTTAATTATATTATTGTTGATTATTCCAGATGCCCCTCAAGCAACTTATGTAAACATGTTTGAGCTGGCTAGCATGGCCGCCAGTCGGGCCCATCCCAACACCGGCGCTGAGAACGCACCACAACCGAATACTCACGAAAAGGTACACTTTTACGACAAATATTTATTGTAAAATTTTGGTGTTGTTCTCTTTATTGAAAATCCAATTAAGACCGGAGGGAGTCACTGTAAGTTGCTGGAGATGTCATTCGTCCAAAAATGAGCGGAAAGAGGCAGAATTCTTTTTGTTCATATGAAGCAGATACTTTGTGATGTGACATTATAATTTAAAATAAAACAATAACTTTGTAAACACCACTTTTTATTTTTTATGTACTTAATGCCGACCGGGTTTCGCTACCACCGTAGCTTCTTCAGGGCAGTACAGAGTTCTGTACAGAGTTCTGTACTGCCCTGAAGAAGCTACGGTGGTAGCGAAACCCGGTCGGCATTAAGTACATAAAAAATAAAAAGTTGTGTTTACAAAGTTATTGTTTTATTTTAAATCAGAATTCTTTTATTTTTATTTTCTATTTGCTTGACAATAATTGAAAAACTCGCCATCACACTAAGCGGAAATGTTGCTTGTGTCATAATAGAGGACTTGGCAATAGAAGAATGGAACCCGTGATACTTGGGTGGTAATCTGACGCATTCGTCAACTTAGCCACTAACTGGTTTTTTTCCTAGTTTAGCACTTTTAAAACTTTTTACCGCCTTGCAAACCCCCAGCCTTTTTTATGTGTTAAATTAGTGATGTTCATCCTTTTTAGACGGAGGGCCAATTTACCAATTTTAAGTTTATACGTGGGCCATGGGTGGTAGGGTACATGCAACTTAACATGATTAACTTTCTAGTCGGTGTTGTCCCAAAACCGTTTGAATTTTTTAAAACAGTATTGTTTAATAAAACTACCAAAGAAAGCAAAAATAAAGCGCCGGCAGGTGAAAAGTTTGTATCCCCAAGGCACAATAATTAATGCTTTCGATTTCTATTATTCTGAAATATTAAACACTCTGGTATTTTGCGATTGTGCAAGTTTTTTTTGTCCTAAACGAACTGCCAGATTTATAAAAACTTTGTGTTATTTCCGCTTCGCAATCAAAGCTCTATAAATGATAAATTTTTTAATGTAGCGGAATACTAAAAACTGTTTTTAAAAGGTTACTAGCCGGGTTACCCGGCTTCGCTCAGGACAACATTCTGGAGTGTTCTGGAATGTTCCATTATTTATTTATAGCGGACCCGACAGACATTGTCCTGTACACAACTGTCGGGACAAACAAAAATTAAAATAGAATAATATGAATTCGATACTGCGATGGTAGCGCAGTCTGCCGGATCCAATGTCAACAATGTCATTCCAAAATCAACAACTCCTTAGAAATAAAAAATTAATTAAAAGAACATTTTCCAGTGGACCAAATTGTGAATCTAAACCATTCTCGAATCCCCTTGAACCCACACAAAAAATTTCATCAAAATCGGTCCAGCCGTGTCGGAGGAGTTCAGTGACATACATACGGACAGAAGAAATATATATAATAAGCTTTCAAATTGTTGTATTACAAATAAATATTAACATTTGTAAATATTAAAATTTAGAATGCAAACATATAAAAATGACTCACGTGATGTTTTTATGTGAAAACGGTACAAAAATCACAGATTATGTAAAAAAAACACTTATTCTATTGTATTCATGTATAAGAAACAATTTTCTCACCTCACTTTTTTACCATTTCATACAATAATATTTAATAAAAAATTAACAATGTCTAACAGCACATTAGGCAATTTGGTTGGTGAAAACTGTTTCTACAAAATAAGTATTTTTTATGTACTTCTATGGACAACTTTGGATAGATATGTGAAGCTTGATTCAATATAAATCTTCTACTTTTTGTTGATTGGCACTAGAACAATAAGAGTTATAACGATTTCGGTGGGAACACACGAGTTAGCGTGAAAATACGCTTATTGTACTTGACTGCTATTGTTATATTGTCGTGTAAAAGGGCAAAAATTGGCACAGGCAAAAATTTAACTGATTTATTATTTTGAAATATAGAAACAAACTAAAATTGGAGGATGGATCGTAGCTCTGCGTCTTGAACATAGAGCCGATATTCGACCTGATCAGTTGAAAAGCGTACCTGTCGCATTCATTTGTTTTACTTGAGTACAGTTTTTATTTCTGTTAGTGATCTACTTCTGTAAAATTATATTGCAATCATTGTTTGCTTATTATAATAAAGTAAAAATATTTTTTCTAATTTTATTTATTTAAGTTTGCGACCCCCACTTTGAAAACCACTGTTAACCGCTAGATTGCCGCTCGTGCGCCGGCGCACCAACAGGGCAGGCCAAAATAATCATTAAAAAATAATTTTGTCATGCAATTTTAACCCTTATGAATAAAGAAAACTTATGAAGAAGATGGTCAAAATCGCTTGGGGCATTCTTGTTCATAAGGTATAAGATACCGTGAACCCACCTAGCGCAGGGATATTTTTTCTTTGGAATTGTTTATGACACGGGCTTAGATTTTTTCCCGCCTCTCGGCTGTCAGATTGGCGTCTGTCAAGTCTCGCGCCGCGGTGATGAGAAGATCGTAAAACATATAAATTTATCGAATAAACGCAAGTAATGTTGTTTTTATGCATAGTTTAGTATTCAAGGAATGTGTTTCAGTAAATATTACATAAGATAGCATAAAATTAACCTGCAAAATATTACATAAAAGTCAAAAAATCGCGAAATTTTCTCGTTTGTTCCCGTGGCATTTGACGAGTTAATGGTCGATGGTTCATGAAAATTTCTCATTTTATTTCAACATGAAACATGTCACCCATATAATCATAATTGTTTTATTTCAATCACGATTAATCAATACATTAAATTCCAGGCTTGCGAAAGTTCCACCAGTGAAAGTTCCTTGGAATCTTCTAGCGGTTATGGAAGTCAGGGCGCTTGCCAATTAGAAGACGGATCTCAACACCCCAACTATACAGACGGTAAGTCACCCTTCCAACACCCACTACCCTATCTTCATTATAGTCATACTATCCAATATTTGATGGACTGTTTTTTTACTGTCTTTGCTGTGTTGTTATTGTAGTTTTAATGAATGTTTTATCATGGAATGCAAAGTAATCTAGATTCTTTTTGTCTTAACCTTGTGTTTTTTTTGTTGGGATGATCAGAAAAGTGCTCGGAATTTCTTAGTTTAACTCTATCAAGTTTGATGACCATTAAATGGACGATCAGCACCATTAGCACCGGGTTCATGGGGTGTGGTTTGTCTAGGTCTTGGCGGCAAACGCGTGTATGGCGTTTACTGCCGGATCGAGAGAGACTGGTTGAGGGAGACCTAACCTAGACCTCTCTCGACCCATCGCCTAGCACCACAGTAGGAGAGATGGATTCATACATCCGTCATTACTGAACACACTGACCCCCGGATCCTACCCACACCTCAAAACATTTTCCCTCCTAGAACTTCCTCTCCTTCCTTTCCCTGAAAAGACCCTCCACACAGCAACCCCAAAGATGAACTAGGCACTTTTCCTCAGGCCCCCTGTGTGGAGCTAACATAAAAAATCGAATTTTTGACATTAATATTTGAATGGTCTCGTTAAATGCCTTTTCTCGGACTGTTTCAGTTTAAGATCAAAAACAGTTGTGATAGTATTTATTATGCTTGTTAGCTGATCACGATTTGATTCAGAACTAAAATAGTCTGAATAAAGGTATTTAACAGGAACTATTCAAAAATCAAAATTCTAAATAGCGCTGATCGTTGATTTGATGTTTATCAAATTTAATGGATTTGTAACACCCTAATCTTTACATTGAAAAGTAATTTTTTCAAAATTATTCTAAATAATTTTGAACAATTTAGAATATTTTAATGAGCTGTATTTTTAAGGTATTTAAAGTGTAATTTTTTTCAATTGGTACAAGTGTCCGGAGGTAAAGTGCAACAACTTCTGAAGAGGATTTTTGACCATCGGTTGTCCAACCGAAGAAGTCGAGCAACCGGTAACTCTTGGCAATTTTACATAGCGCCGTTTAGTGCATCATTGAATCACCTCCAGGGCGCTTTTATTTGCCATTGACTCTTGCTTTTATAGACTTCAAAAGTAATTTGACCCGGTAAAGCTATGGCCAGTAATAAGCAGCCTTAGTCCGGGTTGTTTCAATGTTCGTTCGCTGCCGGCTTGTTTGTGGTTTTTTTTAAGGGGTTACGCAGTTAGAATGCCGACAAAAGATGTTTTTTTCTAATTTTTTGTGAAAAGATATTTTATTTTAATAAAACCAAAATTATTGATACATTTAGTGGCAATATCTAAGCTTATAATGGCACTAATGATTTGTAAAAATATCGATCTGGTGTGCTCCTGCAGACGATCTCCTGAAGGTCTTCCAAAAAAGGTGTTCGGCGGTGACCACGATTTCTCCAGTATAGTTCATTTGAAATAAAAAAACCTATAAGATTCTTTTAGTGAATAGATACAACTAGGTATTGACAGAAGGAATAATCGAAATTTCGATTTTTCGAAAAAAAAAATCGAATTTTTGACCAAAATTGCCAAGTAAAATTAAAAAAAAAAAAAAGAAATCTTCATCCTTCTATTGATACCTGAAAAATACATCTTAGAAGGTTGTATTAAAATTTCAAACCGCGTTTAAAGTTTTGGAAGAAGTTTACACATTACTATTTGAAATGATGTTCACTTTTTTCGTACAAGAAATAACTCGATTTAGTCTTCAGGTATAAAATGAATCCTTCATAAGGTCATTTATACCTAGGAATACAAAGAAAAAAAAGAGCTGCTGCTACTCCGGTCTGTACTCCACCTACTTTCTAACAGTCCGAGACGTCTTTACAAATATGCGTATATCTCGGAAAATACTTATCGGATCGATTTGAAATTTTCAGGGAATATTATCAATTGAATATACATTCCGGAAAAACAGAAAAGAAAACGATTTTTTGAAAATTCTAACTGCGTATAACCCCTTAATCCACTCACTATGAGCTGTATGAATGTAAGATCACCGTTTACCGTAAGTGGGTAATGTACAACATACAAGTTTGCTGCCGACTTTGCGTTGTGTAAGAATGACATGTTACGCCGCCTTTTATGTATGTGAAAAAGTCATTTGTATTGGGTCACCCATTGGAGTGCTCGGCACTTAATCAAGCTGTGGCTTAGCCAAATTTATTTTTAGCCAAAACTTCCTATTTGGAACTCCGTTTTCTATTATAAATTTTTTTATTTTTTTTGGATTATTTGATGGATTTTTGGGTTTTTACGCCATGTTGCGCCTCTTTCTTCTTTAGCCAATGTTTCGGACAGCGTTATAGTGTCCATCATCAGGGCAGTTTTTTTTTTTACATTAGTTTCGCATAGGAGGTTCTAAGGGAAAAAATCCCTCACTGGGGACGCTGTGGAGGGTCTTTTTAAGTAAGGTAAGGAGAGGATGTTCCGGGAGGGTAAAAGGTATGATGGGGGGGGGTTAGGAATCTGGGAATGACGGATGTATGAATTCATTGCTCCCACTGCAGTGAAAGCCGATGGGTTGAGGAAATCTGGCTGAATAGGACAAAAGGCTTCCCCAAACCAACCTTGCCATGCTGTAAGTGGGCAGACACATCCGTCATCAAGACCTAGAAAAAGCTCACCCCATGAACCCGGGCACCCCTGCTAAGTCACCAATGTAGCGAACCACTTGGACTACGTAGCGAACCACTTGACTCGAACCATGTGACTTACGACTGAGGTATCCTTCCAATTTTTTTTTTTTTTTAAAGACAGAAAAACATTCCCGGGTTACGAATAACCCAACAATGTTTGAAAATCTCCTACTACCACCACAGAAAGCCGAAAATGTTGCTTGTGTTGTGATGGAGGACTTAGCCAGCCGAGGAATCGAACACGGGACGCCTGGGTGGGTCCCAAACGCGATGCCCACTCAACCACTGACCGGTTGTTTGTTGGTGTAAGCAGAAGGAAGTGCAACACATAGTAACCCAAAAATTAATGACAATACATAATACTTTTTATCGTGAAAATCTAAAAATCTATTAGAATGGAGTTAAAAATATGAAGTTTTGGCTAAATATTAATTTGGCTAAAATATGTCTTTAGAATGAAACAACCCGGCCTTAGAAGGAATGTCAAGAAGTTATTGCACTTTACCATCAGACCTTAATTTTTTGAACATTTAATATTTGCACTTTTCATTATTATTGTGCACAAAGATCAAAGCAAAATCATAAGAAGCATGTAATATATATCTTTCTCCTAATATTATATTCATTTATCGAAAGCTTTTAAAACACGGAGTAGTAATTTTTTTCTTGTTTAAATAAATTCTATGAAAACTTAATGCTTTAAGCAACTTCTGTCAACTGGAATACGATATGTATATTATACACGACACTACTACCTACCAAAATATATTTTTAAAATTTCGGTTTTATACAATTATTTATGTTTATTGTAAGTCAGATAGCGTTGAAAAGTTATTTAAAATTACTCTGGCCACCTTCCTCTTCCCATCTCCTTCCCTACCCACTATCGTATCCCAATTGAGAATGCAGTCTTACTAATAATCCCAGACGTTTGGGAGCAGTTGGGACTCTTGTGCAGTACTCACTCGCAAAAAAAGATAATATTTGTGGATTGATAATTGCTTTCTTACAAATTTTTTTTTGGCTTTGTTTCTTAGATAACCCGATTATTTTTACGGATAATTTAATTTACTTGAAATGGTAAAAAATGTTTTTTGTTCAATTAATTTATTTTTATTTTTATAGAATCCATTAATCAGTTTAAAATATCACAATCCATACTTCTCACAAACACATCATGGTGAAAATAATTTAATCCATCTTGAGTATTTCAAACATATACTGTGTACAAAGAAATCTCAACATCTAAAAAAGTTACAATAAATTAGTTTTATCCACTGTACAGATAATTTCTAGAAACCTGATCTAAACTGATTTGAACTAAAACTGGTTTCGATTAGACCTTTAGATTCCAAGGCCCCAGACAGCCATTGATTATCTGTTCAAGAAAGAATTTCAGTATTTGAAAAGTTTGATCACCCGATGTAAGGGAACTAATTGACCTTTCTTTGACAACACAAGACACGCCCGTAATATACTTCTATTAGTTTATCTCTTCAGTGGTTTTAACGTAATATATTATAACCTTATTTTTTGAGTTTACTTGTACTTAAATGTATTTTTGTCTGAAGTACCCAACAAATTCCCAGTAAAAGTACCATTAACAATGCATACCGTTGCTGTGTTGTGTGTGATTTGCTTGCATGACATTGTTGCTTCTGGCGGTGTAGATTTCTCGCTGGTCGGCATCCAGATAGTGACGTCCGAGACCCGGCGCTGCGTCTCAGACTGGGACCGTTCCGTCTCAGCGGGAGACTGGGACGACCCGAACGCCTCCAAACCCTGGAGTGCCTCGGGTGACGGAATGACCGCTCTGCAGCAGGCCGTGTCACTTTGCAGCCTGCAAGGAGAGACGGTTGTCACAGAAGAGGCCATGACTCAGTCGACTCAGTTTGCGACCATCAATAAGACAAAGCCATCGGTACCTAAGCGAAGACCGTTGTCCATGACAGGTATGGTATTATGGTTTTATAATTTACACCGATTGGTATTGTGGTTCTTCATTTCTTGATGAGAAATATCAAGGTTTCCTTTGTAAGAAATACCAAGGTGCTTCTTTTCTTGATAAGGTTGGTTGGTCTGGTAAATGAATTAAAAAATTCCTATTCTCTAAATATATTTGGTATGCAAGGTTAGAAAGTAAGTAGTTTGTAAATAGTTTTGTAATTTATATTAAGTGATGGGGTATTTCTTAATTTTACCATTTCATTGCTAATCGGTTTGATGAAACTGCCAAATCTGCTCTTCGCTATCAATTACATTATGAGCAAAAGATAGAATATTTAGGAGCCATTTTCACAATTTTCAGTTATGCAGAATTTGAATTAGCTGATTTTTGCTGTGCGGCCTCACAGCGTAAATAGTTTTTACGACAGGCCGTGGGTGACCTGAAATCAGCGACGGGATCAGAAATCGCCCATGAAAACAGTCAGTAGCAAGTGACCACTCGTTGCAATTTTAAGAAAAATGGAACTAGTCACATGCTAATACTAATTGAACGTGAAAATGGAGCGGCTAGGTGACCACTCGCTGCAATTTTAAGCAAAATGAAACTAGTGCAATACTAATCGACTGTGAAAATGGAGCGGCTGTGCGGCTAGTCGCTACGACATGATGGGGCATTTAGCCCATGGCAAAAATCACAATAAAGTAAATTCCCCGTTAGTTGTTACATTCGTTATTTTACAAGTAGTGCTAACAGCTTTCTAAGAGGTTGTAAAAAAGCCTCTATATATTCTCTGAGTGTGTGAGGGAAAAAATTGTGCTGAAAGTTTGAAGGCTTTCGTTGTCTTGTTCGAAGCCACAAATTAAATTCTTGTTATTTGAGGGGCGTAATTAAGTCTATTAGTCAAATACCAAATATTGGCTTCCAAGAAGACGCCTCTGGTGGAGGTTATGGTGGTAGTTGATAAGCTCAATAATGTGTTTCAGGTGCTATCAGCAATCAGACTAGAAAGAAAAATTGGATGTATCCGTCTGTATTGGCAAAACCCAGGATTCTTCTAAACGGAGGTTAAAAATATAAACAGTGTGCTGTTACTAAAATACTGCAGTTAATATTTTGATTTGAAATTTACTCTTTTCGATTTCAGAATTAATGTTTTGGATTCCAGAATTTACCTACAACTAACAAAATTTCCAAAGCAGACATTGGAAAAATTTTGGTTTTATTTTGACTTATATAAATTTAAGATGATAACAATCAAAATACACATACATAAATGCAATAAAGAATTTTTTTTTTTTTTCTTATTGCTTGCTTTGCTAATAAAATAATATAAACTCAGCAGTTTAAACAAGTTTTTTTTAAATATCTTTTGTGATTTTGATCATATTTTTGTTGGCCACAGTTGGAAAATTAGTTTTCAGAATACGTATAAACACTTCTGAAACATTATACAAACTGATCTTTCTTAATTTGATTTGAAACCAAATTATCACATTTCTGGAAATCCTCAAGGTCCGTATTTGGGTCCTGTTTTAATTTTTTTTGTGCATCACCTTTTGCAGGGTCTGTTTATATTACTAACTATGTTGCAATAACTTTAATGAGTTCTTTATCAATCCTTTCTACTGTTTTCATTAATCTCTGGACAACTACAGCGATTACCTTAGGTAAAGGACTAATAATTCTCCATTGCACCACAGTACCATTTCACTAACAAGTAATGATTGATACGTTTTTGCTGCATTTGCTTTTGCATGTTTTTATAACCACTGGAATGAATACATTTGTATATTAATTATTCAATACTTTATAATATGTGTCTTAATTGCATGTTTTAATTATGATGTTATGTAGCTTTTTGTGTATTCAAATGATTTATTAAAATGTTTTCTTCGGCATTGATTATTTTTTAATAACAAATTTTTCAATATTATGTTTGTCCTCAAATTTTTAATGTTTGATATAGACACATGAACGATACCAAATAATATAATTTGAACAGCCATTCTTAATTAATTCTTGGTAGTGATAAAATTGGGTAATAAAGGTGGGATTTGAGCACATTTATGATTGAATGAAGGAAGAAAATAGTACACACGCATCCACTGGCTCATGTCATTCTGTTCTAGTGACACCATACACTGAATGCAAAATTATCATGAAATATTGGCAAATTTTTAAAAACTTTAACACATTGTGAAAAAAAAAATCATTTCCATTATTATACACATTTAAAATTACTACCCTAACCACTTGCACATAATAATCCACAATGGCAATGCTAATGATACTATTAATGATTATAAAAAACTTGAAGTGAATGTGCTGAAATTTTGAGAACACGTACATATGTAATTGTTTACAAGTCACATTCATGAAATCACACTTGAATTTTTAAGGCTGATTGGCACAGTTGGGATATTCTGGAACTTAAGTTTAGACCTCTTGTACTCTGTAACAAAACTCTTTTCAAACACGCAAGTGCGAAAGCAGTTCCATAAAGGCGTGCACTTAATCCAGGGCTTGGCGGGAGAACCTTACCAATCACTATCAATCTCAATTCTTCTCTTTGAGAAACCGCTTTTTGTTTTCTAAAAACACCAGTAAATGACAACTTAAAACACAAAAATTACTTACATCTGCAAAGTATTTATTCAAAGAAAATATTGGCAAATTATCAGCATATAAATATTTTTGTGCAATTTCAGTTAACGTTTGTGTGTTTATTTATAGCAACTTGCCCTCCGTCAAGTCTCCGCCTGTCTATGGGAAGTCGCCGAGGCTCTGGTGGGGGTCCCCCGACCCCTCTGGGAGGCAACCCTTGCAGCAAGCCTCCCCCGCCCGTCAGGAGGTCTAGCAGCATCACCAGGCCACACCACATGCAGCACTCTATCAATGGTAACTAGGCCTCCGTCAAGTCTTACCCTCTGTCAAGTCTTGCCGTCTATAAGTCTACTTGCCTGTGAGAGACTGAACAAGCCTGGTTTTTCAGTCCAGTCTTGAACTCTTGTCAGTTCTAACTTTTTATCAATACTTGCCCTCTGTCAAGTCTTACCCTATTTCATTGACAATTCTTTATCTTTTTCAAGTCTTACCTTCTGTCAAATCTTGCATTTTGCCAAGTCTTGCTCTTTACCAAGTCTTGCCCTCTGTCAAGTCTTACCTTTTGTCAAATCCTTCCCTGTCAAGTCTTACCTTTTGACCTCTGCCAAGTTTTGCCCTCTGTTAAGTCTTACCTTTTGTCAAATCCTCCCCTCTGTGAAGTCTTGTCCTCAGTCAAGCCTTACCTTTTGTCAAATCCTACTCTCTTGTCAAGTCTTATCTTTTGTCAAATCCTACCATCGTCAAGTCTTGCCCTCATCCTTTTTCAAATCTAGACCTCTCAAATCTTGCCCTGTAGTATTAAATCATACCTTCCTTAAAGTCTTCTCCTGTTCATTGAGTGTCCTTTTGAATTTACCAACACAATTTAAGTGGAGAATGTAACTTGTTCATAATTTTGCTATTATCACAACAGTATTATCACTATTATCACAACAATTCTATAGGAATTATAAGACAAATATGACTGAAGACTAGTAACCTTTTATACCTTTCTGTTCCCAGAATACGGCAGCAACCAGCAGCTGATGCAGTCCTGTGAGGGAGATGACAATCTGCCTCCCCCACCGGCCTTCCTGCTTAACCCATCGGATCCACACCAACAAGGTGGAGGAGATGGAGGTATGACTACTTTATTTTTAATTTATTATTGTGACAACTCACCTAGAGCTCAGAAACCAGCAAAAAGATTATTTTACTTTGAACAAGACAATTGAAAATTTTAAATTATTATCATATTTTACCCCAAGACCGTGTGTATTTAGTAAATAGGTATGTTTTGTGGTAATGAAAAATTAACCCTTTTATATTTTATTCTCAGGCAAAGCAGGAATCAACGTCGCCGAAACTGTGAAGGCTCTCACCGAGTTAAAACACACTCCGGCCAGCCCGAGCCTTCTGCGTAGAAACTCCAATCTGCAGAACCAAGCGCAGCCTCCAAACACCCCCAACAACACTTCCACGCCCCAACCCATGCTGAGCTCCTTCCAGCAGTCCAAATCCACCTTCACACAACTCCAGAACAACAGCAACCTGAACCCCATATATGGCCCGGCAGGACATAAACTGTTCTCATACGCCGAACAAACTAATACCCTGCACAGCTCACGAAACAGTAGCTTTACAAATCTAAGCGCCAATTCGTCTATATACGGCTGCAAAGAACAAAATAATTCAACAGACGTATACGACACCGTGCACGGTAATCGCCTTGTATCGAGCAGCTACAGCGCCACGGTTACATACAGCTCTAGCCCGAATTCTTCTTCAAACTACATGGAGACTTCTCTGTCTTCGTTCGGCCAGCGAACTCCAGGGAATCAAACACCGAGTACTCCGATTTACGGCCAGACGACGTTCGGCAAGCAGCAGCCGATGAACAATCTGAACCAATTTGATAAGAAGAACCCGTTTGTGGCTTCAAACTCGAGCCAGAATTCAATCTACGCGCAGCCGAGTCAGATTATCGCCGGGTTTAATAATCTCGGGTTTGGTGGTAACCGAAACCAGGAAGGAAGCATGAGCCCCATGGCCATAAGGAAGACTATGAATAATTCTCGGTCCCAGAGCGCCGACAGGAGAGGAAGCGACTGTGAGTATTAAATTATCCACATTCAAACATCTTGTAACTATAAGTCTCTGTCAATCCACCATTTGTTTACGCCAACTTCTTGCTTGTGTGTGAATCTATCGTAACAAAAATGTTTTTTGTCTCAGTTGGCGGCAGTGGCGGTCTGATAGCGGCCATCAGTGCGCGGCTGGCACCACAGCTATCTCCTCGAAACTCCCGGCGCAGTATTGGGGGCGAAACTCAGCACTCGCGGGGCTCCCAGGACTCCCTGTCGCTGTACACACAGTCCCCCCACAAGGGGGGCCCCCATCCTAAAGGTAAACCGTCCAAAGGTAAACCATCCAAAGGTCAACAAAAATAGTTAAAAAAATAACCTACTAGCAATTTGTTTGTTATAAATTTATTATGACACTAGCCATTAAAACGACACCCATGAAAAATAACAGGATATCATAATTGTAGAATTTGTGAAGCTGAAAGCATATGCCTCAGGGACATTGCCTTCCGAAAATGGTCAATTTTAGAGACAATCAGAAATTTACCTTTCGAATGAACACCGTTGGTTCTTCTGAAAATTACAACATATGTCAAAAATTTAAACAAAAGAAATACACTTTTCAAATTAAACCAAGTTAAATTATTAAATCAAAATATCCAAACGCAATAAAAAAAAAAATTAAACTTTGAATTTTTTATTAATTTTTTTATTCACTTTTTTTAAAAAGTGAGGTAATGATAACGTTTATTTGTTTAACAAAATGTGTGGTTTATTTATTTTTTTCATTATGGGTTTTATTTTTAATTATTATCAATTTTATTTTACAATAACATAATGTAAGCCATTTTAAAAACTTTTTTTACATTTCCAAAAAAATGTTTGCATTTTGAAAAATACATGTTTTTTATAAAAACAAAATTTTAAAGCGATTGTCACCTTGCAAAAATTTTTTTAGTTTTTGAATGTGTTAAATATTCCATTTATTTGGATTCAATGGGAAGTATTCTGACTGACAAAATACGAGTCCGAGGCCTGAGGGTTTAATAAATACGATGATTCACATTATTTGAAGAAAGAATCTTTATTAAATCATTAAAATCACCATCACCATCTTGAACCCCTCAGTCAATTATTGTCATCTTATATTTTTGGGGGTCAGTGCCCATATGACCTTAGGGGCGTCCACCACTGTTTATGCAGCTATCAGTGTCTTTCTTGGAATTTGAAAGTATGTATGAATTGATTGGATTTTGATTGTCCCCAGGTGTGACCTCCAACCCCGCAGTGCAGCCGGCCTTCCTGGACAAGCTGAGCGCCACCCTGCGTCAGCGTCAGGCCGATGGCTCCCCCAACAAGGCCTGCACCGTGCGCCAGATCCTCAACACTAAGGCACAGGCAGGACCTTATACTTATTGTACAAACCCACTGAACACTAAATTCATAGATACGTTTGAAATAAAACTGATTTCGCCAATATTTATTGACATTACCGCTGACAAACTGCTCTCTCGCAGTTTAACGGGACTTCATTGAAATTATGCAACATTAATTTTTTTAAATTATCTCAAGAATGGTTCCATGACAACTCAGAATCGTGCAACTTCAACTCCCCTTTGAAAAGTCATTAAAAGTTAGAACAAAATTTTTTTTTAAATATCCCATAACCTAATCTAATGTAATCTATTTAACCAATTTTTTTCATTACTTTTAATGAGTTTTCAAAGAAGGTGTTGAAGTTGAACAATCCTTAGTTGTCCGGTTACCGTGAATAACATGCAAGAGTCCCAAATGTTCCCAATTATCTGTATTATTGGGCTGTATTGTGAGGCTGAAGGTAGTGAAGAAGGGAAGTACATTGCTAATCAAATCTGTGTGCCAAACACGGCTAAAGCCATTTTAAGCAATGTTACAATAAAATTCTTAATCGTAGTCTCTCACCAGATTGATACTGAGAGTATTTTCCACTTAACATAAGAAACATACTTTCTTAGGCCCCAGACGGGTAATTGAAATTGATAGCTCTGTTCAAGAAATAATTTTGATATTTTTTTAAATTTCTGCTCAGTTTCATCAGAAGTAAGCAAAAATTGAACTTACTTTGGCACATAAACACACCCACAACAAATTTCTATCAGTTTGTCTCTTCTGTGCACCATACACTTGTGCATCTCTTAACCTATTTGAGACGAGTGTCATGTATACATGCCATCCGATCACGTGCCTAAAAGACGAGCATCATCTATACACGATGCATATATGCGAGAATTTGCAATACTCGTCCATGGGTATTGCAAATTCTTTAACGACATCGTCGTAAAAAGGTTAAAGAGGCCCTACAAAACGTATGGAATGTTTGCTAAAACAGCTAAAATAAATTAAATAACTCTTGCTGTTTCATCACACAAATATTCACTTTTTTAATAATATAATTTTCTTTTCAGCCTGATCCACGAGTCTGCCATGGTTCCCTGATGGAGCAGATAAAGAGGGGCGCTACTCTCAAGAGGAACAAACATTGCAACGATCGCTCCGCTCCTAAAATACACTGAATTACCCTAGATATCAGGCCGTGTATTGCATGTCGCATAACTGTAAACATCTTATATGTTATTCTGGTAATGACTCCTGAATACTCTATGGTTGCTTACAAACAGCATCATGACTCTAAGAAATAATTTAACAATTGATTATAACGTGCATCAAGAGTCCACATATGGCTAATTCATGATTTTTTCCAAACTATATCATGAGTCTAAGCACTGATTCACAATTGCTTACAAACTGCGTCAAGAGTCTATCAATGAATGATGAATCGTGATTTCTTACAAATTTCATCATAATGAGTCTAAGCACCAAATATTCCTGATTGCTCACAATCTACATCAAGATTTTCCGTCTGACGATCATCATGAGTTTTAGCTTTGATTCTCATTCACTTACGCACTCTATCAAGAGTAAACTCACCGATAATTCATGATTGATTACAATCTGCATCGCACATCTAATCACTGATTCGTGATTGATTGCAAACTGTATCTAGAGTCTAAGCACCAATTCTTAATTTGCTTACAATCTTCATCAAGAGTCTAAGCACCAATTCATGACAATCGAAGGATTGTTATAAACTACATCAAGAGTCTAAGCTCTCATTAAAGGTTACTTTCAAATTGTGTCTATAATTTTAACACTGATTATTCAGCTTTGCTTGTAAACTGCGTCAAGAGTCTAAGCAAGAATTCACTCAGGTATTTGTAAACATACTATCAATTGATTATTGGATTAGCAATGCTTATGTTATTCACAGTTTGTTTAATCATCACAGATACTTAGTGCAGATCATGTTATATGATTCGACCGCCATTATCTAAAACTTAACGCTTATGTGATGTTTCACCAGTGATTTCAGTCAATGATATCAAAACGGGACAGAATTAGTGTTTAAATAATGATTCTGCTGTACGAAAAATGAGACAGGTAAGAATATTTTCTCCCAATTTGAGAAACCATTTCTAAAAGGTGCTGTAAATTTTAACTGACACTGTAACGAAGTCAAATTTTGCTACACAGATCAGTTGGTTTAGTGTATCATTTTCAGTGTATTTAAGCAATGCTTGTTAATTAAGAACTTTCAAAATTGCTTTTGAGGAATTCTTGAAAAAATTAGAGTAATATTTTTGATCTTGTTAGAATTTTTTATGATTTCTTCGTCGAATACTGAAAATTGGCGGCTTTTGTATATTAGATGTTTTCCCCTTTGGTTTTGCTATATTGTTAGAATAAGCTCATGATAAATGTCTGTCAATAACTGTTTAATATTAATATTCCATCCAATTTAGTGAAAAAACCTATTTCGACTGCATTTTAACCAAATATTTTGTACAATATCTTAGGATAACTTGCCTCTCTCCAATTTGTGTGGTTGACCGACACTATTGAAAACTGTAAACTCGATGTTAGACTATTTCATGAAAAAATGTTGGATGTTTATATTGCGGAGATAGTTTTAAAAATAATAATAATAATATTATAAAATTCTCACCCGAGTATTTTTTTTTCAAAAACTAGTTTTATTTAGTAAACTTTAATATTAAAATATTTAATTTCATTTTAGGTTATGTAATTTACTTTTTGTTAAATTTGAAAACTCAAAATTTGTAATATAATACATAATTTTTTGTTTGTTTTTTTTTGTTTGCATTTCTGATTCACAATAATACGCAATAGTAGGAAGTATAAAAGAATTGCACTCATGAAAATATAAGTTATTATTTTTTTATTAGTTGGTAATATTGTAAGGCATCTTTTGTACAGACATTGTCGTGCATGTGTGGTTTAAGTATGGATCGTTTATTTAATACAGTTTGTATGCAATGAAGAATCTGTACTAAGTTCAATTTAAATGGGTCAGTGTACTGCATGGAATCTTGTATGGAAAACTGTACAAATACAGGATAATCATTTTAAAGAGACCCTCGCTTATGTAGTGGTGTACTGGATGGATTAAAAAATATTTTAATTAAATAATCATTTTGTTTTTGTTTGGAAACTGAGTAATGAAATAAAAAACATATAGGTAAAGAACATTGTCAAATTGATTTGCGAGACAAAATTGATAAAAAAAAACTAAACATTACTGTGGCATAATGGGATACCACGACGAAGGGGGCGTAATGGGATAGGGAAAATATTATGGCGGGGGGGAGGGGGGGTGGTAGCGGGATACCACGACGAAGGGGGTGTAACGGGATACCACGATGAAGGGGGCGTAATGGGATAGGGAAAATATTTTTGTGGATGGATGGGGCAAGATAGGATGGGGTGGGATGGGTTTCCCTGGATCTCCTACCACCCCCTTGAAAGTCCGAAACGCCCCCCAATTTTCTCTTGGTCTTCTACCGCCCCCCTGACGGTCTGAATCGCCCATATTGAGAACCTATGGTCTAGGTTTTGGTGGCAAATGCGTTTGCCTACCTACTGCGTGGTGGTTCGGATTGGGAAAGTCTGATTGAGGGAAACCTAACCTAGACCTCTCCAGCCATCGTCTTGCACCGCAGTGGGACGAATGACCAGCATTCATGGACACATTGACCCCCAGATTTCTACGCACCCCTCATACATTTTTCCTTTCCAGATCATCCTGTCTTTCCTTTCCCTCCACAAAGACCCTCCACACGGCTTCCCCAATGATGACATATGCTCAGAGGGAGGAATTTTTTTCCTCAGGGCCTTGTGAGTGGAACTAATCTCAAATAAAATATCTTTGGGAATTTGTGGGTAAGAGGGACTGTGGGCGGGTGTTCCAAACTAGTTTGACAAACTTTTTTGAAAGTTTCAATGCACCGATACGGTGTGCACAAATATATACATTAAAATGTGTACTCTTTAAAATGATTTGCCTGTGCAACTCTTTTGAAAGGTTGTTGTATCTGCAGAGATTCTGAGCAGTATAACGGTTAATTTAAATTGGATTTTAGACTACTTATGCATAATATCTTTGTTCCATTTTCCCATTTCATTGACTAATATATTAAGTTAACTGTATTTTAAACTCTGGGAGTCATAAATGACTACTGTTTGTAGTAAACTTGAGTATGTCTGTGGAAGTTTTGCATTTTGTATGTCCGAAAGCCCTTGTCTAGTTTATTGTAATAACAATGTACATATCGCCGGTGTTAATTCATTAAAAAAAAGATTATTAGGTAACTTAAAATCGCCTATAATAATAATGTGTATTTCAGTAGAAAAAAAAAAGCCTTTGAATAATTTTATTTTTGCATCTTAACCCGTTGAATGCTATAGTCTCACAAATGCAACCTACTTATTGCCGAATGAGACATGTATATTAGACGCATGTTGCAAATACGCAACCTGACAATATTGTAATTTTTCAGTTAAAATACATTTTTTAGTCCAAAGAAACTATTAAAATGTGTTTTTTTTTTTTTTATCGTTAATCGATTGCTTCTAATGTTAACATTTGAGTACCTTCTTTTTTCATTAGTTGTGTTGTAATTTTCGATGTAAATTTGTAGATATTTATGATTGCGAGAACTACTAAATACTACGGCCGCTTAAATGTTAATTTTAATCATTGCCGCTATTATTTTCATAATTATTTATTCGTGTAACAAGACTTGATAATTTATTTCATACAATTCAAACAATTTACGTAGGCATAGAATTTATATGGTGTGATGAATACGCTAGTGTTTAGTTAGTCATTATTTTGGGAAAGTTTACGATGAAAGTGTTTTACTCGGGACAATATCAAAAATCCTCCATATTATATTAAACTTAATGTACTCTCTCTATCTCTCTCTCGGTGGATTGAAGTTAAATAATGTATTTAAAGTTTATGAATGTAAATGCTAACTGCGCTAATTTTAATACATAAATATAATAATATATGTCGCTTTAAGTGTAACCATAATGTTTGAATGTTGTCGTGTGTTTCTTTTCTGTAACGGCCGCAGATGATGAAAACTTAATCCTTATATGTTTTACTAATATCTGTAATACATTCTTTCCATTATAATATCCTCATGAATAATACATATTGTGAACAGTAGATTTTGGCTATTTGCAAGGATTGGGTTATTTACAAATTGCTAATTTGAATGATTGATCAGCTGTGTTCGATTGGAATATTTAACCGAAGTATTGGATACTGCAATAGATCATTTGGATAGTTAAATTTCATTTTGATTTATCCATGATTGATCGCAATATATACGCAATCTCGATTTGTTTGATTTGATTTTCACCATGATTGACTGGAATAATATAACCTTGAATAATTGACAAATTTATCTACGTTTGTTTGGCATTTTTCACAATTGATGTTTAGCCTAGATTTGTTGGAATATTTCACCAAGATTGATTGGCATATTTCACAATTGATGTGTAGCCTAGATTTGTTGAAATATTTCATTACAATTGATTGGCATATTTCACAATTGATGTGAAATTTGTAGCCTAGATTTGTTAGAATATTTCACCACAATTGATTGGCATATTTTACAATAGATGTGAAATTTTTGCCTAGATTTGTTGAAATATTTCATGATAATTGATTGGTATAATTCACAATAGACATGTGGCCTTGATTTGTTGAAATATTTCATTACAATTGATTGGCATACTTCACAATTGATGTGAAATTAGTAGCCTAGATTTGTTGGAATATTTCACCACAATTGATTGGCATATTTCACAATTGATGTGTATCCTAGATTTGTTGGAATATTTCAACACGATTGATTGGCATTTTTCACAATTGATGTGTAGCCTAGATTAGTTGGAATATTTCAACACAAATGATTGGCATACTTCACAATAGACATATAGCCTAGATTTGTTGAAGTATTTCACTATGATTGATTGGAATATTTCACCATGATTGATTGGCACATTCCACAATTGATATTTAGCCTAGATTTGTTGGAATATTTCACCGTGATGCTGGAATATTTGGTTCTTTGATTGGTAAAATTATTATGTTACAATTTGATTGGATGATATTGCAATATTTTACCATGGTGAAATTAAACAAGTTTGATTATAATATTTCACTTTGATTGAATGAGATATTGTTCCGAGATGGATTGGAATACATATTTCACAATGATTGATTGGATTGTTTGTCAATGATTTTTGGGGATATTTAAAATAACAACTTCTTGTTAATAGGAAAAGTCTACTGTATTTGAATTTATAAACTATAAATGATGCGAATGTTCGATTTTAATATCAAATTGAAAATAATAATTAATGATTACGGCACTCGTTTCTCAGGCATAACACTCCTAGTGTAGATTTATATTGAAAATTATATTTATCTTCGGTAGACTGAACTAAATACCTATCCAATTAATAAAGGCACAAATCTTGTAAACAATTTTACTATGTAAACATTTTTTTAAAATAAAGACTTACAAATTTAAAAAAAAATCTTAGCAACGTTACTTCGGATTTACTGAATAAAAATTTTGTCACTTCAATTACATCAAGGAATTAAAAACAAGTGTTTTTGTCTCAAAAAATAAACTTGTAATTTTGGACAATTTTTACCTTATAAAAATAATGAATTTTTCTCTCTCTTTAGAATACCTATCAGAAAAACAAGTCAATTATTACTAATGTCCTTTTTATATAAAACATTTATTCAAAAAAATATTCCGAAAGTGAAAATCTAAGTATGCCTTTTTTCCAAGACTGGTCAATTTTTAGGCCACTTTTTTAAAAACATTTATTGCCTTGTGCAATATTTCACTATTTGGTAGTAATGCGATTTTGTCTTTTTTTCATCCTTAAAATACATTTCAGTCGAAAAATATTGCAAAATGATTTTCTTAAATTTTTTTTCACTTGAATTTGTAAAACAAATGAACTTTTTATATTATATATTTTTCAGTTTAAAAAATTTAAATAAACTGAATTCAGACTAGTTTTTGATAAATTGTTGAGATAACTTCAATTTTAATTGTTTGACTTAATTGCCTGAAGCATTTCTGTCTGCTATTCATCACTAAAACACTTAATCAATATTTCTTTATTATTGACCTATTAATTTTTCAGTTTCATATAAATCAGTATTAAACTAAATCTTTGACTAAATAGCATTACGAAGAAGTTCTACTTTATTCATTACCTGTAAACTCTTAAAGTCATTTATTCATAAATTATTTGGCTGTACATAGTTATATTTAAAATCGAAATTTAAAAAAATATGGCTACAGTTGAAGTTAAATTTGGAGATTCAAGCATTGTTTGGCTATAGTTGAAGTTTAATTTGGAGATTCAAGCATTATTTGGCTATGGTTGAAGTAAAATTTGGAGATTAAAGCATTATTTGGCTATAGTTGAAGTTAAATTTGGAGATTCAAGCATTGTTTGGCTATGGTTGAGGTTAACTTCTGAGAAATACATTTTTTGGCTATGGTTGAAGTTATTTTCGGAGATTCAATAAAAAAAAATGGCTACGGTTGAAGTTATTTTTGGTGATTCGTAAAAGAAAATTGGCTTTGGTTAAAGATGAATTCCGAGATGTACAAATTATCTACCTAGGGTTTGTGTCAAATTTGGAGATTTACATAGGTTGGCTATGGTTGAAGATTCACAAAAAAAATTACAACTAATCAAGTCAAATTCGTACGTATGTATATACATTATTTGGCTATGGTTGAAGTAAAATTCGGATATTCATCAAAAGTTTGGCTACGATTGAAGTTAAATTCGGAGATTCATTAAAAGTTTGGCTATGGTTGAAGTTAAATTTGGAGATTCATAAAAAATTTGGCTATGGTTGAACTTAATTTGGAAATTCATAAATTCATTGGTTAAGTAAATTTTAACGATTATCAACCGGCTTGTTATTTCTGGTTTGAAGAGGAATCCTTAATTGTAAGGTTTAATTATACTACTGAAATATTAAAATGTTTATCCATTATTTGATGTAACATATCACATTGTGCGGTGAGCGGGTCACACAGTGAATCTTGCCCACTGAGAGTGCACATTTTCAATTTATAATTTTGTAAGAAGTGTTGGAAGAATATTATGCCTATACATCATTGTCAGTGAACTGTAGAGTTAATATAATTTCTATAACATAATAAAGTTAATTGGAAAAAATAATCGCTTTCATTCTTACATAATATATGTAGGTACCCATTTGATTATTTCTGAGTTGGCATCGCATTTGGGTCCCACTCAGGCGTTGCGTTTTCGATTCCTCATCTGGCTAAGTCCTCTATCATGACACAAGCAAAATTTTCCACTTACTGTGGTGGCAGTAGGGAATTTTCAAATATTGTCAGGTTATTCTTAACCCGGGAATGTTTGCCTTTCTTTAAAAAAATAAATAAAAAATATTTTTGTAAATTGTTCCAGAGTGGTGGTAGATACTCTCAGTATCTCCCTGGTGAGAGCACTATTATTAATCTAAATTGACGGCTGGTGTGATCGAGGGGTAAGGCTCTTGACTCGCAATCCGAAGATCGCGGGATGAATTCCGGCGTGGGCAAATAAATTTTATTTGATTAATTTGTGTTATTTCACAATTAATTCATTAAAAATAATTTCTAGTATATTTGCGGCACGTTCCAGAGTGGAATATACTCTCAGTAACACCCCGGTATAAGACCATCATTCAGAATTGAAACGTTGCTTGTTGGTGACCAGATCTGATTAGCCAGGTACTTCCCCACCTTCCTCTTCCCCATATCATTCCTTTCCCCACTACCTTCAGCCTTACAACATACCCCAATTGGGGATTCCATAGTCTCACTGGCTCCAGAGGGGAGCAGCTCGGACTCTTGTGAGGCATTCACATAAAAAAAATAATATGTATATACATTGCTTAAATGACTTTAATCTTGTTTAGTGATCAACTGCCCAACCTTCAGCTTCTCATCTCTTTCCTCTCCTTCCATCAGCTTCACAACGTACCCCAAATTGGGGGTGTCATAGTCTCCGGGCAGTTGGGACTTTTGTGCAGATGTAGATACCCAGTCCGGGCAAAAATAAACGATTGGAAAACACAACATTATTTGTTCATTTCTACAGACAAAAAGAAAATTAAAAACAGTGGTTTTCACATTATAAAAATTTATTGCATTTATTTTATAAGTTACAGTAATTTATTTACCAATTAAAAAAAATTACAGTAAGATTCGTCATTCTATTTTGCCATATAAATTTTACAGTCAAACAAAGATATTGTAGAAATATCTTTTTTGGTAATTTAACATTATTATTGTAATTATTTTTCTAATTTAAACTATTTGTTTATTGTTTAAGTAGCTTAATTACTAAAACTTACATAGATTATAACATTAATAATTTCAATGGAAAATAAACCTATTATTTATTATTCTCCTGCCCGCAGTCAATAAATAGAAACATTATCGAAATGAAACTAAATTTTAATCTCTTGATATTGTGGCAATTAAAAATGAAAACTAGACTACATAGCATTGCATCAGTTATTCTTTTCTCCGTTCAACTTAAGAACGTCCTATTGACACAATAAATCGCACATTAACACATTCAATCCCATATAAATTAATTAAATTATTTAATAATTTTTTTCCACCTATGTGCAATAAATTTTTTTAACAATATATTAATTTAAATAATGATTGTAATAGTTTACAATAAACATATTACATTTTACATGGTATCAGATTTACCAAAACGTCTATTGATATATTAAAATTTCGAAAATCTAACTTCAAGTCAAATTCAATTTCACCGTTTTTTGTACATTGTAACAATGCATATTTTCTAGTTTGCTAGATATCAGAGCCCAGATATATTTTTTAATAATAATAAAAAGGATATTAATTATCATTGTTTATCTATAAATAAATAAAGCTGGTCAACATCAACATTCAGTAATTTTATATGTAATCTGTATCATTGTTTTATAAATATGCATTGTTTATATTGTCGCAATTCGAATAGCCTTATAAGGACATGTCTAATTATTAATGTCTAACATTCCTCCTTTGTTCTTTGCAATTAGTGACAGTGATAATGAATTTGGACTCGGTTGAAACATTGATGTCTGAGTATCCATTTTATCGCAGGGTCTGAATGTGTTAAAATCTCAAGAAGCGGGCATACAACACAACAAACCACGAGTTACTGAGCTATGGGCGAAGTAACAGAGCGCTGGTGAAAGGATGAAGAAAGCGGTGGGGTATGCGCAGCACAAACCAAATTTCGTACTCTACCAAGTTGATCTTAAGTTGAACGGAGAATAGTGATACAAATCATTGCCCAATTTAACAAATTAACAAATACACACTATGTATAAATTTTGTAGCCACTGGTTAAAATTCTTCAAACAGTCAAAAGGATTGGATACGTTTTTTGATTTTCACGGCCAAAAGTATTTTCGTTATTTGTTTTTGGGGTGTTATGCCATGTTGCGCTACCTCCTTCTTTAGCCAACGTTTTGGATAGCGTTAATGAATTAATTTATTTATTTATTAGCAAAAACAGCATTACACCAATATATTGCAAAAACGGTTGTACAAGATACATAATCATTACGTTTACAGTTAAAACATTTATTTAATAAGTGCTATTTCACGCTTAAAATCATTGCAGGAAATGTGGAAAATATCCACATTTCCTGCAAGGCAGTTAATTAACCTAGTAAGTCTTCCCAGGGGCATCACCATTGGTAAGTTAGTTCTGCACCTGGGAAGAATCAAAAGCCTGTGATGGAGACCTCGCGTGAAATTATCCGGGACAGAATCCTATTTCAGCCAGAAGATCTGGTACCAATATAAAACCATTTAGAAGCTTATATGCCATCAGCAGTAATGCGACATCTCTTCTGGAACTAAGGCTGCAGATACCCAGCATTCCCGAGATAAATGCTGTTGGAAACAGCCATGGGTAAAAACCGAACTCTCTCATATAGAGGTATTGTAAAATTTTTTTTTGTATTTTCTCAACCATTAGTACACAGACGATGTCCTCAGGTCCCCATGTCTGAGATCCACTCTCGAGAATGCTACGCACTAAGCTGAAGTAAAGCAGCCTTATTACTGTAAGGTTGGTCAAATCCTTAGAATTGTGTGTGACAAAACCCAGCATCTTTGTCGCTGATTTACAGATCTTAATGACATCTGCCCTGATGATGGACACTGTAAGACTGTCCGAGACGTTGGCTAAAGAAGGAGGTAGCGCAACACGGCATAACACCCTAAAAACAAATAACGAAAAAAAAAAAAATGTCAAAAGGAATTATTTGTCGTTTTGTTAATCAGACCCATTTTACTAAAGACAATAATTATGTTACACTTTCTTAAATGAATTATTTACACTTTTTTTATAAAATAGAGTTACATGTCTTAGGATGGGTTGTTTCAAAAAATTTGACGAATTCATTAAATATTTGAAGCCAATTTTCACGTTCTGTGTAAGTTCTATTCAAGTTCTGTAAATATTTCAATTTCATACAGTAACTGGCCTATATTGATATAATAACAGAATTTGAATAGAACGTCCACAGAACGAGAAAATCAACTTCAAATATTTGATGAACTCATCAAATTTTTTGAAACAACCCGTCCTTAATCTTTGAAATGCCGGCCCTTACAACACAATCTATCCCATCACCAGTATTGCCAACTCAGCTCCTTTAAAGCTAGATTTAGCTCTAAATTGAGGCCGTCAGCTTTAAAAAAGTGGCTTAGCTTCTTAGTGCTACATGTTTTGATACACATATTTTAGTGAAACTTCATGAAACACATAATACAGGCCTCATCCGCCGCGTACGCTGACTATGGTTCACATATCGTCGCTCACATTATAACACCGCGTATCTCAAAATTTTTTTTTTCAAATTTATTTTAATTAATGTTAGCGATGATAAGCGACAGTTGAGAGGATAAAGTATATGCAGTAGTATGTTTCCGTCTACCTATGATGTGATGAGTATATTAGGCGATTAAGTAAATGTGGTTGATGGAGAGTTAGAGATTGCCCTTGTTGATTGGCACTGACATGTCCAGGAAGTTGTCTATGAAGTCATCCATCTCAGTGCTGTCCCACATATTTAGAGAGGTGTCTCCCATCGTCTGGAAATCAAATATAAGTATATATAACTTAATAGTTCTTGGTGTCTGGTACTTGATGGCTTCACCGGAGCAAAATGCGGAAAACCACATTTTAAAATTTATTTATTTTTTAAAAAGAGAGACAAACATTCCCAGGTTACGAATTACTCATTAATGTTTGAAAATCTCTTACTATTATCATTAATTTAACCAATTACAAAACTGAAGTACCGGCCTCGAGAGGATTAACGCGCAACACAGTATCACTTCTACAAACTCAAACACACTCTTTATCATAATCTACATATCTGCGATGTGGGGAAATCATTTTATTATTTTTTTTTAAAATGAGCTCTACACAGGAGCTCTACAACTCTACATCTTTGGGGATGAAGTGTGGAGGTTTTTTTTTAAGGAAAGTAAGGGGAGGAGAGTTCTGGGAAGGAAAAGAATTTAAGGGGTGGGGAGGAATCTGGTTCAGTGTGTCCTGGTCATCCACCTCCAAGACCTAGACAAACCTGACCCCATGAACCCGGGCACCCCTGCTAAATCACCAAATGTAGCGAACCACTTGGGGTGACCTATGGCAGAGGTGTTGGTTATCCAATAAAGATTCCAGGGGCGACGGTACCCATTCCCGCCTCCCAAATCGGAAGCCACAGGTCACCCCTAGTGGTTTGCTGCGTTTGGTGACTTAGCAGAGGTGCCCGGGTACACGGGGTGATGTTTGTCAGGGTCTTGGCGGCGAATGGGTCTGCCCACCAGCTGCTTGGCAGGCTAGACAGGTTGAGGGAGATCTTTTAATCTCTCCAACAGGACTCTCTTAGAACATTGCCTTGCACCGCAACAGGAAGGTTGGATTCATGCGTTCGTTACTCCTGAACATACTGACCCCCAGATTCCTAACCACCCCTCATATCTTTTTTCTTCCCAGAATTTCCTCTCCTTCCATTTGGAAAAAGACCCTCCCACACAGCATCCCCAAAGATGTGCCATCCCCTCCTGTGTGGAGATAAAGTAAAAAAATAAAATCTGCCTTATGATGGGCACTGTAACCCAAAATTTTTATTTTTTTTTAATTATCGACAACCCGGGCGTTAATTGACATAATATTATCATACCCAAACAAGTGAGTAACCCGCCGACGATGTCTGTTCTGAGGCGGGTATGTCTTTAATTAATTATGATATGTAATTATTTTGGCTGTGATAATCTCAAATCATAACATCTAGTTAAGATTAGGTTAGGAGCATTGTTTCCTTGTAATTTTTTTAGCACATTACAGAGTTTGCTACTTACGTTTCTGGGCAAGTGTCTAGGGCATGCCGTGCAGCGCAGGCGTGAAGAGTGGCACTCGCACTTGGCGCGGGCGCACGGGCGGGAAGTGCGCGACACGCGGCTGGCGAGCACGGTGGCGGCGCGCCGACCCCCGCCGACCTCCGTCACGCGCAGCTTGCTTCCCGCAAATATTGTGCCTGGAATGAAAGAATGTTTTATTTTAGATATTTCGTAGCGCTAGAGCTCACCATTATATATGGAAACCTTCACGGGCATGCGCACAACAAATCACCAAAGTTTCATTGCAATTGAATGAATGATTATATGTAGAAACATTCGCAGGCGTGTGCACAACAAAGCAGATGAAGGGTATAAGAATGCACACAAACAAAGAAACATACTTTTTTTTATATGTATATACAAAGATAAGATTTTTTTTTAAATTAATCTGTGTTAATGTTAATTTTTTTGAATAGAATCTTTTGTAAGTTAGAAATTTTTTGAAATTATTTTTGAATTATTGTACTTAACCTCTCATCTGCGATAAAAATGCGATTTTAACCCCTATGTATAAAGAAACTGTATGAAAGACAAAGTCAGAATCACTTGCGCCAATATCATTTCGAAATTCCATCCAACATTCAACAGGCTAACATGATTAAAAAAAATTTCACTTCAACTCCACCCTCTCACTTCCACTCAAGGGTAAAGTGTCAATCTTGTACAAATGTTGCCTCCCAGCTGTGCGCCATTGCTGAAATGATCAATGATGCTATTTCTCTGTAGTACTTCCACTAAAACATCAGTATAAATAAGTGGAATTCTCACTCGACTTAAGCATTCTTAATATATTAATCAATACATTAACCTCTCCACGAGTATGGACGAAACAGTTCATCAAAGCGAAAAAATGCCCAGAAGAGTATGGACGAAACGGTTCGTCAGTGGCTATTATTCAAATACCGTCATATTTAATGAAACTATTTGATTTTTAGTGGCTTCTTCTGACATCTGCGCGTAGTTTGTTGAAGTTTTGGAAGACATACCTACAATACCAACTTCACAATTTTAGTTTAAAAATTATTTTTGCGCAATTAGCGGTCGTCAGAAGAAGGAAGCAGCTTTTTTGTATGGACATGTTTTTTTTCGATGTTGGTTTATTTTTGTGGGTTGATGTTGACGACATTTTAATTCAAAGTATAATATTATTTTTAGTTAAACTATGAAAATTTTATAAAAAAAATAAACCAAAAAAACTCACTCCTCACGTGCAGTATTGTTCACCAAAACTCACTCGCAGAGAGGTTAAAACATTAAATGAATTCCCTACTTTTTAAGGTAACTAGTATCATTAAACGTACCAACTTTGACTGTATGTGCTGTGATCGTCCTGCGTGAAATCTGGTTCAATGAATTCAAATTTGCTTTGAATTTAAGTGTCATTTGAGTGAAAATTTCAGACAAGCTACACGGTACCTCCCTATAATTTATCTTTCAAAACTGACTTTTTTACGAATACAAAATAACAAATTTAATTTTACCGTTGGTCTCCATGGCGAGAGAGGCACAGAATCCAAGCTGGACCTTGGGCAGCCTCACTTGCTGCCGCAGCTCCGCGTCTCCTACCATCTCCCTGGTGTCCTTCACCGTATAGGCCAATGAGTTGTCAATTCCTGGAAAGAGGATAGAGATTATAAGCCTATGGAAGAGTTAATGTGTGTTTGAGACAATTTTAGTGAAGTTCTTTTCTTCAACGTTGAAACGACTGTAAAAATAATGATTGAGGAATATATCAGACTTAATAATCAAGAGGCATAATGTCAAGGTTGTTAGTGAATCATTTTGTTGTACTGAGATTAAGACAGGTCATGTTCCATCTTGGTGAGCAATGGTAGTCGACACTATCGCTTGATATATTGGCACCCCTGAACCCATTCTGTAGTTATGTTTCTCATATATAAATGCTCTTATTCGGGTGTGGTTTATCACCTGCAGAGTGGTCCTGAGTCAACTCGAACTCCAACTTCCAACTCAAACTCCAAAGCAAGAATTACCCCTCTACACTATCTTCCGAATGTTCAGAGTTGGAAGTGTAGGTAGGCCTCAGTGTAGGTGTACCATTAAATTTATCAAGATGAACAATCATTATCCTGACTTTCAAATGGCATAATTTAAAGAGAAACCCAAGAGGACAAGAGATTTTGAAACTTACCATAAAGGGTCTTTGCCACCCTCTTCTTGGTCATGGTGAATTCACTGTTCATGACAATATGAAGAGTCACTGATGAGTCCATTAGAACCTGGTGCACCACTGAATAGTCCAACTGAAAAAATAACCATTCAGATTAATAACATAACATTAACGTAATAAGTTTAATTAGTTACTGTCGCTACAGAACCTCACTGTATAACATTCTAGGTGCGAATAACACATGAATTAATTGTATCTAATATTTTTATATTACTTGCGTGGCAACTTTCCCTTATCCCTCTCCTCCCCTTACCCTTCCCAACCCAAATCCCTATTTTGCAGTCTATTTCAGTTATAATCACACTTATTTTAATGTTGTGTATTAGTTTACCATTTGTTGAATTCACATTTGTACTCTTATTATTTTTTTAAATATTCTAGTTTATATTCAGTTAGTCTTGTTTCTAAATACCTATCTGTGAACATTAATAATTGGTCTGTTTTTTTATCATCCTCTTATGTTTATTGTATTACTAAGACTGTTAATGTTCCTTAAATAAATAAATAAACATAAAATTCCTATGAATTTGACTATCTTGCAATAAATCACAAACCCGTACAGTCATCAATTGACTGGTCATTGCTAAGAGACTTGTTTTCTTGCTTTGGGTTTTGTGTACATCACTCAAACCTATACAAATCTTACCACTTCCATCTCCATGTAATTATTATTTAGTAGTCCTGTCTTTTACCTTCATTGATAATATGTCACACTTGACGCAGGGGAAAAGGAAGAATGTCTTGGACACCCCCGGACGGAAGGTGAGGTGGGAGGCGTGGCTCAAAGCCTCAAAGGCATCGGATGTGTAGTTTGTCGCATTTTTGGGTTCTGCAGGTTAGAGAAAACATTGTAATTTATTTTTTAATATAACACAGCAAAAAAGACACATTTAGTTCCTATTTGGTAACTATTAAAACAATATGTATACCCACATCTAAACCAAGCACACGCAAGAGAATTCACAGCAGTTTATGTTCAGTAATTTTATGAACTATTCCCGTGAAATCAGGTATACCTCAAGGTAGCACTCTGGTACCTTTTTTAATTCTTTTGGCTGATTATATTATCTGAACATCCCTGTCAATTAGAGGTAGCGTCTTTAACACATATTTTTGTACACTATGCTTACCAAATACAAGATGGTCAATAGCTGGTGCCACTTGAGAGGCGTCCAAGAAAAGTTTGTTGTTGTAGTATAGGGATCTTGCCGTCTTATATATTCCGGAACCGCCGTAACCGACCACAGTGTATCTAAAATACAAAAAAAATAATGATAACTCTTTTAATATTAATTTAATTAAAAGTTATAAAATTGCCTTTTTGAATATACCCTGAGAACCACAGTGAACTGACGACCTAAAAAAAAACAGCAAGTTTTGAATATACGAGAGCCGCGAGAGACCCAATTCCAAAGCTGAATGCAAGAAGGCTGACAAAGAAGTAGAAATAGCTAATCCTGGGAAAAGCAACAGAAAAAAGAAATATGGAGGAGATCAGTAGAGCAAATAAGTCAACCTTTCACCATAAGAAAGATAAGGAATGGTGCAGAAAAACGAAATAACCTTAGAACCTGGTGGCTTGTAATGCCGTAGGAAGAAGAAGCAAAAAAGAACTTATATCTTATGATTACGAACCTGTTTTCCGTAAGACCACTTTCTTCTAGTTTTTCATTCAAACTGGTCAAAAGAACATCAATGTTCTTAGCTTTCCTGATGTTCGTGTTGCAAGAGTGAGTTTCGATAATGAACACTACGTCCGTAGAATTGGGAACTTCCAAGACAAAGTTAAAGGTTCCCTCATCAACCGGCTCACCAGCGGGAGATATGCATCTGAAAATAATTTCATATCATTAAATAATTTTTCATAATTATTATAGAAGTCTTTCAAAATGATTGATTTGTAGACCGCAATACTTACTCCATGCACTTTTCGGGTGTTCTGATAGGGATGTGGTCAAAAAGACAAATCTCTCTGTAGGCATTGGCCAGCATGCAGGGGTCCAGACCTGCCATGCACTCGTCGTAGAATGAGGAAACTTTGATCTGAAATTAAACAAATATTTTTGCGATACTCTTTATAATAACAAACCAAATTATTATTAATAAAACTCGTAGATAGAATTCTTATTTCCGCTTTTTATTTTTAAAATTGTTAGTGATATTGTAGACAGCCCTGAATTATTAAGCTTAATTACTTTCCATATACCAACAACAACTACTCGATCTAAAATTATTTTTAACAAAAATATCAGGACTGAGCCATTTAGATACTCGCTTGTAGGTGCATGCAGTTGGAAATGCTTTCTCATAAGCTGTATGCTGATGTGTTCAACTGCACGGAGGATTGTTAAAAACAGGCTATAATAACATACCTCAATAAACCAATGTGAGTATAATACCTACTATTCTACTGCATGGGTTTTATATGTGGGCGTATATTAATATAAATAAATAAATATCAGACAACTTATTGTAATATGGACCATAACATGATAGAAAGATTAAAAACGAAAAAAACTTTATTAGTTGTGTCAAAGCTTTACAGCTCATGATTAAAATTACTTCCAACAAAATAACTTATCTTATACAAACTGAAGTGGACTAACTCGTTACAACATGGCTCAAGCTATATTTTTGGAAGAGCTTTGATAAAATAGACTGTCAACCAATCCAGTCAGCACACGCAGCACAGTAGTGGAGGAGTCTGGTTCATAATGGAGTCAGGGGTCAAGAAGAAGAACATTGAATAAAATAAAATATTTACCATTGGGAAGCATGCTTTCAGCGGAGACACCTTGCTCATAAAGTACGGCTCGCAAACCGTCTGATTGGCGGCCCGATTTTCCAGCCCAGGATTGGTGAACGCTCCTCCAATCAGCTGCCAGCTATTTGACAACTCTGCTACAGAAGAAGTTACTTTCCCCGCAGGAGTCAACATATCATCTGATGGCTCGTTGTTCATTGTGCCGACGAGGCCTCCCAATCGGCCGAAGTACCACCCTGAAAAATTATTGTAATAAAATTGATACTAACAAAAATAATAGAACAATAATAATTTAACACCGTAGGAAGGTAGAATACATCCATGTAATTCTTAGAAAAATTGACAAGAACAGATGAACAAGGTATGCAACAAATTTGTATGTGATTTCGAAAGCTAAATAAAGATTGAAGGAGAAGGTGGTTTGTAACTATAAGTAGGTATCAATTGAAAGGAGTAAATGTATGTCAAATAAGAAATATTGCAGAAGAGAATTATTCCTCAAATGTATTATTAAAAATACTTGAGACAGTGTACGACTTCAGGCTAACTTGAAGAAATACATAATAACATTTTCGAGAGAAATTCTGATTTTTCTCCATTATTGACAGCAAATTTTTTATGTAAAACATTCTTAGAAGAAAACAAAAATAAGTAAATATCATGTATCTTACCTTCAATTGTAACAATGCATGTTTTGAAGTGGAACATGCAACGAACAACAATTCCTTGGGAGTTTTCAGCTGTTATTTGCTCTTCGTCTCTTTCGATTGTCCAATCGTCAATTTTTTCAGGAAGGGTCAGGACATTGGCATTTCCAACCGAAGCAGACTGAAAAAAAATCAAATGAAGTGTTTTCCTGGTGTTATTATAAATTCAATAAGTAACCAGATATATCTTTTCCAGAGTTCTAGAAAGGTAATCTAAGCCTCGCTTTTGTGAGAGACCACCATTCAGTATCAAAAGTCACTTTGCAGTAAAAACAAGTAGGTTATTAAGAAAACAGTGTCAGCCGGTGTTCGGCGGGTGTTTCTCCCTGGCATTTTATCCCCGTATACTAAGGGTTAAGAATGCTCTCAAAATAAGGTGTTAGAAAAAATGCTCAGTATTCCATATTCTGCCAGGCACACTAATATGACCATTCTGGAAGAGTTAGAGTTAGGCCGAGATATTTTGGACACGTTACTCGGCAAACAAACAACTCGAACCTGGAGGAAAAAAAAACATGGTTACTGCCAAAATGAAAGGCAGGTGAAGCAAAGGAAGATTACCGATGCTTTGGAATGACCAAATATTGAATGTTGGTGTCCCTATTTCTACACGAAGAATTCCATTACCAGGGAAATTTTAAAATTGGAGTGGGGTCACCATCACCAAAAATGAGGCAACGCAAAAGATATACTTTAAGTTGCATACCTCCTCAAACAGATCAATCTTGATCAAGTTCTTTTTGCCCAGGATAACGAGGTTGTATTTGTTGGGGGTGTCGGACTGCATGAGAATGGTGAAGTTTCGTTGCAAGAAGTCCGCAGCCAGCAGGAATGTTCCTGGCTCAGTCATAGTGAACACACGGCGGTCCAAGGTCACGATAGTACCGTGCCCTGTCATGATGGCGCTGCCTAGAATCACAAATAATTTGAAGAACAAAATAATTAGAAAAAATATTATGAAGAATGGATGGAAGCTTGCTGGATTGAGAGGTGTTTTAGAGGTGCTCAAGGAAATGAAGAAATTGAAAAATCTGGAGAAAAGTTCAGAGCAAACAATTTTCGAAAGAGAATAAAAAATTGAGGTTGATATTGACAGATGTAAAACCCACAATGACGGATAACTAAGATTAAAAGAGAGACATAACATCATGAGAAGAATAGTTTTACAAGCTGTTTTTCCCACTGCTTTTTTTAAAAATATTTATTTTAATTTTAGGAATATTGAAAAGAAAAGAAAAATCATTGCCACTCACCAGTAAACGGTGGCATAAGGTTGTATATATCCATGTAGGGCTTGAACTCGTAATAGTAAGACATGAGAGTAAAGTTGGATAAAATCCATGTGTCCAAGAGGTCGTGAATGACCTTGTATTCCTCGACCTGGCTGAAGTCCGGAGTTCTGTTGAAAGCGTGCCAAGGAACGGGCAGTTTTTGCTCCAGTAATAGTTGGCCTGTTCTAGGGTCAAACACGAAGTTGGTCTTCGCTTTACGGTGCCTGAAAAATACAAACAATTTTATTTGATTTAAACAGGTTGAGAGATAAAAAAAAATCCATTATCCCGAAGATAATCATCAGGAAAACAAATGTTCTCCGTGATATCTCAGTTTTCTAACAACCCACAAATCAATCCGAAGAAATGTTTCTACAGCAAATATATTTACATCTCTTCATTTTGCAGTGCCGTCTTGGCTCCTTCAGTGAGCTTATTCCACATTGTACGGGCTAGCACCTCCAGTCCTTCTCCAACCCTGAAGTAGTCGTACCACCACTGCAGCCTAGTCTTGACCTCCCAAAACTGAAAACAAATTGAATAACAAAACATTAAAACAATAATGTTTTTAGCAAAGACACTTTAAAATTCACTGTTGGCATTGAAATGTTACCTATAAAAGAAGAGGATACGAGGACAGAGCAGACTGTGAAACACTTATAATCATGATAAAGAGGATGAAAAAATTAGAAGAGTACTGTTAAACAAGCTATTGAAATCGAAACCAGTTTAGAAAGATATGGCAGACCCATGAAATAAATTAAAATACCTTTGATTTGATGAAATGCACAATCTTAAGTTCTTGTAGTTGGTTGAGCTCGCTGAATATTTCCATGAATATTTCCTTTAATTCCTTCTGGAACGGAATGTGAACCACAATCCTTTCATTCAAAAACTCGATAGCCATGGCCGTGCACTTCTTTATGTTTGTTACAGCATCGTTATTCCTCATTTCTTTTAAAAACCTAGATTAAAAAAAGGAGTTAGACAGAATTATGAAATTATACAAACACTATACATTGCAGGCTTTTTGAATGGATGTGTGTATATAATATAATATTGATGGAAACAAGAAAAAGTCACTCACTTATCAACTTCCTGAGTAAACGATGAAAACAGATTGAAGTACGGTGATTCTGTCAATTCATTTGTCCTGGCATAGAAGAAATCTATCACCTCTCCTCCCACTTTCCAAACAAAGGTCTCTGCGTAATGAATAAACCTCAAGAACGAGGGTTCCATAGACTTTAGAAGGCTCTTCCAGAAATCATTCAATTTTCGCATACTCTTCACCCACGCTTTCTCCACATAATTTATGAAGTTCAAGTGCAAATCCTTCACAAATGAATCGTATTTCAAAATTCCAGCTTCCATGAAGTTGGATACTTGTTCCATAAGATCTGCTTCCAAAAGTGAATTAATTTGTTCCATGAACTGAGCATAAGAAGTTTTGACCTTTTCTATAATCCACAGAATTCCGTCTCTCAAAGATTTGCCGGTCTCTCCCATGACTTGCCACATCTCACTGACGATCTTCGGCAGACTTTCAATGTGATTTCTTAAAGACAGTTGGTCTATAACGTTCAAAACAAACTCAGTGATGTCTTTGGTGTAGAATTCATTGGATTCGTAAGAGTCTTCGAGGAATTTCTGGAACTCGTCCCAGTCCTCTTTGACGACATGGAGATCGTTAAGATCATCCAAGAAATCACGCACTTTCAATTTTGCTTCAGTCCAAACGTTTTTCAAAACATCATGAGTTTCGATAGGAATACTCTTCCAAATTTTGAGAACTTCATTAGTTTGAAGGTACAGGTCTTTGAGTGTATTAGAAACCGATGTTTTGACTTCTTGGTACATCTCTGGTCTCCAGCGTATCTCACTGGTGAGAAGTCGAGAGTGGTTGAGACGAATGTAAGAAGAAACGTCAACTGTTTTGACGTCTTCAAAGTCTCTCCACGCGCCCAATTCTGCAGATCGAGCGTCGTTTACTTGACCAACGACATGGAAAGAAATGTCTGAAAAGAAATAGTTTAAATTTACTATATATATTTTGTTAATACCGTAATGGTGGAGTATTACGTGTTTGTGATAGTACTCTACGTTATCACATTAGTAACAACTGGAGAATGTAAAGTATAAATTGGCAAAAACGGTGAGTAGTTCACCAGACACTAACTTTGGTGTACCACAAGGAAGCACGCTGGGTTCTCTTCTATTCATAATTGCATAATTTAGCATAATTTATCAATTTATCATTTATAATTTATCAACATAATTTATCAATTTATCACTTATCATCAGTGAGTTATGTAATAAGTATAAAATAAAAAAGATGAACCATTGAAGGAAGAAATGGAAAAATCACAAAACTGTACTTATTTCTGTACTTATTGATTGATGTATGAGTGTACTTATTTCTTACCGTCACTCCTGTTGAAATGGGCCAAAACAGACTTATCTTTAGTGGAAAAGAACCAAACTCCATCATCTTGACCGGTAGTCCTGTTGACCTTAGCCACTACTTTATATTCGGGAGCCATAATATTCCACGACGTATTCAGTTTGTACCAATCTTTTTCGTTTATCTTCTCAAATTTGACGGTGTGATTTTGTAGGTCGATGAGGAGGTTGGTCTCCCGAACCACTTGGTGGAACAAAGACTTCTGATAACTGTAGTAATGTTTCAGGTGATATAGTTGATAGTGCATGTTGAGGTTTGACTTCACCTTGAGGTCGAGACTTGTTGCTGGGTGATTGCAGTCCAATTCAAACCTTAAAGTGAAGAATTACGTCGCATTAATTTTGTAAATTTGCTATCTTATTCTAGTGCCACTGTAATATGGTGGTAGAAATACTTTAAAGAGACAAAATAAATATTATTTGGTCACTTACTGGTAATCTCTGAGGGGTCCAACGGAGTTATCTTTCACCACGGAGTTGAAGGACAATCTGTCTTCCTCGTATTTAGAATAGTCTACTGTTACGGCAACCTTGGAGGTCAGTGTGGCGTCACTTGTGTATTTTCCCAAAAAGGTTACGTCCTGTAATGTAAGCAATATTATTTTATTTAGCTTACTTGTAAATATATATATATATATACATATACACATATCCTATGAACCCTGGCACCCCTGGTAAGTCACCAATCGTAGCGAACCAATCCAATAAACGGTCCCCGGGGCGGCAGTACTCATACCTGCCTTCCAAATTGAAATAAATGCTTCCCGGGGCGATGATAGCCATACCCGCCTCCCAAATTGATAACACACAAAGTTATAAACAGATGATTAGTTGGTAAATTACTTTAGATTATATTACTGCCGCAGAGATAACAGGCCTCTTTCTTTGTACGAAATCTGAATAAATGAGCTTTATCACAGTACTGGGGACCATTTTCGTGGCATTATCTCAAACCGAGCGGGTTTGATTCAAGTTATCAGTGATTGCAAAAGTGTCCGTGAACATTTGGAAGCTTTATCTCCTAATAATCTGGGCATTTGAAAGAAGTTTCTCATTGTATCTGTGTACCAACCCTACAATAAAATATTACAGTCAACACAGATCTCCAGGGAGCCTGAGTAGTTCTTCTGTTGGATTACTGAGAAACTCCCTGTTTTGGCATTTCTGGAGATGGCAAGAACTCTCCAAGGTTTGTAATGTCAAAACATGATATCATTTCTTTAAATTCATATTTTTGTAGAACTCTACTTGACTTTACCACACGCTCGGTATATTAATGCAGAAATTGAAAAAAAAAATTGAAATCATCGGCTGGATTTATAATAACAGTTGAAACAGAATAGGTTAAGTTAGGTTAGGTTAGTTTGTGACAGGTTTGTCATTTTTTTCTTGGCTTATCTTTAATGCTCTGCTGCTTTGTCATGGAACCAAAAAAATACCTTGCTGAATGAAGGGTGCATCAGTGACAGTTTAAAATCATGGAGAATCTTGTCGGGCAATTCTGGGTTAGCCCAGCGCCCCTCCAGCCTGACGGTCTTGTTCTCCTCGTGTAGAGACCAGTTGATATCAGCCGTCCCCTCCAGCAGATTAGCCTTCAGGTGATAGTCTGATACCACGGTGAAGGAACGGCGCGGGTAGCGGACAGAGATCTGGACCTCTTGGCTCTCGTCATCTGTCTGGAAATTAACAATATTTATGAGAATCAAACAAGAAAAATAACCATAATAGCTGTAGATGCCTATTATATACGTAATCATACAACTAACATGTATGTACAGAAATCAGTTGGTCCAGGTGTGACAGACATATGAATCCGTCCCTCTGCGGTGCAAGGCGATGGATTGAGAATGCCCGGAATGATCTCCCTCAACCAGTCTCTCCTGATCCGGCCCGCCACGCACTAAGTTGGCAGAATTTTCTTAAGCACCATAAAAATTAATTAATTAAAAAAATATATGTAACTTACCTCTGTTTTGTTCAAAATGTTGAGGTCATATTGTAACCATACATCTGAGGCCCACTGCAATTTGGATCCTTGGAACAACTCCTTTTCTTTGGATTCGTAATTGTTTTCAAATCTACAAAAACAAAATAAGTTAATTAATTTTATTTTTTCCTGACGAAGGAACCATTGGTTTCAAACATGTTGACAATTTTGATTAAATAAGTGGTGTACACAGAGTGATTTGTTTTCATTTAATTAAAATGAATTAAACTCATACTATTTAAAATAAGTAAGTTTTAAGTAATTACATAAATCAATTTCAGATTTCTCAATATTGTGATTTATGGAGGTACAATGTTTTAACTATAAGCCATCGATATTATATAACTTATTTAAGTTCTTCGTCACTTACTTGACAGTTTTATCTCCTTGGATGGCCAGAATTCTGACCTGCTTTCCAGTATTCCAAGGCTCAATATCTAGCCTTCCTGTCAAGTTGAAATTAGTTGCGTTGTTCAATTCGTAGACAGACGCTTGTTTGCTGTCCTGAAAAAATAGATGAGATTTGAGTAACAAAAAAAAATTAGAATGTGTAATTCAGAAGCGGTAGAAGTGAAACTAGAAGGTCGCTTTCTTTTCTTTTGACTATTTATTTTAAAGTGGTTTTAAGAATGGATATTTTTTTACAAAAATTAAAATGTTAATTTTTTTTGGATTTCGTAGGATTCGAACTCCGTTTGCTCGATGTCTGGTCTCTCTGGCTGCTTGGATCAGTCCGGCACCTTAACCGTTGCACTACGGGAGGGTCGAGCCGAAGAGCGAATTTAGCGGATTATATTAGAACCGACGACCAATAATATAATAAATTTTAGTGACGTATTTCCGTTTCATCCGGAATTCTAATCACTAATGATGCTAAAGAAGTTTCACTTCAAAAATAGAAGAATAAAAAGAGACGGACCAGAAAATGGTTAAATGCCACGAAACCGTTTATCAGAAAATCTATGAAAAGAATGGGGTATTTCCACAAACCAGGTATACCGCTAAAAACATGTCGAAGATTTAAAGATTATTTTTCTGAACATGATTATCGCATTAAAAATGTTTAATTTTGATATTTTCATTCATAATTATTGATTTCAAAATACGCGTAAACGGAACGAAACGTAAACGGCCCATAACTGCTTGTACGATTCATGACGTCGCAAGAGTCGCCGTTCCGAGGTTTATCACCGTGTTACTATCAAAAATCTAAACATCCTAGACTTGTTCGGGGTTATGGACGGTTTTATTTCATATTTAAGATGATTGTTTATGATTGTATTATGTTTCTACAGTTTTATATAATATTGTTCAGTTGTAATGACTGACAGTAGTATTTTTAACGGTGTAATCCGACAACTTGCCTAAAATAGACGCTACAATGAATAACAATAATTTTCTAAGCCCTAAATTTCGGGATTCTAAGACGATATGGTAATGAAAACATTTTTTTTACACAAACTCTCATATTATATACTTTATATACTGGTTTCAATATTTTGACAAAATAGAACTAATTCCGGCCCTTTTCTTGTCTTGATTTAAAATAAATAAAAAATATATTTTTAAACGTTTATCATAAAATTTATATATACAATTTATATATACATATTAACGCCGGGATTGCTAGTCGAGAGCCTTACCCCTCGACCACGGAGGCAGTCATTATTGTGTAGATATCCATCTTACGACTGTAAACAAAGGTGTTTCCACGTTTAAATTATGAATTTAAATAGTCAATAACGAAAGGTTTTTTTTGGTACACAGTCGATATTTTTTGTCGCCTTAGAAATGGTCGTTTAAACATCTTATTTTGGGTTTTTCTTGTAGTATCTGTAAACATGTCTACCAAACTATACATGTTTTGCAAGTGGGAAAATATAGGATAAATATAAAGATATAATTCGAGCAAACTAGAAGTCAATAAATAACACCAAGTACAACACGGACTCACTATAGGCGGCGATCACATGATGAGAGGCGCCTGTGACGTCACAGAGTGACTGGTGGCAAAACCATCGTTTTGGTGGCATTTTAAAAAGGCGTATTTTAAAACGTTATAGAAAGTTAAGTCGTCGTCATAAAAATAAAATAAAAATTCCGTTATCATCGTAATTTTTTGCTTAATTTTTTTCAATAATAAAAAAAAATTGTGGAAATACCCCATTGGAAGAGTATGATTTAAACACAAAAGACACTTACTGTATTTACTTTATCGTACTGATGAATGTAGTGCACTCCAAATGGCGTAAACTTCACAATATCGACGCTGATATCAACGGTATCTCTTAGCAAATTCCTGTCGCTGACATCAGAGATGCTCTTGAAAAAGCTTTGAACGAGCTGATCTCCATTATAGAACACAGTGTTATTTCCATTGCTCCATTTGTCAGCTTCAACATATGAATAATCCGTTACCATGATATGTCTGGTACTTAGCGGGACCTCAAGAGAAATGATTCCGTATTGTCCAACGGAATTTTGAAGTCCTTTTTTGACCTTGTGAGTGGCGTTTAGAAGGGCAGACTGATTGGGCCAGAACATTTGAACCATATTTTCGCAGAGTATCTCTCCATTTGTGATCCTGGCATCTGTTGCCAGCCACGGGAGGTTTTGGAAGGGTGTTGTTGTGTTGATGGTCCCGACTGTGTATTTTAAACCCCCGTAAGTGAGGTCAATATCGACCAGTTGATGGGACGCGGGGTAGCAGACTGTACCACTGAAATAGTAAAAACAGATTTAATATTTCTGCATTAAGAAATATTGCAAACATTTGATGTTCATGGTAAAGTATTGTCTGTCGTCAGTACTGTGGTCATGAAAATAAACTGTGATGATGAGATCACCACCCGTTACGAAAATATTTTAGATTATTTATTCATTACAAAAACCAAAACAATTTCGTTAAGTTTCTCTAGCTTTTAACATCGAATTAAATAGTCCAAACTCGTTGTTCCGTACACTATACTACTCCAGCAGTGATCAGCGTTGTATCTACTTCAGCCAAAATTAAATAGTCTGCTTGAAAGATAGATGCACTTACATTAGAGAAACGAGTTCATCTGTTGGCTTGCTGTAGGTACCCTTCATCTTGAATGTTTCCTCTCCTTTGAAGGCTGGAGAAATTAAAATATAGTCCACTCCGATAGTATTCTTCACCATGTCAACTTTGAGGAAATTGTCCACCTTTTCGAGAGAGTTTCCTACTCCCCAATCCACTGTGAAGTTTGTCAGGATTTTGTTCGTTGGCAGGAGAATCTGATGATGAAGCAAAAGAAGTTTTTAGATGTAACATAATATAAATGAGACTACCAAACCATAGCAATATCTCTTTCGGTTATCCATTGTGTTATGGCAGTACTTGTTTATTTTAGGTACGTTATGATGAGGTGCTTCTGCAGGGTATCCGATAAGTACTTTCAGTGTGGATGAAAGACCCCAAGGTTTCGATAATGGAACACCATGTTCAGTAAAAGTTCAAAGGTTTTCGAGTTAATTAAAAAGATGATTTTATGAATTTAAAAAAAATAACAAACTTGCTCGATCTCTTCGAAGCAATGGTTAAAAATGAAGGAATTTTCTTGGTCAGTTATTTTAAAACTATTTTTTAATTTATTTATTATTTATTAACGCCCTTTTTAGGAGCTTTTCCATTTGAATAGTAATATAAACATTATACAGTATTTGTTATGCATAACTGAAGCGTCTCAGTAACAACATTTTGTATTGGTTTAGAGATAAATGGACTAGGTAAAATTATTTCCCTCCATTTGTATTCTGAGCAAAGAGGAATACATAAGGTAGTTGGTCCCAGAATTTCTATTACGGAGTGGAATCCAAAAGCTTATCAATGCAATCAATTCTGGACTGTCAATTAATTATTTTAAATTTTATGTAGACATATCAAGTCAATGAAAATCCTTCTGCCTGATAAATTAGGCATATTCGTATTGTGTTGAGTTCGACAAAATTGCTGGAATACCCATTTTAAAACTTAGAAAAAATAAGAATTTATTTTGTATTCTTTCAATAGCTTGGACATAAATATTATAATGTGGGTTCCAGACGGGGGAAATAATTGCAGTGTTATCAATAGTACATTGCTGTATTTTTATTAAAATAATTAAGTTTAAATTTGTGTTTTTGGATAAATGAACATTTATATGATAACTTCATTGTTAAAATGTTGAAGAAGTTTGTGCATAATTTTTATTTTATGAACCTACCTTGCCCGTAGCCGAGGCGACGTATTTACTGACGTCTGTGTTGTATTTGGCGGCAACAGTCTTAAGTCCAGCCACTTGGTTGGTGTAGCTCATTTCCACAGAGTGAACGTCCACATTGGGCTTGGGGAGAAGGATATTCAAACCAAAAGCCATCTTTTCATTGCCATCGGTGAGTAGAGAGGTGTTAGATCCACAGCTAAAAAAATAAATAAGAATTTTTTGTTTGCAAACAGTTTTGGTGCAGGTTCTCCGCAAAGCAATACATAATGTTTTTTGTTTGCAAACAGTTTTGGTGCAGGTTCTCCGCAAAGCAATACATAATGTTTTTTGTTTGCAAACAGTTTTGGTGCAGGTTCTCCGCAAAGCAATACATAATGTTTTTTGTTTGCAAACAGTTTTGGTGCAGGTTCTCCGCAAAGCAATACATAATGTTTTTTGTTTGCAAACAGTTTTGGTGCAGGTTCTCCGCAAAGCAATACATAATGTTTTTTGTTTGCAAACAGTTTTGGTGCAGGTTCTCCGCAAAGCAATACATAATGTTTTTTGTTTGCAAACAGTTTTGGTGCAGGTTCTCCGCAAAGCAGTACATAATGTTTTTTCGCTATTTATATTGATGCTCTGCTAGCTCCTCCCAAAATACTTAAACTTATTCGGAAATAAACATATTTTACATTGTTAAAGATCAACATCAATAATAAACACAAACCATATAAGTAATAGTGGACAGCACACCATCTGTATTATGTAACAAATCAATGTACAACCATATACGTGTATACTGTAAAGTCATAACTAATTAAATGTTTAAGATGAAACACGGGCGTCGAGAAATTTGAATACAGTGAAATACTCTTAAAAAGTTCCCTCAAAAAGTTTCGTGGCTTAAGAAGTTTGGTTTTTCGGTCCCTCGATCCAAAATTGGCACAATCTTTCCCAAATGTAAGGTTTTCCTGTTTAAGAAGTTTGTTTTTTCCGGTCCCTTGGAAAACTTCTTAAGAGGGTTTCACCGTAATAGGTATTTTTCTAAACTGTTGTTGTCACTGTCATTTTATGCCTCCGAAAACCGAGTAAAATAGAAAACTGCACGTCAGGCTGATTATATCTAAATAAAATCTTTAATTTCATAATTCTACTCGAAAACTGGACCCAATTTTAGAATTTTTCACTAACTGTAATAGAAGAAAATATTCTAAGTCTAAATGTTTCGATTTTTTTAAAAATACATTCATTAGTCGGTTTACTGCACATCCGTTGATGGCGTTCAAACCAGAGGAATCAAGAAAATTTAATTTAATGATTTAAGAATTAACTTATAAAAAAAAAACACAACAAAATGTACAGACATAGTGGTCGATATCTATACTCCATCAAAAAATATTTTTACTAATGTCAAAATCCAGAGAGAAAATTGAGGAATATGTTTGAATGGACAAAACGCCGCCAGGGTTCCTTCTTAAGCAGCGTAAATCTCTTGCATGTAAGTTAAGCGTAATAATACCCTGAAACTGTAGAAAACGAATCTAAATCATACAAGTAATCATTGTATACAAGCATAAATATATTTATAAGGTAATTTTTCACCTCCAAACTTGGTCTATATCAATATGGAATCCAATGGCTGAAATTTCTTTGACAACCCTCGGTTTCAATGTGGTGGAATTGTACAAATAGAATGCGTTCATATCCAGGCTTCGTTTTACGTTATTCACTTTGTGATAATTGTTAACCTGCAACGAAATAATACAAATTAGATGTACCAACTGCAATACTAATCAAGGGGAATATAAACTAATCATCATACCAATTCCCCTCACACTCTTTTGTTACATATTTTCTTGAAATGACCCAACTCAAGTATTCAATTAACATGGTTATCTTCTTCATCGAATAGCCAGATACTTCCAAAACTTTCTCTTCTACATCACCTTCCCCCCATTCCTTCGGCCTCACAACATATCCCAATTGAATGCCGCAATCTCACTGGCCTCGGAAAGTTGACTCTTCTGTAGTATTCGTGTTTTTTGATGCAGAAAAAAGTGTGGTAATGTGAGCAATTGTTTAGGCAATGATATTAATAACTTACCTTAAAGAAAAGGTTTTCAGCCAAAAAGCTCCACCTCACATCGCCTTCCCCTTGGAGTTGCGTCAAATTATAATTGCAAAGCAACGAGCCGTTTCGAGGTGATAAACTAAAAGAAATCAAATAAACAATGCATTAAGTGATATCTTCTTCTTCTTAACGTAAATTTAAAATTTTTCTTCAACTTGATAAGGTTTCTGGCATTCAGCTTTGGACATCCATCAAATGCCTCTAGTTTTCACGATTCTCGGCCTTCATTCAAAGCAAACCGTTCTTTTTGGGTTAACATCTTTGGGATATCCAATGGTTTTCTTTTAACTGTTCCAAGAAGACTTTTGGGCTTAGTTAAAATACAAATTTAAAAAAAGATTCCTTGCAGTAATATTATTTTCAGTTCTTACCTAACGTCAGCATTTGCGTTTATTCTCTTTAGATTTTGAAGAGGCGTGTTGGAGTCCAGGCTAAGAATAACTCTTTTATCATCAGTTATTTGAACACTACTCTTCAGGTACATCTCCTTAACATTTGGATTTGATGAGTCAATCTAGAAAAAACAACAATAACATTCATAAACAATGTTTTTCCTAACGGCGATATTTTAAAGTATTTAACAAAAAATTTAGTTCATTTGTTCTAAGGGGATATTTAACATAAAATTAAATCGTGAAAACTTTCGCCGAATTCTTTCGACACTTTTAATTTGAATTTTATGGTGAGGTGACCAAATGACAGAATTATACTCTAATTGACTACGAACAAATGAGACAAATAAAATTTTCATGACAGGAAGCGAATTAAAGTTTCTAATACTTATTAGATTTTTTAATACAAACCTTAGCTGAGAAGTCTTTGAATGTTTTTCCATTATTGAAGTTGAGATGAAGTGTAAACTGCAGAGCACCAATGATAGATGCTTGCATGTTGTACTTATCATTACCCTGCGATGCCTTCATGCGGATGGTATATTGTTCACCTTCGCCCATAGGTTTTAGCGTCGCCATAAGCTACAAAAAACATTGAGACGTTGGTTTGTTGAGACAAAATATGAAGTATTGCATGACAAAGATTTTTGGTTTCTCTTTTAAAAGAGTTTTGATAATACCCTTGCGTTGATATCTTTTGCTTAGAAAGTTTGGTGTAATTACCTCTATGGGGTTGGTTCCCACAATTTTTCCATTAACATTGTATGTATTGGAGTCGGTACGAAGTGTTCCAGTGATGGTCTCATTGTTAGTAACCTCAAATGTTAGATTCAAATTCCTGGAAGAGAATTTTAATTTATAAATAATGAACACATATACACAATTTTCCAAGCTCATACTGCAAAACTTTTAGGGGAGGGGGGGGGGGGGGAGTGATTTTGGTGGTTAATGATAATATTATCACTTAACTTATCAAAATCATCATTATTACGGCTAACCACTGGAGTGATTATAGTCGAAAAATGGACCACTTTTTCTGCGATTGATCGGTCCAAAATTGGAACCCATTTTCCTACCATTCCTAAAACATTTATGGTAAGTATTTAAAACCTTTCCATGGCCAGCCGTTTATTTTAAAACGTAGCTATTGAAATGTTTTATGTATTATAACCACAGATGTCGCAAATCCAAACTTCGTAGATTATTTTAGAACGATGAAATTTTTAAAATATTTTTTTCAGAATTTCTGATCAACTGTTTACGGTTAAAATGAAGTCCTTTTTCCGTAGATATGCACCTTTCATTAGTACCCTTTACACACAGAGTTTGGAGCGGGACGTGCCCCGCGCCACTTCAAGCCGCCGCGCAGAAAAGTCTCACAGTGAACTGCGCTGTAAACCGTTATCTTACTTTCGGTCTTTACTTTTCTGCGCGGCAGCCTGAAGTGGCGCGGGGCCACTTCAGGCTCCCGCTCCAAACTCTATGTGTAAAGGGTAATATTATCAAGTATACCACAGACAACATACAGAAAACGAAAATATTTTATGTTGACTCGAATAAGTACCTCACACGGAGTTTCAAAGTTACAAAGACGCAGGATTCGCGCGGTTATAAATTTTAAGATTTTTTTATATTTTTTTAATAAATTCTACAAATATGAGATAAACGATAAAATGCAGATTAATTCATTGGCTATATAGCATTATAATAAGTTTTATGTCTCTACGTTGGTATGATTTTTTTAAAATTCGAAGGTATGATTTTTTTGATGTTGGTGAAAAATTTAAAAAATGATCTTTAAATCTCGAGCAATCGAGGCAAATATATTTATTTTGCGTAGTCGCTCTAGTAGTTAATCGTACCTAAGAAATGGATTTCGCTTCTTCCTCGTCCAACCACTTAATTTTAGCCGTTAAAAATTTCTTCGTCCAGCAGATATAACACTAGAAGCCACCAGATCTATAGTTAAATGCCTACCACTCTACCAAGAAAGTTGTAGCAGTGAAATGTCTTCCAATAAGTTTTAGGTGGTCAAAAAGTTTAAATCAAATGAATCATCCTTTACCTGAATCCCCTGTGCGGACTGCTCACCACCACTGTGGAGTGTCCCTTACGCTTCTCGGCCAGCATCGTATAGAGCGTGTCCCTCGAACCCAATCGCGCTTCTGCCTTCAGCACACTGTATGCCTCCTCACTGGTTAACGCCAAGCTCAGCTCAGAGGGCGGGAAAACTGGGATCAGTGACACGTGCACCTTAGCGCGCAGGTTGTCCGACAGGCTGGTGCGCCACGATACTTCGGATATGAGCTGGGAACAAAGGTGGAAAATTAGTATTGAAAAAAAATGTGTATTGAAGAAGCAATGGTTGATGAATTCAACAACCAACAGGCGTATCACAATTTTGGAATTTTTTTTCAAATAAGCCAAAAACTTTTTGCCAGATTTTTACACATTTTATTTAATATTTTAATTAAACTTTTTTTTTTATCAAATTAGCAAAACACTTAATAAAATGCATAAAAATCCGACAAATAAATAGTTTTTTTGGCCCTCCTAAAAAAAATCTCAAGACTGTATGCTTGTTGGTCATCAGATCGACGATTTGGTTGTATATAGTCAGGATGCATTTTATGTCAAAGTTTACAATCTTTTAATAAGCGTCTTAATTGCTTAAACCGCGGAACAAAAAAAAACCGAAAAGACTTCATAATCTGCTCTTTCGTAGCAATCTTTTCTCATGAATTATTTGTTAGTGCCCATACATATGCAATACGAGTATGAATAATTAGTTTTGTGCATAAAGTGAATAATTTGGAAAAATAGGAGGTGGTGAAACTTACGAAGTTGTTTTGATTCCCTTGCTTAACTTGCAATCCGCACACCAAAGTGTTTTCCACATCAGAGAAGTCCTTTTTGAACTCCAACTTGATGTCGTAAGGCTGTATGTAGGGGGAAGTCAGGTTCAAGGAACCCGTTGTGGACACAAAGGTCTCATCCAACTGAAAAATAAAACAAAACTTATTACTATATTATTGAACACAGGTGACCAGATTGTGGAGTTATATTCTAGGAAGCTTCTAATGAGAGATGTGAACAAAGTTTTAGATGTGTGAATATTTATCGTTGGGAATTCTTACTTTAAAATCCAACATTTACGTAGCCCTGTTAGCAATGGAAGTTATTTGAGATACAGAGCAGAGTTTCTGGTAAAAAAAAAATGCCTAGGTCAATTTTTATTTTTTTATTTTTTATTTTTTATTTTGCATTGTACTCCCAGGAGTTAATAAACTCATTGCGGGCATGATACGCATTACATGAAACTTGCTGTATGTATTAAATGGACATATGATGGGGACATACACAACATTATTATTTCAGATAGTCATTAATAAGATGAAGTTTGAGCATGTTAGTTTGGGTCTTTTTACATTGACTTGCACGTTTGATCTCGTTGGGTAGTTGATTATATTTTGTGTGAGCTATGTATTCTAGGGATCTTAGTCCATATTTTGTTGATTTGATTTTTGGTATATGAAGTTTGTTGTGATTTCTTGTGTTGTGTTGGTGTACGTCGCAATTGTAATAGAGTGTAGTGTTGGAATGTGCCGAGTGTTGAATTACTTGTAATATAGTTTTAGTTATTTCAAAAGTGGGAATGGTATTAAAAGGAAGTATTTGGGTGTTTCTGTAGATGTCTTTGACATGTGTGTCCCAAGGTAGACTGAAAATATTTCGCAGGGCTCTATTTTTGACGACTTGGACTTCTGAAATCATTTTTTTTGTAGCAAATCCCCAGATTCCGGCAAGATATATTAGATGTGAGTGAATCATAGCATGGTAAATCGATTTTAATAGAGAGGGAGGAAGTAACCCGCGAAGTCTATATAAAACACCAGTTATAGGAGTAATTTTGGATAGAACATGTTTAAATTGGTGATTCCATGTGAGTTGTGAATCAATGAAAAGGCCAAGATATTTTGTAACATCAGCCCTTTCAAGGCGGTTATTATCAAGACTTATATTAAGACTTACATTTTTTTTATTTGCAAACAGTATGTAATGTGTTTTTTTTATGTTTAGGCTAAGTTTGTTTAGTCGCAGCCAGTTTGCCAGGCAAGCTATATCCCTTTCCATTTCCTTTTCAAGTTCGTTTAAATCATTATTGTGATAAAGAATCACTGTATCATCTGCATAGAGTTGTATTGTACCCTTAAGTCCCCATTTAGCAATATCATTTATATATATTAAAAATAGTAATGGTCCAAGTACGGAGCCCTGAGGCACGCCACATTTTATCGTTCCCATGCTGCTTGTCCCTTTTCCAACAAAGGTCTGACAGTATCGGTTAGAGAGGTAGCTACACAGTAACTTCAGGGGAGTGCCTACTATGCCTAGGTGTTCTAGCTTCTTTAGTAGTATCCCATGGTCAACCGTATCGAAAGCCTTTTTTAAATCTATAAATAAGCCTGCAGCGTGCTTACCCTGGTCTATATGCTTTTGGAGGGCGTATACAAAATCGAAGGCAGCACATTTTGTGTTAGATTGGTTTCTGAATCCATACTGTTGGGATGCGAGTAAATTGTTTGATAAGAGATATTTAGTGAGCCTAAGCTTAATAACCTTTTCAAAAACTTTAGAGAAGACAGAGAGGATGGATATAGGACGATAATTAGAAGGATTTTTTTTACAATCATCTTTGTAAATCGGAATTATTTTTGCTATCTTTAGTTGATCTGGGAAGATTCCACTATCCAGGGATTGATTAATAAGAAAAACAAGGTGGTCAGCTAATATATCTTTGCAAAAGTTCAGGTACACTGGTGTAATTCCATCTAAACCTGGAGATGCATTAGACTTTAGTTGAGAGATGATACTGAGAACTTCTGTTTTATTTGTGTTGGCCATATATAAGGACTGGATTGCTTTTTGGTCCGTGTATATAGTGATAGAATCATCTGGATATGATGCAATTGTAGCTGCTAAGTTTTCCCCAACTGATATAAAGAAGTTGTTAAAAGTTGAAGCTATCTGTGTTGGGCATGTTATTTCTTCATTCTTAATGAGAAGACATTCAATTTCATCTTTCTGGGGTGTCGAGCTATTTGTTAGAATTGCATTTATTATTTTCCATGTCTGTCGCGGATTACGCAGGTTTTCCTTAAATATAGTCGTGTAGTATTTGGTTTTAGCATATCTTCTATAGTTGGTAACTTGATTTCTTGTTTTATTTCTCAGTGCTGTGAATATATCACTTTGCTGATTTTTTTCCAGAGGTTAAACGCATTGTTGCGCTGTTTGATAAGTGCATTTAATTTTGCATCAAACCATGGAGTATTACCCCTCCGTTGGTCTCCTATGCGTAACTCAGATTTATGTTGGGATGATTTTATTGCTGTTTTGATGTATTCATTAAAATTATTATAGTTTTCATTGGCATTGCTGGTGGTTTCGTGTGGAAAGCTGTGGGATTCTAAATATGTTTTTAACATGTTTTTATCGGTTTTGGTGTTGTTTGAAAAAGAATGTATTCTATTATTAGTGTGATGTTTCAAGCTGTTTTGGTAATCTAATATCAAAATGTTATGATCACTTAGGTGGGCATCTATATTTGCAGTAGTTGAGGAAATATTTTGTCTGTTTGAGATGATATGGTCTATTAGAGAAGTATGGTCTATTAGAGAAGTAGAAATTTATTTACCTCGATCTGTCCTTTGGCTCCCAGCTGGCAGGACGGCACATCAATGCTGGCAGTGACCATTGTCAGAGATTCGTCAACATGAATGATCAACTTGGTCTTCAGATATTTCAGGGCTTCTAGGGTGCTGAGCATGTCTATACTACCAGTCCTGATGGAGTAAGTCTCGTCTTCTCCAACTTCATGCTCGTAGAAAGCTCGTAGAGAGTTCTAATAAAGAGAAGAGAAGAGAAGTCACCTTGTTATTAAATTAAAAATAACAACTCAACAGTAATAAATGCTTTGAAAAAATTTCAAAATCCTTGAACAAGCATTTGATAGGTAAGGTTAGGTTAAGTTTTGAAAACAGAGTTTGGAAAATTGTTCATTTTTTTTTATTACATTCCACACAGGAAGCCTTGAGGAAAAAAATTCCCCTCAGGCTCATGTCATCTTTGGGGATGCTTCAGGAAAGGAAGGAAAGAAAGTTCTGGGAAGCAAAAAGGTATGAGGGGTAGGTAGGAATCTGGGGGTCAGTATATCCAGTAGTGACGGACAAATGATTCCATCCCTTCCACTGTGGTAAGGCGATGTTCCGAGAGAGTCCTGCTGAAGAAATTAAAATGTCTCCCACAACCAATCTCTTCCGATCCGGCCTACCACAATTAGTGGGCAGACGCATTCGCCGCTAAGATTCTGACAAACCTCACCCCATGATTCCAGGCACCACTGCTAAATCACCAAATAAAGAGGTGTTGGTTTTGTTGAGTGAGTTGTTGAGTGAGTGTAGTTGGTTGAGTGAGCATTGCGTTTGGGTCCCACCCGGGCGTCCCGTGTTCGATTCCTCGGCTGGCTAAGTCCTCCATCACAACACAAGCAACATTTTCGGCTTTCTGTGGTGGTAGTAGGAGATTTTCAAACATTGTTGGGTTATTCGTAACCTGGGAATGTTTGTGTTTCTTTTAAAAAAAATAAAAAATTAAAAAAAAAATTATCCAATAGATGGTTTTCAGGGGCGGCCGAACCCATTGCTGCCTCCCAAATTGAAAAATTACCATCAACAAGAGTCCTAATGTAGAAAACATCAATGAAACCAGTATTTATTTAGAGTTCTTACCTCAGCCCAGACTGTCCCATTACCATTTAGCAAAGTAAAAGTCAAATTGTATTTTTCTCCTAGAATCATTTCAACAGTTTGGACAAAGTCCACTTCCTTGAAGTTCGCGAATGGTGTCTGAAGGGTGAGTTTATTTGTCATCGTCGTGAAGTCCTGTAAAATCAATTAATAACATTTAATAATGCAACAAAATTTTCCTTTTTCATGTTGTTTGATATATCTGGTATACTTACTTCCATGACAAACTTGTCTTTCAATGTGATAGTAGTCAAATTTGGAAGATTGAGATTGGCCAATATTCTGTAAATCTCTTCCTGCGCCAGACCTTCATTCTGAAAAGAAAAAATACGTTACGTCTTTGATTAAGATTAGGGCCTCAAATAAACTGAAACATTTATTTTCATTATCTATTAAATAAATAATTTAAGAAAGAACCTTCTAATTAATCACTGGAGCGATTATGGTTGAAAAATGGACCACTTCAATTTTTCTGCGATTGATAGCAGTCTAATATAATCAATTGATAGCGGTCCAATTTTGGAGCGCATTTGGAGGTTTACCATTGATGTTAAAATAAGAAAATCAACGCGGTTAACAAAAGGGATAGCCCTGAGCCAAATGGCGCCCGGTGCTAGTAAAAACCTCAAGGGCACTGTATTAGGTGTTAGGTATTGGTAAGTATATGCCTGGAGCAGACTGCTCTAATTGCGCCTACACAGGGACAGCCCCGTGTGACCCGCAACACATAAGTAATTCATTCATCCCCAAAGATGACATTGGCTCTGATGGGAATTGTTTTCCTCAGGGCCTTCTGTGTGGAGCTAATGTCAAAAAATATGCTAATCCAAAAACTTTTCCGATTCTTCGAACACAAAGCTTGAAGATATTTCCAATCAAAACTTTTTTTACATAATAATAATTATTGTATAATTTGAATAGCGCCGTTTTTGAAAAATCAGCTCAGAGATGATAATCAAATATTTATTACTTGCTAGGCTTTTTCTTATACCTTTCGAAGCTGGGCATCGAATGTGATGGTGGAATAATATAGCGTGTCTACAACAGCCAACACATCAGTGGAGAAGTCCTCCATCAGCTGATCCCTCCCTGCCTTGGAAATGCCCATGTACTTCTCCTCAATTATCTTCAGCAGGCCTTTTCCGTTGTCTCGTATCAACACCGCCACACCGAGCTTAAAGAAAATTAAATGAGATAAGCAAAACAACATTTTTTAAACACAACTGAATAGAATCAAAAATTGTTAACCTGATGGATGCCACCGTATCATATATGAGATTTTGACAGCGATCCTCTTTGGGCTGACGCGAATATGATCCATGATATTTTACAGTTGGAATTCCTTGGAAATATTAAAAAAACTTCATAAATGTTTTCTGTTACATTGATTTTTTAAAGGGTTAATGTTAGTAATACGAATGCGGCTGAGAAAATCAAGACAAAATATGATAAAGTGACTAAAAATTTGTTGATTTCGAGGTTTAGAATCAGATTTGAGTTTTATATTTACTTACGATAATTATTGACTTTGCAGTCGCCCCGATTGACACTAAATGCAGGAACAGAAGATCAACATACCTTTAGTTTTGAAAGCCTTATAGACACTTCCGAGTCCAGACCTCCCCTGTAGATGTTCTTAAGGACTAGTCCATTCTCTTCAAAGCCTTGCATGGGGGTGAACAACTTGTAAAGATATTGGAAGTCTGCTGCAGAGTTGAAGTGCCAAATGCCGGTGAATCCAAACTTGAACTTCTCCCATCCCAAACGAAAATCGATCTAAAAATAAAATTATTTTATGGAAGTATTATTTTATTTCTTATATTTCTTGTTCCCTCCTCTATTGGAGGTTGGATCACTCATACCAGTCATGTAGGAGTACTACCCGCTTTATCAATCTTTCTCCTGATTATCAGTGGAGTAATCATGTTTTTTTTGGTCGTCACGAAGTGACAAAGCTAATGAAATTTAATTATTAAAGTAGGTATATAATATATAAAATATATTTCTATACGGTGTGAAAACATGGACACTTAGCCAGTGAAAGAAAGTGAATGGATGCCCTCGAAATTGGTACATTGGTGTCTGCACATCTTCTTGCATGCAGAACCGCGAAGAGTGGAGGAGCTTTGTCCACCACGGAAATTGGAGTAGGGGTCATGATCCTCAGCAATGAGGATAAGACTTTAAAAGGAGTCATATATTGGGGTAATCAGACATATGTACAGTTTATGTAGTCAGAATTAGCAATTATGAGGATAAGAATTTTTTGGCCAAATCTCAGATCCATTTAAATCCCGAATTTGCTCAAACTATTAGTAATTTTTAAAGTTTTGGGTCTAGCCCAATTTTTGGCATTTCGATTAAGAATACCTATCTGTACAGGGTATTTCACCCTTCAAAGATTCTAACTTCTGTGTTAAGTGGGTTTTCTAGTCTTGATTTTTTTTCTTCATATATCGATAGCTTAGATATTCAAGAATATCTCCTTAAAAGGATTTTTAGAAATTCGAATTATTTTAAAAGTTACAGCCATTTTAGTGTCGTGGCAATTCGACCGGTTCATACGGAATCTAGCTAGAATTTAAATACAAAACACTTTTTCTCGAAACCGCTTTTTTTGAAACGTTTGTCACGAAACCCCAAGTTCTAATTGACCGATTTTTTTATACACCTCATTATGGCAAGAACCAACAAAAAAGTAAAAATTTTAATTTTTACTACGTATTTTTAAAAAATTCGAAAAAGTTAAATAACAACTGAAAAAATCAATTTTTATTTGAGTAGCCGCCATTCGGCGAGATTTTTTTTTTTAAAATTTTTTGTTGGTTCCTACCATAATGACATTTGTACTGATAAAGAAGCTACCTTTTTTATTTTCAGATGACCAGAAGGGTTGAAATTGTGACAAGATGGATAAGCTCTTTTTTCCCCTCTCTACTTTAACAGCGTGTAACTTCTTGAAATATATAAATATACATTTTTTTAAAAATTCTTTTTGAATTCCTAAAATATAAATAAAAATTATTATAAAAAAAAATGTATGCTTAAAATATCAATGGTTTCTTTTTTCTTGACTGAAAAAACGCCCGAAATTCGGGATTCTAGACTAGAATACCCCCTTAAAGCTTGGATTAATGTTAAAATTTCCATGTCATACTCAGTTAAGTAAGGTAAAATGAAGAAAGCATACTAACAAAACATTCTAAATATAATTTATTTGTTTATTCTAAGTTTTTTAAAAAAGCTAATATTTGTCCCATACCTCTTCACTATTTTTTTTTGCAGTGATCATCGTATCCTGCATGAAATCAATAGGCAGAGCCACGTGTGCAAAAATGTGGAAATCTTTCATGGAGTCCATTTTCAGCAAGAGCTCAGTACCCGCAGTCATGTTAGGGGTCTCCAGCATGGCCACCATGTGACGGTCCGTGTCGACAAATCCGAACCTGCCAGACATGAGGGTGAGGATGGGCGTTGGAGTAGTCACGTTGAAGACAAGCATGCTGTTGGTTATGCGACGTATATGGCCTGGAATAAAAAAAAAATTACCTAACTAAATATCTAACTTAACCTAACAGGAATTTTTCTGTAGGGCAGAGGAGATGGAGAGTTATCCAATTCTTTATTTTGGTGACCACTTGCTTCATTCAAATTCTCACATCATTTAATGTTTAATTCATTCTCTTCATCATCTTTCAGTTCAGTTTTGGATTTAGGTTTTTCCTTTTGTTGGCGCGCTATCTGTACTAATTAGATAATGTAATACCATTTAAATCTTTACTGGCAAACAGTTCTTACTCTTTCCTTTTCATACTCTCCTACGTTGGTATTTTTCAAATATTTGATTCATATCATTGACAGGGCTCTCCCATCGTCTTTTTCTTTCTAATTGCATGTCAAACATGATCCAGAAAATATTTTTTTTAGTTTGTTCATTAGCTCTTCATTACCAAATCATCTACGTCCGGTCAGTTGCTGAGTGGGCATTGCGTATGTGTCTCACCCGGGCTTCGATTCCTCGGCTAGCTAAGTCCTCCATCACGACACAAGCAACATTTTTTGCTTGCTGTGGTGGTAGTAGGAGATTTTCAAACATTGTTGGGTTATTTGTAACCCGTGAACTTTTTTTTTCTTTGGTAAAAAAAAATCTCCAATCCAAATAAGAATTTTATTATATTTTAAATTGGAAGTTAAAACTGGTGATGTCACCAAAATCAATTATTTTTAAAAATTGGGTTCAAAGGTGTCATAACGTTTATTAAAAAACATGTTTGGAAGGAATCTTACCATCAACTGTGATTGTATAAACCTTATCCTCCAGGTCCAAGTGTGTAAGTCCCTGAACGTCTCGCTTTTGACTGAACATGAATTTTGTTACCAAGAGTCCGGTTCTGTAGCCCTGTTAAACAAAAATAGTGAGTAAACAAAAACAGTGAGTAAACAAGAACACTTTAAATAACAAGATTAAAAAAAAATTCTACACTTACTGCCCAAGGTGATTTCAAGCCAACACGCCCCGATATATTGTTAGCCGTTGGAGTTCTTTCGATTGTCCATGAGGAATTTAGCATCGAAAGCCCATCGTTGTTATACTAGAACAAAAATAATCACTTTAATATGTGAATTCTAATTGTTATAATTAGAAAAAGGTTGCAACAAACATAATTCTACATACCTCAAAGCTCAAGAATGTATCAGCACTTTTCCTCCACAAATGGTGATGTTTTGCCACAGCATTTACCGTCGGTAAGGCCGTGAGAGTAGAATTCATGAGAGCCTCTATTTCAGCGAATACCTAAAATTCAACAACGAATTTAAATGGAGCTCTTTGTGCACACTACTCAAACCTAAATTCCTCAACGCACTCATTTTTTAATTAATAGAAGAACCAAAAAATGGCCAATGTCACCACGGTCTTCAAAGACAGTTAAAATCTCTCAAAAGCAACCAAACCCCTAAAAAATTATTGTTCTCATCAGAATGGTGTCAAGCTATCAGTCAGACTGCTGGGATTTCAAGATGAACAGTTAAAGGATTTTTAAAATTTTTTAAGTTGAATTTAATGAAGACTTAGACAAATGGAGCCCTAAAAGAAAATACTGTCTAGCGTACCACCAGGGTGAATATTTTGTAGAATGTGTCCAAAAGATATGAAAATGAATCATTTGAAGAGAGTCAGAAAAGTTAACCTCATTGGTTTTCAGCATATAGTTTCCTTGAAGACCGAAAACAAGTCTCTCTCTCTCCCAGGTCATGTTTCCGCCTAAGGATTGCAAATTGTCTACATAACGCCACCTGGAAGTGAATAAAAGTGTTAAATATTTAAATACAAATTAAGAATTTTGATAAAAAAATTAAGTTCTATGAATTTCATAAAATAAAAGTAAAATTAAGTTTTTGCAGCATAATCAGGAAGTGTTATTAAAATCTCATGGCTTACACTAGATTGAGGCTTGTATCCCTCCAGCCTTGGAACGGCGTGTCCATATCAGAGAGCAGTGCGTATATTGTTTCTTTCTCCATCTCCGAGTAGATCTTCACTCTCCAGTGGATATTGTCATCTGGAGACCAGCCAAGCTTCACCAGCCATTGACACAGCCAATCTGAAAAAAAATATGGTCAGAAGTTTGCATTTTATTAGATATTACTGTCCCCTTTAAATGTAACATTATTACAGCAATGAAGATTAACATACTAGGCTCATACCGATATCATGGTAGTCGAAAATACATTATATAATGCAATACTATATATAGACGTAAAAAATATATAAATCTTAACAAAATCACCACCATAAAATAAAGAAATGAAAAACGAAAACAAAAGCTTCACAAAAATATTAAAAAATACAATTAAAAAAAATGGTTTATTGATAATTTTAACCGCAACCGATACAACAATATAAAATAAAATCCAAATACAATAACTGTTGACACAACTAAATGCACTTTCTTCTAACAAATGTTCCAGCATTCCTCTACCCAGCCTGTTATCCAAGTACCTGTCCCTATCTGACAGTGTGTAGCCAATACCTTTATTATAGTTTACCAACTCCCACATGGTTGTGTCAACTTGAAAAGTTTATAATTCTTAATTAGTGTCCACAAATTGATTTGCAGAGAATAGATGCAACTACAATAACGTAAAAACAATAACAATAAAATAATAAAAATAGAAAGTAAGAGAATTGGAAAATATGTATACATAAAATAGTGTTAAGAAGTCACGCATTCGTTAAAAATTGTTCCCTTGATCCAATGTTGAGCACCGATGGTTAAAAAGGGATATAGTATTATGTATTTGGTTTAGATTCAGGGCTCAATGCATTGCACATTTTAGGAGCGACGAACTGAAATAATAATTATTAGGGAGCAAATGTGGTTCTAAATTTTTTATTTGTAAGTTAAGTTGATAATGTCAAGCAATTTTAAATAATTAATGAAACATACCTTTTATTAAGAAATCTATCTCTCCATTGATTAATCTACCAGGGTAGAAGAGCAGGAAAGATCCACCATAGTTAAGGGGCCCTTTGTTGAGCAGCTCCATGGCGACGCTGACTTTCTGGTTAGGATCTCGGTTGGCATCCCAATTGATGTCAGCATTTAGTCTCTTAACATGCGGCCGGTTGATTTTAGAGTATGTGATGTGGATGTCTCTTAACCTGAGTACAAATTGATCAAAAATGAAATAATAAAAAGTAACGATTTGATTTGAAAAAAAAATCTTAATCTGGTGATTAAAAGTATTTAAAGCGATAACTTACTGATCAATGTGAATATCTGCCAGGATACTAGACTCGTTATAGAGGTCTGCAGCAAGACTAACGCTATAGGACTTTGAAACAATGTCCAGTTCTCCGTAACATGTAAAGTTCTTTTCCGAGTAGAGTACGTAGCGGCTCACTAAGTTGTAAAGGTCTTTCTCTTGCTCTCCCTATAAAATAAGCAGTCATACACAGATCAGATAGTTTCAAAATTTAATACAGAAAAAATAAAATGAATATTTGATGCAATAATTGCTGACCTTGATGTTTAAATTGAACTGCCTACTATCCTGGGTGTATTTGGCTTCAAAGCCCACTTCCTTGAAAGTAGTACTTGTGACGACGGCTTTCAGTCGTCTCGATGCTAAATGTGAAGTACTTTGCTCATGGTAAACAGCCACTATGCTAGCATCTGTTCCGGTGAACCAAACACCTTGTGCCGAAATCTAAAACATAAACACAAAACATATTACAATAATTTATCATTAGAAATATTTATTTTTAGAAATTTGATGGAGTACCACAGGGATGCGTGACTGGACCACTCAAAAATTCAATGAATGGGAATGTGAAAATGCTTATTTCCTATCCAGTGGAAAGTTGTTCTCTAAATTTCTTTTAATAAAATTTTATAAGTCACTTATGTAGTTTGGTCCGAAAAGTCAAGTTAGCGAAGATAAAGCGAACAGTATTCTATTTCTAAATTGTTACAATTTTTGTGTTTGATTTTGTTGACTTACTTTTAGTAAAGTAGATTTTTTTACAGTGATTGCACAATTTTTATTGAATCTGGGTGTTTTAAACTTCATCAAATCATATGTGCGTCACAATGCTGTAATGTGTGGTAGTTGATCACAATTTAATTAATAACTGAAATGGGGCACGTCCATCACCAGGGCAGATGAGATGGATTACAAGGCTATTGAAAACTAAAGGTGGAGGAAGTCCAACATGGCATAATTCTTTGACCGTGAGAATCTCAAATATATTTAGAAGTGAAAAAACTACTCACATCAAACTCATTGGTTCTTTTCTCGTGTATTTTCAGTTGCAGCATCATGGGAGACATGGCAGGTAATGAGGCGTTAAGTCCCGCATCCATATACAGTACCGCTCCAGGGAGGATGTCCAGTCGTCCTGCCACATTTGCCACCCCTCCCACGCTCGTCGCCTTGTCGTACATCACCGTGGTGTTCATGATGGACAGGGAACCATCCTGAAAGAAAAGGGAAATTATAAATATTAGTAACCAAACTCACACTGCCAGGTTAGGATAATATAAGCCATCATCATCAACACCTGGCATCCTCCTCAAATGAGCTTTGTTTGTAGTCGCTTTGTTACGATCATATGATTCCTCTTCCTTTTTACGGGCAGAAAATTAACTTGAATAATTTGTTAATTTAATAGACGAACGAGAGAATGAGAGAACATGTTCAAGGATTCAAACCGCAGAGTTGAGTTTTTGAGAGGAGTGGTACGAGTTATGAAATGGATCAAATTATTACTTTTTTGCGTGTTATCTGAACAACGATTGATATTGGATGATCTTTTAGAAAATGTTTCTCAAACCTCTTCATATTTGAATAAGATGTCCATGTAGGGCTTCTTGATCCTCAAGTTGTGATGCAGTCGGAAGCCATCGAAGGTCCGATGACGCGCAAAGCTGTAGTGGATCTTGGAGTTGTTGGCCATCATCTGTTCGCGCGAGGAACTAATGTTCATGTTGCACTCCCAGTGGTGGAGGGTTCCCTAAAACATAAAAAGCATTTACCATCTCTTTCAAATACAAAGGAATTACTTTCTAAAACTTTTGGAGATTATCAATGAAATGTTGCTCACTTGGAAGCTGAACTGATATACTCCTTCAAGAAGATATATCATTGCATACATCAGTTCTTGAAGGAGTTCAATAAATGAACTGCTTTAAGTTTTCGAGACAATTATTAATAATTCCTTCACAGTGACAGTAATGGGCACGAAACCATAGCAAGTTATTTTATAAAGCCATCAAAAATATATTTCTTTAAAAAAGACTCAATCAAGATCTACACGGCTCTTTGCCACTGTAGAATACGGTATCATCGGATGGGGCAGTACAAACGACAATGTATAGGAGGTATTAGCTCCCAAATTAAATTGATGGGCATACTTGAGATTTGTACAGGATTAGCAGCTGGCCAGGTATAGTTGTAATGTATCATGTATAGCTGTAATAAAATACTAACCATGTACTTGGTAGCAGTGAAGAAGTTAAGGTTCGGATAGGACGTAAAGTCTAAGCCAAGTTCTCCATAGAAATCAATCCGCTGTCCCAGTTCCCTATTGCTGACCAAAGCGTCTATCTTGATGGTCTCTCTCCTTTCATCTAAGAACTGGTAGTCGAGGCGAAGTTTGGCACCCTGAAAAAGTTATATTTTTGTTAAAATAAGATAAAGAAAGTATCATTGGAGTTATAGTGCACAGTCGTTAAATGTAAATTCCTGAAAGAAACCTCGGTTATCAAATATCTGAGGATCACTACGGAGAGTAATATGAAATCTACGAAACTTGTAGATAACCGTGTTAAAAGAATTAGAAATCTCACTTAAATATCGATACAATTAAAAAAAATCCCTAAACATTCAAATATTAAAAAGATTTACTTTACTCTTGTTCAGTCAGTGTTGCAGTACGTTGTAAGAGCACGGAGAAGCATTTATAAGACTCAATTTTATCCGATAGTAATAACACAAAAAGTGATTTTTAAAGTATTTTTGACGTGATAACGTCTTATAAATCGATGAACGCCGGCTGCACGCACGAAAAAGCATGACTCATTGTCAAGTTCCGCCTGAGCCGAGCGTGCAAGCAGAGCGCGGAACAAGCGTTCGGTCTAAGCGTTTGGCTTGTGACGCATCTATCTCTCTTCCACTCCGTTATTATATGACGTTATCACGTAAAATTATCGTCCGTAAACCGACTTTACAGACAACCAAATTTTTTTTTAAATCAAGAGATTTTCCAACCAGTGAACTTTTGGATAAATTTAAGGTATTACCGGTTTTAAAACTTTTTGAAAATTTAAAAGAATCTGAACTGTCCTCAATGCGAAATTTTAGACCTAGAACATCTAAGCTATTTAATGATTTACCTGATTTAATAAAAAGTGAGAAAAGTTATTTCGAATTGAACAAAAAACTAATGTTAAATTTACCAAAACCTTGATTTTACTGTTGCTATTATTGTACATATTTTTATTTAATGTCTAATATTTTTAATATCTTAGATACTATACATTTTTTTGTAACTTTACAACTATTTATAAGCAGTTTATACAATTTTTATTTCTAAATACGTATTAGTAAATAGACTAGCTCCCCAATTTAACCTGAGATTATTTCTCTACAAACTGAGTAATTAAAAAGGTCATTGAACGTTATGTAACCATTTTTCTGGATAATTTAAAAAAAAAAAAATTAATAAAGATAATATTTGAAATCAATGAAGACCAATTACCTTGCTTGGACCATTCCAAGTTAAATAGCCAATAAGTCGACTGGCAAGTCGTTTTGTTTGGAATTGCAAAGAGACATCACACTGAGAAACTCCTTTCTTTTGAGCCATACGTAGGGTGCCTATAAGTGTAAATTAAATACAAATTAAAAATGGCATGGAAGCAAAAGAAATTAATTTTATAATATTTATGAAATGGAATATTATATCATAATAAAAATTACATTTTGATTAACTTACCCGCCAATTCAGTGATTCTTTCGTTGTTGACAGCCACGAACAATCTTGGGACCAATATGAATCCATTTTTCTGTTCTTGCTTGTTCAGAGACAATACGGCATCAAAGTGCTTCTGTCCATCAATATCTAACAAGCACTCCATAAACTTGTGGTCAGGTTGGTTTTTGTAGGTAATTTGAGCCTTCAGGTAATTGTTTGATGACTGATAAGCCAAAACTGCTGCCCCTGACCCGGGGAAAGAACTAAGACTCGCGTTGAACATGCGTTTTGTCTGAAATAGAGAAATAGAGATTGAGATTTGTATCAAATCTAATTATTTCTAGCATATTTGAGAAGTGTCCAAGCTCGAATACTTTCTCTGTCTTTCAGAGACGAGGGATCCTATTGGTTAGAGGTTGCATCCCGCCGCTAGGTTATATATATGGGTCGACCGATAAAAGGTTGTGTGAGATCGTAAAATGTTAAGTCTGCTTCCTGAGTTTGCTCGCGCGACTTCAGGTCTCCAGAGAGAGAAAAAATACTCGTACAACCTATGTGATAAGGTGACGAGCAATTAGAGGACAACTGGTGTCCTTTGGGGTTATTATTTTTAAAATAACTATGTGTTGTAGTTTGTACTATTAAGCTACTGAATTTAACTATTATTGAACTGTGTCTACTTGCAAATTGATTGTACCCGCCCAAATAAAGACAAATTGTGTTTACGGAATAAAAGTGTGGATTTTATCTAATTACCACGACCGTTACAGATTGCTTTTTGTTCCAGTACTTACCTTTGATCCCGGTGTATCGAATTCAAAGCCGACAACGGTTGCTGTTTCGTTGGAGTTCATGTTGTATTGGAATGAATAGACATTTGCACTGGGATCGACTTTCTCCAAAGAAAGAAGATAGTTTGAAGGTCCAGCGAACAAGAAGTATGGAGGATCTTCAACTGACGTCAAGTTGGGGAACTAAAATGATAACATAAAATTATAAAATCAGATAATAAAAAGAAAATAATGAATTAGAAAAGCTCCAATAACAAGGAAGAAGATAAATGAATACAGTATTTACCTCATAAGTAGCACACATCTTGATTCCAACGGAATAGTCCAAGGCTTTCCAACTGCAGGTAGAAGCGGCTACTTTGTTCTTGTTGATACCGGCCTGCTTCTTTTCTCTACTACCGTGCAATATGATGAGTTCAGACCTAAGGAAAAAATATGAATTTGAAAATAAATTTAAACCTGTAATTTAGATATTTAATTAAATGAAGACACTATGAGCAAAACTCAATCGAAAATCTGGAAACAGAAAAATCAGAAAAAGATCCCTAAATTTCGTATTATTGGAAATTATTTTGCAGTGACGACCAAATATTATTATTAATAAATGTAGGCACTCACTTAGCTTCAAAGATCTCCTGCTTCGAATACGGCAATGATAGCTTCAGTCCCGCGGACTTCCCTCCTCTGAGCTTGAGTTCAGCAGAGAGCGCCGTGGCCGTGTGCATGCGCAAGTTGACCCTCAAACCAGTGGCGGCCAAACCTCCAGCATTGATGCTCATGGTCGCTCCCACGTTCACTGCCATGCTAGAAGAGTAAAATACCATCAGATCACACTTGCCAAACATATAAAAAACGCTGAGAAATTTGTATCCAAAGCTATATGCCAGGATTCTTACGAGAAAGAAGACATTATAAATACTGCAATAAACAATTACCTGGGGTGCATTTTGCCTTCAAAGTCCAAATTTTTGGTTTCGAAGAACTTGTCAGCCTTCGATATTGACCCTGACATCTTTAGGTTAACAACACTCGTCCCCATTAAATTCAAGGTGAGTGGAAGACCAGAACCTGTTGGTACAGCGTATATTGTGTCCACGAACATGGAGGATTTTTTATAAGAAATTTCCTGGAATTCAAAAGGCAATTTTCAGATTTACGTAAAAACATTATATAAAAACATTACATATCTGTTAAAATTAATAAAAAATCTTTAGAAATCTAGGTCACCTTTCCAGAGAGAACTTTCTGAACATGATGCAGAGGGTTCAAATTCTTCACAGCATCAAGAATCTCTTCATCTCCTTCCGCACTGAAATACACAATCTCGTTTCCAAATATCTTCATCCCCAGATCCAGTAAGGGCTTTCTGTGTTTTAGGCCATCATTGTCGTAATCTATCTCGTCCACTTTCGATTTAATGTTATCTGCTTCGCTCGGTGAGCGTAGGAATCGAGTCCAGCTCTCAAGTTTTTTCTCAATTTTGGAACGACTCCACGATCCATCTTGACCGAAGACGCTTTCAATGTATTTTTCGAAACCTTCACCACGAACATTCAACTAAAAAAATGATGAAAAAGTTTAACAGATTTGAGCTTCAAAGTCATATCTTGGTGTTCACAATCTTGAGGTCTTATGGATTAATGCTTTGAATATCTTACCTCCAGAATGTTAATAGACTCTCCGAACATGTCCAAAGTAAGATTAACAGACGCTGATCGAGGAATGTATGAGTCGGGAGACATAATTATATTGGCTTCATAATTTCCACCTGAAAAAGAAAATTAGGTTACCACAAGGCTCTGGTCTTGATACGATAGTATTAATTAAAAACAATTTACTTTAACAAAATGTTTAAAATAAATTAATTTGCATTACCTGCGTTGTATTGGTCAAAGAAGACACCGTGTTCAAAGTTTCTTGAGAATTTCCGGAAATCTGGTGGGTGAGACGGTCTTGGAATAGTATTTCCTGAGAGCAAACCTTGTTTCTCCACTCTTGATGGAATTGTCGACTTTCCGAGATTTTTCAAATGGCTCCAGACAAAAGAGGCAACTGAAATGAAAAATTAAGTTATTTAATAAGAAAATATTCATTCATTTTTACATTTTTTTTCAAACTGCAGAAGATTAGGTTTAGTTGTTTATTTAATTGTATTCAATATCTCTTGGATTTTAAGCTTACTTATTATGTAATAGATATGTGATTTTAATTATCTCACCTTGATTAACCTTTTCTTCCTTAAAAATCTGAAGAATTTTCCTGACTATGACGTAACTTGGGCATCTCATCACTTGGAGGTACGATGCTAAGCGAATTTCAACATCCAATGACTGCTTTCGGAAGAGCTCAAGGAAATAACTCCTGAAAACATATAAGATTTTACAAATATTTAAAGAACATTTTAGCGCCAATTTCAGTTGAACCCTGAGCATAATGTCAATATCTGGTTGAAGAAAATAATATATATATTACCTAGTTTCATAGCAGGGCGTTTTCCTGAAAGCATCTATGGAATGAAGTCGAATGGGCAGCATAATATCGGTGTTTTCAATAACCCCCATGAGCATGTCACCAAAGTCTTTTGTGAAACCACCAATGTTACCGAGAGACTTGATACTTATCGACACCTACAACAAACAAAACAATGTTAAAATTCTTCATATTTCAAGCGATACTTGTGTATTTTTGGTTCAGTGAAGTAAAGTAGGCATAAGTTTGAGAACCTGTGGACCATACATTAAAAACTTAGGATTATTTACCTTCTCCCGCAGAGCTCTTGACATCTTTTTTGTTCCTTCGCCTAATATTTCGATAACATTATTCTGGAGTATTTTTATGATGGCCATATTTTGTTCCTCCATGCAGCATTCCACAACTGAAAATGAAACACACAACATGAATTCACCTAACCGTAAAACATAAATATTTCAGACGCACTGCTGACGTAACTATGTAGATCTCCCTTCCTCCACCCAACCTGCTACTCATGTACCTATACTCTGACAAGGTGTGGGACCAAATTACCTACATGAGATATTTGGAACAATAACTCAAGGAACAATCAGTGCTTTGAAGTAACCCGTGTAATGATCAATTCTTATATTAATCTCTCAGTGCTTTAATATTGACTGTTAAAGAAGCCTTTGTGCAATGATCAACTCCGTAGTGATCTCTCAGTGTTTTTAATTGGAGTCAAAATAAGAAATCGTATATAAAAGGTGTAGTGAACATTCAGTTGACGCCTTAGGATGCTTTTTTCGATTCTGTTACTTGTATAGTGATCTCTCAACTCAGCGATCTCAAAAAGTGCTGTGTAAAAATAAAGGTAAGCCAGATTCCTTCCCAATATCCAATGTTTCTCAATTTCCATAGTTAGGTCAACTTTTCAATGGGGTTTATTTAAAAATCATTGATTACAGTCCATTGATTCGCAGTCAATATATTTGCAACTAAGTGAATTATTAGTTAATTGATAAACAAGAATGCTTATTATTGCTTTCGACTTACGCGAATTTTTACTGTTTCTGCAGTAGGAATGGACCATTGAAGATGCTGCTAGACACACAGCCTTGTCTGTAGGAGAGTGTACAAGAAGATCTTTCATACTGCCTATCATTTCTTTTTGTGGCCTGCAATTCAAAAGAAAAATGATCAATTATCAATATTCGGAATTGAAACATTGCTTGAAATGGCTTTGGCCTTTTATGAATAGCCAGATACTTCACCACGTTCCACATCTCCATCTCCTCCTCACTACCTTCAGCTTCACAGCATACCCTAATAGAGGATGCCATAGTCTCACTGGCTCCAGACGGATAAGAGAAGTTGAGACTAACTCACGGTTTCATTTAAAAAAAAAATCAAGTCATCTATCCATCGGTTTAATCGTCATTAACTAATCAGCAAGTTCGTTATTGATTTTAGAATGAGTATTTAGCATGCTTTGGAATTGTAAGCGACGTCTCCGTCTCTCACATAGATTGTAATAAGCTGGAGGTCATCGTCTCGGTTACCGTCTTCAGAGCTGTTCTGAGGTGATCCAATGGCTCCTTTCTCCTAACATAGTCGGATTTGGTGTAGAAAGTCTAGGGTATCCGTGGTCTAGGGTGAAGCGATGGTCAGAAGAAAAAGAAGCAAATGGATGCAGGGTCAGAGCGAGGTTGAGCGGGCAGGCGGAGAGAGTTGCTGTCAAGGCAAGTGTTACTGGAGAACTGACTTGGATAGGGCCTGAAGCCCCTATTTATTGGGTAACGGTAATCACGGTAGCACCCTACCGTTGCTATGCCCCCGGGTAGGATTTCTGGAAGCGAACAAAAGAGCTCGACGACTGCGCTTTCTCTTTTGACAACAATTCTCCCGGCCTGTTCGCTCTACCGCCTCTCCGACGATTTATTTATGTAGCTTAAAACAATAATTTTTCATAGATATTACAATCTAAATATTTGTTCAACACGCCCGACACAGGCAAGTTTATTCTCTTTTCTTCTTCTTTATATGGTTGCAGCAGTTTTAATGCTAAGAAGGTAAGTAAAATGAAATATAATTAGTTTACCTTGGAATTGTCGCCATCGACAGCAGCCACTCCTGTCTAGTTTCCTCGGAAGCTGTTCCTCCAATGATCATCTCCTTGATCAGTTCCACTGAGCCAGAACTTGCAATATATGGTAATGCATCCAAAACATGTTTCCTTTAAATAGAAATCAGCATAAGAGAGGTAAGTATTTATATCAGTGTCTTTGAGTATCGTCTGTTTAGAAAATAAGGATTTAATTTGCGATAGTAACAACAATATGTCACTAAAATCAGAGTCATTAAAGAATGACTTACCTGGCTTGTGGGCAAATAGTCGTAGCCCTCGCCAGCAGCTGGGCAAGTGCCTGGTGATGAAGTCCTCTGCATGCCCTGACCAGCCCTCCCCACAGTGACACTGCCTGGCCACCCTCCACATCTTCAAGGGGACGGTGGCTCTCTCCAGTTGAACTCTTGGTGGTAGAGTCAGGGAGTTCTTCGGCTGCATCTGATATAGCTTCTTCCACCCTGTTGAAATGAAAAAAAAAACCTGATCAGAAACAAGTATTGATTCAAAACTGGAAAGAAACCAATGTCCAGCCGTGAACAATGCTAGAACAAGATTGTTTACCGCCCTTTCAGTTCTCATCTTTCTTGTGGTATTTTTGATGGATTAGTCTGGTTAAGCAGGACAAAATGTACTTCCTTTTTTTGGTCTCGTAGTTATGATAAAGGAATTAATACTAATTAATTAATACAAGTATATTATCAAATATGGTTTTCTGACCTATGTATATGATTTTATTTAGTTGAAATGCACCGTAGATGGCGTGCAAGTGTCCACACGGAAAACAATTAAAATGTTCAAATATTTTTGTTATTGCGACGTGAAAAAATACCTTCACTTCAATCTTTGTAAATTTTGCTCTCGTCGGGTCAACTTGGGAATCCTAATTTGTTTGACACGAAATATTATATTGTAATTGTGTGAGGTGAGGTCTGTTTAATGTATGGATGCTATCTCAAAGAGCCGCCTTTGCAGATGATAATTTGCATTTAGATAATTTCGATTTACCGTTTTTGAGATATTTGTCTGTGAAGTAAATTCATACATTATTTTTAAGAGTGTAATGCGTGCTTAGTTTTTGAGTTATTTATAAGCCCCAGGCTTATACACTCTTCAGAAGACAGACACAAGGTAGAATGCTGTGTGTCTTTTCTTGAAATTTAATTGTAAAGAGCTTCTATGAAATTAGCATCATCTTGGCACCAGTACACAAACCTCCCAAAATTTGTACAAGATTGTGTACTTTAAATGCAGGTATATAATTTTGGGGTTAATACTTACTTGCACAAATGCTTCAAGATGTCCCTTGCAGATTTCAGTTCTCCGGTGCCAGGTCGAACGGAAGAAGTGTGGTGGTGTAGCAGACTGTACCGCAGTTTGATTGCCTCCCATTCTGAAACATTTCACAAAATAAACGGTTTCAATACACTTTTGGATTAGGTACTTAACTGTTGTAAACCGTTTTCCATAGAGGTTTTAAAATTTTTGCAATTTTTCATAATTACCTTCTTGCTTCTCATTCATGATCTCCTCGCTGGTTTTGTTGACCTCCTCCAGCAGCCGGAGGTCCATCGTGACGGTGCTGATGGCACCAGAACGCTTCCCGGAGAACGGCTGAAAGAGGTGGCGCTCTTTGCAGGAGACACCCGTGTACACATGGTGGTCGATGGAGATTCGGCATCTGCTCTCTGATTCTAGGACGGGCCAGGTTTGGTATTTCTGGAAAAAAGATTTTAATGCATGATATGGATATAAGGCAAGACCGGCCGGCCTGTTTTTGTTATTTTTTCTTTTATCTTTCTTCGAATTGGAAATCAAGTCATTTTTTCTGTTGTTCTTTTAAGTTCATGTCTTGACGATTATTAAAATAGTTTTAAGTTAATGTAAAGGTTAGCTTACACTCTGGAAGTTATATCTGACAGTCTGCAGGATGGAGAGGTACTTGTAGCGGTCCATGCAGAGCGAGAGATCCTTCCTCTTCATGACGATGAGGCTGGTGTTCTCTTGTCCCTTCATCTTGTACTCTGTCTCGCAAGTGCCATGGATATCCCGCTGAAATTCATAAGGAAGATTTTTTGAATCAGACGACCACGAATGTGCAGCGTGGTAAAGACCGGAAGGAAATGACATTCTGAGAAGGAAAAAGTAAGAGGTATGGGTTGGAATAGATAATAATAATACCCTAGAGTTATTTGAGATACAATTATATTATTTATTATATTTATATATATTAATATGGGGGTAAGTGTGTCCAGGAGTGACGGACATACAAATCTATCTCTCCCAAGGCGCCAGGGTCTCCTTCAACCGGCCTCTCCCAATCTGGCCACGCAGTTGGTGGAAACACGCATCCGCTACGAAGACCTGGACAAACCTCACCTCGTAAACCAATATACCTCTGTTAAAACATAGCAAACCATTTGGGGTGACCTCTGGCAGAGATGTTGGTTATCTAATGAATGTAAAATAAGATTTTTTTAGTTAATTTTCAAAGATAAATGGACTTTTCTTACCTCAATGCCATGGTGATCAATGTCGAACCTCTCCATGGTGTTTTGGAAGAGAGAGAGGGCTCCCCTTTTGAAGTTGAGGGTCCAATCCACCTCACCTTCCTGTGGGCAGACCTCAGTGATGACTCCATCGTGGAAGGCGAATCTGGAAAAAAATGTAACAGTAGTAAATTAGAAATTTTGTTAAAACATTCATTATACATAACCCGAATTATCTACTTTCTGATTTATTTATCAATTATTATTTAATTTTTATGTTGCTTGAGTTATTCGTATCCGAATTTATCAAATTTCATTTCTGCTAGAGATAGTTATGATTGCTTCCCAATTAGGGTTCATAAAATATTTTAATTTTGATGAAATCAAATATTGGTATTTTCCTTTCGTAGGACTTATCTTAGGCTTTTATCTTTATATATCATAATGTGGAGAGATAAAGCTCATTTCAGGCGATATAGCTGTCATGTTTAGTAACAAAAAATGTGTAGCAGAAAAAAAAGTGTGTAAAGAGATATCTATTACGATATTAATCTAGTAGTTCTGTGAACAGTAGATCAAAAACTAATGTTTTTAATTTTCTCTTATCTCAAAATTTCCTCTGAAATCACAAAAGAAACTCAATGACAATTCTTTTTGCAAAATTTCTTCAGCTCGGTGGGTATAACGTGTAGGTGAAAATATTGATTTTTGAAATAGCAGATTTCAAAAACGGAACTCACAAACAATTTTATAGGGAGATGAAGTGTCAAATGGTAGAGTTAAAACAGAATCTCAATCAAAAGTATGCGAGTAATTGTCTCTCCTTCTGTTAAATCTGTATAAATATTTATGTTAAAAATATTGAGTCTTACCTCAAAGGATATGTCCCGAGTTCTTTCGCCAAGGTCTCCTCCCTCTCCTGAGGGAATTCCTCATCTTGGTCCTTCATCTTGGCGGACAGAATCTTCAGCAAACCCTCGCATTGTGTGATGAATTCTAGTTGTATCTGGAATTTAATTTACATTTACGAAACGCTATGATTCTACCATACTACGATTTGGATATGTTAGGAAATTCACCCTTTCCTTCAACAACATCACAAAAAAAAAACAATTCACCCAATATCCTTATTTTTTCTACATATTCAAACGTTGACTTTCTTGCCGCTCAATCAATGAGAGGACCCACAAAATGCAAAAAATATCACAGAAAAGTGCCATCCATTTTAATTCTGGAATATTTGGTTTAATTTTAGTTTATATTACAACTTTTGCCAATTTAAACATCGTTTAAAATATTCACAATGAAAGCATTACATAGTGAACAAGGTAATCAGTCTATTATTATTTCATATTACGAGTAAGCTAAGACTGGCAACATATTTTGGATAAACTAGATGACCAGATGCTCGACCACACTTTTCAAAATTATGCATTTTTATTGGTCAACAATTATCAATGTCATAATAGCAAGGATGAACAAAATAAAGAAGGGAAGGTAAATAAATACAAAGGGAGATTAATTTGAGGGGATTAAAGAAGTTTGAAGAAAGAGTGAAAGGTCGAGGATCAAAAACGTAGATTTACAAACCTTGGCATCAATATCCAACGTCGACTGGTTGTTGCTGGATCCGGCAAACCACGTGCTGACCGACACTTTGTACTCATACTGGTAGATAATAGAGGTTTGGTAGTTGAACTTGGTGGGTGCTGGAATCATAAAAACAAACGAATAATCGATTTGACCACTGAATTTTCAAAGAAATTTAAAATCACGATTTTAAATCATCCGAAATAGTATCTTGAAATTTTAAAATTTTTTAAAACAATATTGCAATCAAATACAACGTTGCCCAAGCTAAATTCGAACCGTGAAATTTTAAAAGTTTTATACATCGTTAATAAATAAAATATCTGTTAAAAAGCTATGAAATGGAAATGTAGAACAAGTTCCCACTATACTCGTAAATTACTTAAAATTGTAACTGTGCCCAATTTAAGTCCGCGTAAAACATTTTCATTTCGATGGAGCCTTAGGGATGAGCTTGTAACATGATATTACATCGAATAAGTCAACTGAAGGTTTGCTGGGAAGATTGCTTCATTTGAAAGAAATTGGATGATTAGATCCCTCAATCATTTTCATGAGCTTTTTATCAATATTTTTCAACGACTTTCATACTTACCTAGATAAATATGTAACTCATCAATTTTCTGAAGTCCATTATCATTAATTTCAGTTTTAATTTCACCTCCCTTAGATAATCTTTATCTATTGCAGATAATTGTTCAAATATTGATTGTTGATTATTTATTTGAAAGCTGAACAACCGGGAATAGTTTTAAATAAGCTGATTAGAGTTTATCTTTCTTTTGGGTTCCATAATGCGGGCATTATTAGAGAAAGGCGTAAATGATTTAAATTTCCATCACTTTCATAATTACTTACATTTTTTGAAGTGCAAATATTTAGATTAAAGTAAAACTCATCCCTAAGGCTATCATCGGTGCTAACATCTTAGGAGACACCTATAAGCCTGATGATTTTTTGTAGTTCAAGAATTAGGAGGAAACAAGAAATCATCTAAAGTCTGCACATCTAGTCATCTAGGTGCAGGAATAGGCCTTAGAACTACACGTAATCCTGCAGGGGGATAAAGAAGATTCTTTGGTAGTCAGTTATCTTTGGTCATGTACATGTCATGCTTAACGGAACCTATAGATTATTATAAAATAACACATAATAATGTATAATCCTTGTGATTCACAGATCTAAGAAAGACTTTATCCATGTATTATACTGAATTATCAGTTTATAGATGGTTACCTCGTGAGTGAGACCTATCTAAATTGTTAAAATATAAAATGCGAATATAACATGCTTATTGTCGACAAAAACATAGTCACAGAACTTAGAACCAAGGTCATGTTTAATATTAGAAAAAAAACAGAAGGCTACAATTTAGTCCCTGTGGTACACCAGAAGTTACGTATATGGCATATGTTTGTGTCCATAAATAAGAACTATTTGTGTTCTGTTAAATAAGTATAAATATCACATCCAATACACTCGTCAATACACTCAAGACGTAGCTTAGCACTGGTCTGATCGTTTGATGGAGTATTTTGTAGAATAACCATGGAATTTGGTCTTTTTAGAAAGGAGTCTCGATTTTAAATGGAGACCTTAGAAGAATCTGTTGCTTAGTATGATATTTTTGTTATTTCTTCACGACGTTTGTTGGCATGTCAAGTTTCAATTTATAAACTAACTCACTGCTTCGAATGCATATTCACTACTTTTGAGTTATGACATGACGTACGAATATGTATACCTAATGGCAAGTTGTTAAAATGCAAGCAATCATATATATTTTAAGATCCTATTCACAAACATTACACGCATGTTTCTTTATATGACGAATGATGAAATAGCAATACTTAGAATTACAGTAATAATTATTATTGTTTTAACTGAGATAAAAGTAATTACATACAATCATATATATTATATTATGTTTTTACTTAACACTGTAGTAATCAATTCAAGTGTTTATACAAAATGAAATACTTACGAGTACAAGCTGGTTGTCCACAAATGTATGGGTCGATTAGGGAATCTGGAACACAAGTAATACAAATAAGTGTTATTAATAATAAGTGTTATTTATTTTACAATATATTACATTAATAGACCCATACACATAATTTTAAGTCAAAATTTAATCTTTCTGATGACACATTGAAGAAATAATTAGTATGTAATTGCCATGGGCGGAGAACGTGGCAATTAAAGTTTTATGTAGGCATATTTTAGTGCTTTTTTGCTTTGATCAAGAGATTTCAAGCTTTGGAATCTCCCAAGGTACAGTGCTTGGATCAATCCTATTTACCATATACGTAAACGATATTTTTTTTCAAAAATTGGTCAAATTACGTCATACGCCGACGATACAGTATTAATTTGTGAATTTCTCACAAGAATCCTAACTCTTTGGAGCCAGTGGGACTATGGAAAACCCATTGGTGCATGTTCTGAGAAAGAAGGGATTGGAGTATGAAAGGAGGTGGGGAAGAGGAAGTCCTCAATTGCACGATTTAAAAAAATTCTATTGAGAAGTGATGCAGATCAAAACGCACCTGAAATCAAGCTTTTTTTATACGAATACCGCACAAGAGTCCCAACAGCTCCCGTCTGGAGCCAGTGTGACTACGGCATCCCCAATTGGGGTATGTCGTGAGGCTGAAGGTAATGGGGAGGAGAAGGAGATGGGAAAGAGGAAGGTAGGGAAGTACCTGGCTATTCAGATCTGGTCACAAAACACGGCTAAAGCTATTTCAAGCAACGTTTCAGTTCTGAATGGTGGTCTTACTCCAAGGCGATACTGAGAGTATCTTCCACTCTGGAACATACCGTAAATATGCTACGTATTATTTTAAATGTATTAATTGTGAAATAACACAAATTAATCAAATACAATTTATTTGCCACGCCCGGATTCGATCCCGCGACCTTCGGATTGCGAGTCAAGAGCCTTACCGCTTGACCACGCCGGCCGTCTGATTTCAATACCATTATGAAGTTTGTGGTGAGATAGACAAAAATGTTGTAATCTGAAAAAAAATCGCAAGAAGCTCAACACTTAAGATCGAGCACAGGCATTTGAAATTCAAAACTAAAAATTATTTTACCATGAGAGTATTTACAAAATGGCTGACGAATAATTAATTGGCAGTGTTTATACGCTGAAATCATAAAAAAATCAACCAAAAAGCCAACGATTTTTTTTTACTACAATTCATCTACTTTCAAATGTATTTTAAAACTTTTTTTGCTTTGATTGAGTTTTGAACCTTTTTACCCAGTGATCGGAATCAACCGCGTTACCAACCGAGGATCGACGTTTATTTAGAAAAGTGCTATAATTTCATCGTGTTTTCAGAAAAATGTGTGTGCGTGGTTGCCACCAAAATCATTGTCACATTATCATTGACAACGCATAATGCATTATCATCGACATCGTTAGCTGTCTGCCATGTTTCAGCACGATCGAATGTCGGAAGTGGGTTAATTTCCACTTCCAAGATTCCGCGTCATTAATCGAAATCAAGAAAATAATGGCGAAATTCACACAGGAATTTTAAAAATCATGTCCAAGATATAGGTATTTTAACAATGGCGTGGGAATCGAATTTGACACATACCAGAGTCCACAACGCAAACCACAATGGCTTGAAGCTTGTATGCAAGCGAAAAGCGATCGGCAAATAATGAAATGTTAATTATTTGTGGTTTTAAAAGTATTTTACTGTTTCTAATTGTCTTTAAATGTCACACCACAAAAAAATAAAAGGCATGTGTGAAATAAAAATGTTATATTTAAATATTTATATTGAGGGATCGGTAGGATTTATCGGTTCAGTTAGGAGTTCTATCGAGCCGAACCCTCTGATATGAAAATATCTGGAGTCGGTGAAGTATTTTCCATTATGGTCTCTGGTAGGTTGACGTGTTGTTCTTGTATAGTTTTGTATTTAGTATACTTATACAATGCAATTACATCGCGTGAATTGACTAGATTAGCATTTGTGGAAAAGTGTGTGGAAGGATTAAGTTTTTCCTGTGAGGAAGATTTAACCCGGACATAAAATCTAGAGAACAATAATTCTTATTTATTTTCCGGTACTTAGGGGCCGTTCAAGTATTAAGTAACGCAATTGGAGGGGGGAGGGGTGTCTTGTAAAACGTTACTGTGCGTTATCGGGGCGCGAGGGGAGTTCGAACAAAGCATTGTTGTTTTTATTTAAACAATAATAATAAAATAAGGGAATTGAAATCTTCCAAGTTGGCAACCCTTTTTCGTTTATGATTTACGGGGAACACCTCGATTGTACTGTACGTAATTTTTTTGTTCTCCCAAGTTGGCAACCCTTGTCGTTTATGTTTTACGGGGAATGCCTCAACTGTATTGTACGTCAATTTTGTTTTATTTTCGTTGTCAGTATTTGTTAGTGTTTTAAACACGAAATACGCATAAACACAAATTGCTGTAGTCAGTGTTGTTAAAGTGAGTTTGTAGGTATGTACTATAATGTCCTCAAAAGCGGGAGATTTACATCATCAGCTATTCTCGGCCTATAAAGGCTCTCATGCTGACTTGCCAGCGCCGCTTCATAAAAAAATGCCAATGAAATTTGGAAAATAGCAAAAAAAAAGAAAAAAAAAAAGAAAAATTTATGTAACATATAAATGATGTTATAAGAGAGTTCAAAGTGACGGCCACGAAGAAGAAAGCAACAATGCTTTTTAGTTATACACAGGTAAGTTTACTGCTAAAATATAATAATATTAATTAAAAGTTAAGCTAAGTCAAAAATCTTCAAAAATTGCGTAAAGTAATACTTGAACGCCCTCTTAAGTATAAATGGGATAAAATATTGATTTTATTTCAAATCAATATTAAAAATTTCAGATAATAAAATATATATATATTTTTTTTACATGAGCTCCACACAGGAGGCCCTGAGGAAAAGAATTTCCCTGAGGGCCTACGTCATCTTTTGTGTGTGATGGGTATTTTTCTAGAACTTCACGATTTCTACTTTTTGATTTTTTGACCCGTATGTGAAACATTGAATAATTCATACGAATAAAGATTCTAGTAGAATCGCTCCCGAGTATCTACCTATTATTTTTTTAGGCCTGCTGCGGAAGTAATTTTGAAAAATTAATAGTGCTTATTTTATTAATTGGTGACTTTTGATGACAAAAGTATAAGTATTCGAAATCACAAACTTTTAACAAGCATAGAAGCGTAAGGTTAGTAAAACAAGTTACTTCAATTACAATAACATATTCTTTGCGTAGTTGGTTGGCTGACAGAGAATCTAATTGAGATTTTGATATGAATGTATGCATCTGGTAGTTACAAAGGTCGATGTTTGTCAAAACACGGATGTATAGTATTAAATAATATTATTATTCAATTTATAAAAACAGCTTATTAATAAAAAAAGTTTGACTGTGCAATTTTTATTATGCGTGACAGTTGCTTCGCCTTCTGAAGGCATTACCAAACTGTTCGACATTGTTTGATAATGCCTTCAGAAGGCGAAACAGTTGTCACGCTTAATAAAAATTACACAGCAGACAATGATTTTATAAATTGAATTATAATGTTTTTAATATATTATAAAAGAAAAAAATAAGGAAAATGGAGTTTTACAAATGAAACTTGATAACGATAAATTATATATGCAATTTGGGAGGTGGGTATGGGTACCGCCACCCCGGAAAACATTTATTGGATAACCAACACCTCTGCCATGGGCCACCCTAAATAGTTCGCTGCGTTTGGTGACATAACAGGGGTGCCCGGGTTCATTTGTCCGGATCTTACCAACTGCGTGGCAGGCCAGAGACTTGTTGAGGAAGGCTTTTTAATCTTTCCAACAGGACTCTCTCTTGAAGAACATCGCTTTGCACCGCAGTGGGAGGGATGGATTCGTATATCCGTCACATCTGGACACACTGACCCACAGATTCTTACCAACCCCTCATACCTTTTTCCTTCCCAGTACTTCTTTTTCTTCCTTTCCTAAAAATACCCTGCACACAGCCAGTGGCGTAGCTAGGGGGGGTGGTGAAGGCGGTCCGCCCCGGGTGCCATCCGATGGGGAGTGACACACGACCATTACAAAAAAATTACGAAGGTAGAATATTGTCACAAAAATATTTTACACATGGACACGGTCTGTTATTTATATTTTCGTAGCTCTATGGCTCGGTCGGTCAAGAATTCAGCAAAATTTCTGTTGTTTAATTATAATGCCGAATAATAAAATAAACGGTTATACGGCGTTATTTGTTATCGTCTCAGCACACTCCTTCGAGGACACTTAGTTACATTTTAAGCAAGTAGGTTTAGTAGGTATACCGTATTGTTCCTAAACCGACTGCATACAGTAAATAAGTATGCCGGGGGGAGGTAACTGTTGGGAAGCAACCAATGACTTTATATATATAGACATGCCATTGGGAGCAACAGTCATGGAATCGTCTTCCTCGTCTTCTACTGCCATTCAAAATCGCGTCATGTAATCTTTTTATTCCAGGATGTGGGGAGGATAGTTCAAACCCACACTTTCCATAAAATTATACATATTTATACAACAGATTTTTTAAATAAAGAATTAAGTAGGTACATAGAATAGGAAAAAAAAATCAATTCTATGTAGGGCGTGGTTTAGGGTGAGCTCGGGCCCAGCGCTCACTCAAGAGTGGGGTTTGGTGCTGGATGTGGAGTAGGGTTTGATGCTGGTGCATATGTTCTCCTTACACTCCTTTATTCACCATTACACTATTTTGCTCTACTTGCCCAAGTCATTCCAGTGTTTCTTTCTAAATCTTACTAATTACCATTACGTTTATATCAGTCTTGCATTCTTTGCAAGTATTGACATTTCTCACACGATCATTATTGCAAGATCATTAAAATAATAAATGCGTTATCGGTCTAAAGTTTGCGTAGTTTGTTATGGTTTTATGTCTTTCTCTTCTATTTTTGTTATTTTGAAAAGCTTGTTCATTTTGTTATTAATCAATGTTCAGTATAATCAATATATATAAGGTCAATGGTTCCAACAAACTACACGATCAACACTCGGCACTGAAACTGATTCGTCCCTAATCTTGGCTAAAAGCAGAAATCTATTTGTTTGTCTGAAGATGGAAAAATCCTTAGATCTGATAAAATCAATTAAAAAAACAGGGTAGCTTAGTTAGACAACGATAATAATATTAAAACTAGCAGTTATAAACCCGCTCCGCAGGTTATTGCTGCTAGGCCCTGCGGGCGGCTTTTGGTTCGGCTTCGAACAGTTAGGGTGTTGGTGACCATTTTATAAATCCGATAGGAACTGGTTCCAAAAATAGCCCGTTCCTCGGATCCACTGTGATCCAGTGATAGCTAGTCACCGGGAAAAAGTAACCGGGACAAAGTAATCGGGACAGGCAAAGACGTATGTTATATGCAATTGTTATACTTTTTTTTAATATTTATACCTTTTGTACTTTTTATTATTTTATTAATTTTAAAGATGTCTGTAAATTTTACTTTTAACTTTTTATTTCAATTTTTAACTTTTTCATTATACTTTATGTTTGATATTTTATGCTTTCACTTTATACTTTCATTTATCCATCTTACTTTTTACTTACTTCTTATTGCCTCAACTCCTTTTTTATCTTTTGTTTTTATATTTAACTTCATATTTATATTGTTACTTTCGTTTTATTATTGTATTACAATACATATATAAATATAAATATGTTAATGGCACGTGTTGTGCCGTATGTTTTGAAATAAATAGATACTATTTATCACAATTACGTATTAACGTCAATCTTTCCATATCCGTAGAGATACTCAAATTTACAAAATCGTACTACTTATCCCTAGAAGAGGCACTTTCTCATGCGACCTGCTACCGGAAGCAGCGCCACCGTTTGACAAATTCTTGAATTCTAAACCGAATTACAACGGTAGTTTTGTTCGAAATTTCACGTACACAGATGTTTATATGACGCGGCGCGCGTCAGACATGCACTCGAAGCCGGGTTCTTAAATTTCAACCATGCAGACGCTAACGTATTAATACTATCGTATAATATTTATAATATAATTTGGACGGTTTCGGGTTTAATTCTTAGGAATCGCCAAAATATTGTAATAATCCTGTGCCAAGTCTGGAGCCAGTGGGACTACGTCGCAAATCTACCTGCGCTCGCAGACCCATGAAAAATCACGGGATAGATTGAATTCTTGACAAATATGTTCCTATTTTGAATTATTTTATAGGTAGGTACCTACTTTATTGCTTCGCAAAATCGGGTTCAATTTTGAAAATGACACTTAAATTCAAAGGAAAAAAGTAATTAATTGAACCAGATTTCACGCAGGACTAACGCACAGCACAGACTACTCAAATTAGTGTTTTTGATTACATTTTTAAAATGTTAGTCAAATGTGAAATAACACGTTTAAATTTTTTACCATGTGTGAAATAACATTTAAAATTATTACTCGCGACCTCTAAATTCGTAGTCGAAGTCATTAAAGTAGCTAGATTTAAACTTGCGACACGAGGATTCAAACTTGCGACCTTCAACACAGCATCCAAGTTAGCGGTGGCTCAATGGTTAGGAAATGCGCACGGAAGCGTCCGAGGTTCATACCCCATGAACAGATCAGTCAGATGCTTTCCAACCTTCATCTACCCTATCTACTTCCCTTAATCACTCCCTTCAGCAATACAACGTACCCCGATTTAGGATGCCGTAGTTCCAATATCCAATGGTCATCATGTCAGTCGGGACCAGTTGGGACTCTTGTGTGAAATTCACGTAGGTAATAAAAAAGTTTTCATAGCAAGTGCGTCTGATTTCATGACAATATTACATCATACAGTCCAAGACGGCCGGCGCAGTCCAGCGGTAAGGCTTTTGACTCGCATTCCGAAGGTCGCGGGATCGAATCCCGGCGTGGCAAATAAATTTTATTTGATTAATTTGTGTTATTTCACAATTTATTCATTTAAAATAATAAATAGTATATTTGTGGCACGTTCCAGAGTGGAAGATACTCTCGGTATCGCCCTGGTGTACGACCACCATTCAGAATTGAAACGTTGCTTGAAATGGCTTTAGCCGTGTTTGGTGACCAGATCTGAATAGCCAGGCACTTCTCACCTTCCTCTTCCCCATCTCCTTCTCCTCTCCACTACCTCCAGCCTCACAACCAATTGGGGATGCCATTGTCTCACTGGTTCCAGACGGAATCAGTTGAAAATCTTGCGCGGTATTCATATAAAAAATAAAAAAATCCGTAAAGATGATAAAGGCTCCCGGAATAAATATTTTTCTCTGGGCCTCCTGTGTGGAGTTAATGTAAAAACTACACATGGATCAAAGTGATATTTTTTAAACCTATGTATTACAAAAATATACTCACTTGCATAACTGAATTCCACTAGGACTGAAAATACCAAAAACGCACTTAAAATCGGTTCTGTTTTTAATTTACACATCTTTTCACTAAACTTATTTACTAGCTTAAAAAAAACACTTAAAATAAATTTTCCACTAGATTTTCACAGCACATAGTGACTTCAGCATGTGAACTGGCTCGTGGTCCAACAGCTAATGACCGTATTATTTGTGATACTTGACGATCGCTGTGATTCCGAGTTCACAGGTCAAGAGATACGACCGATTTTATCAGTTGAATTATCGATAAGTCCGCTTTAGGGTCTCTTTCCATTCATCGCAGTAAATATTGAGTTTGGCTTAAATGGTGAATGTTTGACGGAGTTATTATTATAAGTATATAATACAGTTATTATTAGTTATTATAACGGAAGCTACATTGGAGTCGGGTTGAAGCTTGTTGATAACGATATGCGCGCGCACATCACTGAAATGTATCCCCGAGTTGATATGCGATGTTAATTTGATATGACTGGATGGCTGAGGTTTACGGTGACCATCGAATATTACAATAAAAGTAATATTTTTTAACAAATTCTTTATTCAATCACAAATTTTAGATTAATGCGTAACACAATGAAATGTGAAAATGAGAATACGAGAAAAACAAATGATCCCAGCAATGTCATTAATGAAAATAGAAAACAGAAGTGGCCCTAGATTTGTCCCTTGAGGAACGCCAAAAAAACCCAGCAATTCAGCGGATAAATTGCTTTCTGGTCTTTGGGTAAAAAAAAGTTTAACATCCGAAGGGAGAAACGTTCTCTCACCATAATTCTTGTTTTAAAGGTACCAAACACGATACGCCGACTGCTTTGCGAGCATCCTATAGAAAAAAATTATTCATTGATATGCTTGGTGTAACTCTAAGTGACCAGTTCAGGTACGGGGGCTCCATCGAGGCCAGAGTTAAGTTAGCCTCTCATAAACTGGGCGTACTGTACAGGGCCCGCAGATACTTTAATAGTACACAACTGCTAACCCTGTACAAATCGCAAGTGCGCCCCCCATGGTTGAATTTGGCAGCCACCTCTGGTCTGGAGCCCCAAAATACCTGAAAAAAACCCTCGACTCTGTGCAGAACCGGGCGGTCCGTTTGATAGATTCTCCTAACTTAACAAACGGACTGCAATTTTTAGAGCACAGGCGTCAGGTGGGAACGCTGTCCTTGTTCTACCGGTATTACAATGGAAGATGCTCCGAGGAACTAGCCTCACTGATACCCTCGGCACCGGTGCATAGTCGGGAAACACGCCAAACACGCGCTCAACATTTGTACACGGTTGACATTAGTCACATGAGAACGGGTCGTTTCTACGACTCGTTCTTAAGTTCAACAGCCCGGCTGTGGAACGATTTGCCGGCTTCTGAGTTTCCTTCCTCCTACAACATGGGTCTCTTCAAGACCCATGTTCACTCCTTCCTCTCCTCAACAGCACCCTCCACACAGCATCTTCAAAGATGACATAGGACCTGAGGGAAATTATTTCCCTCAGGGCCTCCTATGTGGAGTTAATATAAAAATAAAAAAAATTCATGTGTCATATTTTTGATTTTATTTTATCTCTGTAGGTACTAGCATAAAATATTTCATAATTAATATTACGACCTTCATGGCAGAGTGGTAATTTCTTTGACCTTTGGCGTTGAAATTAGAAAGGGTTTGAGGATAAAATAAAGAAGTTTGAAGCATCTGAAATATAAATTTAATATTTTGATTTATAACTAACTAAATAATTGAAAGCTGTATTATGTAAATATTAGTATAAAAATTGGAATAGTATTAAATAATAAATTAAACAATCACAGGCACCAGCGAAATTACTTTTGTGAATAACTAAGAGTGCTCGCTTCTTTAAATTTGTGCGTCCATGCACCTTTCCCCTGACAGGCAGTGGCCACATTGCCATATCTAATGCTGCGTATTCCTGCATGAACATGAATTGAGTCACGAATTATGGGAAAGGAACGATGCAACTGCAAGCGGCGTTTCGCGCCGTTTGCGGCAGCTTGTACACTTTTTGCAGCTTGTATAGCTTATATTCTTGTATGCTTTGTGCACGTTTACACAGCATGTATTTTTTAATTTTAAGGCAGTAATCTAGTCTAAAAAAAAAACAATATTTTTTTTCTTCATATTTCCAAAGTTTAAATATTCAAAAATATCTCCTTAAAAGGATTTTTAGATAAAAGTATTATTTTAAAAGTTATAACCTTATTAATGTCGCGGTTTAGACAGAATCTAACCAGAATCTAAGGAGAACAAAATTTTGAACGCATTTTTCTCAAAACTATTTTTTTAGAGACGGTTTACACGAAATCTTAAGTTCTAATAAACCAATTTACTTGAAATTTGGTGTGAGCCTTCTCTGTACATTACTCTATCGCGCTAATTAAAACTATAACAAAATTTCAATTTTTCCTATGTTTAAAAAATTTGGAGTCAAAAAAACTGATTAAAAAATGTTTTTTTATTTCAGACAGCCGTCATTTTGCGATTTTTTTTTACTTTTCCCTAATTCGGGCCGTATCCGCACTTGTTTGGATTAAGAAGAAATTTGTTTATTTTTTAGATTACTAGGAGGGTTGCAATCGTGTCAATCAGGGCGCGCCATTTTTTTGAGACCCCCCACTTCAACACCCTGTAACTTTTTGAATTTTGAATTTTTCGTTTGATTTTTTTAATGTATTCTTTGATGCTAAATAAATATTTGGTAAAGTAATGTCTGGTAAAAATATAATTCATTTTTTTAGCACCTGAAAAAACACCTACAATTCTTGCTTCTAGATTAAAATACCCTCTTAAAGACAGTTGGTATTGACATTTATAAATAAATCCAAATGAGATCTTTTTACTTGAGTATGCTTTTAAATTTTAATTTGTGCTATGGATCTCCATCAGTGTATGTTTATATTCATCGTTTTACTCAATCATATTTACTGCATTAACTAATGTAGGCCATGGCCACCCTACATAGTTAATACCACAATAATATTGTGTATCCTTTAATCAATTCGATGCATATAACTGAGCAGTCCCATACACGCTGATCATTGAACAGATTCTACCTGATGCAATAACTTCTAGACCTTTCGGGGACAGGATACAGCTCAAGAATTAGCACAATTTTAAGTGGTGCAACATCCTTAAAAAATTGTTGGAATACTTTGCCAAACTTTTCTTTATCTTAAACAAGCCAGAATAGATCTTCTATAAAAGTTATAATTCAATGTTCACTTACAAATTTTCCGCAGCTACAAAAATTCTGTATTTTTTATTAGTGTTGTTATTGGTAATTTTTATAGAGGGTGGTTTAATCAATTCGCTTCAAGGATGCTCTATATCTGCTTTGGTCAACCTGAGCGTGAATCGCCCCTGAGTAAGAAATACTCAGATTAGTCAAGCACGATGGTGTCAGCTTATTTAGTACCTAATAAAATTTTTTTTTTCAATTAAAATTTTAACCACTCAGTTATTTTGCCATTGTCCAGGTTCTATGTCTTAAACTGACTGTCAGATTTATAAAAACTTTGTGTTATTTCCGCTCCCAATTAAAACTCTATAAATGAAACATTTCTGAACGCAGCCGAATACTAAACATTAATTTTGAAAGCATATTTCATAAGCATTAAAATTTAGAATGCAAACATAGACTCTTTACACGTCCCTTCGGTACTCCACTCTATTTTTTCAAGACTAATTTAAAGTCTTAGCATTTTTTCCTCTACATTATGTGTGTTCAAGGTATGCCGATTTAAAAAAAAATTATATGTTTAAAGAACTCTCTTCCATGATAAGTTTCCTTATTGTCCATATTAGATGATCAAAACCTCTGCCACAAGTGTCCATAAGTGGTTGGATACGTTTATTTCAATTCAACATTTTTTGTTTGGCGTCTTAGCAGGGTTGCCAGGAATCGGCGGGGTGAGGTCTGTCTGAGCATTTACTGCGTGACAGGCCGGATCGGGAGGGACTGGTTGAGGGAGACGATTTGGCCTCTACTGCAGGATTCTCCCGACCTATGGCCTTGCACCGCAGTAGGAAGGATGGTTTCATGCATCCGTCACTCCTGGCCCGCTGACCCCCGCATTCTTACCCACACCTCATACTTTTTTTTCTTCCCAGAGCATCCTCTCCTTCATTTCCAATTCACAGTCCTCCTCACCATGGATTTAGTTCCGAGGCGCGGACTCTAGGTTGTTAGAGTGTGAAGCAAATAGTTGAGCCGACTCGTGTGGAGCCAACGAATAACAGTAAATTAAGTGTAAGATGGTTGTTCATGTATTTGATGGTTGCAAAAAATCAACGATGAATTGCTGGTGAAAAAATGTTGAACCCGTTAGTAGAATCACAATTTTTATGCATTTTTGAGAAACAGAATTACCACTCTTCCTATTTTAACTAAATACTTTAAAATCATGAAGACGTAATTTTTTAATACGTTTTAAAGTGTCTTGTTGATAAAACATATTATTACTATCGAGTGAATCAAATACTTGCGTCGGCTCATATTAAGAGTCAGAAAAATATAATTGCCAATTGTTTCATCATTTTGTGTCTGTCGCTGCGAAAACCTGACGTGAGTTAAAAAAATGCCACTTTCCTAACCAGGCTTGCTAAGTTCTAATATAAACTTAGCGAGTTTCCAAATGAAAAAAATGACATCTACTGTATGTTTTATAATCTAAATTGCGTCCATGTACAAAATGTAAAAAGGTTTGGAAGTAATCAAAAGAACCGATTGCTTACGCAACGCTTTAGCTTTTCTTGTAGATTATTTCACATGATACAGGAGGAAAACAGTATAACATAGCTAGGGCTCTCCAAGTTTGTACAGTACGTACAGTTGGACGTTCCAATTTGGAAGGCGAGTATGGGTACAGCCGCCAATACCTCTGCCATAAGTCACTCCAAGTAGTGCATCTACCGACCAGCTGCATGGCAGGCCAGGAGGGACTGGTTGAAGGTTAACTTAACCTCTTCAGCAGGACTCTTTTGGAACATTGCCTTGCACTGCAGTGGGAGGGGTGGATCCGTGATCCATCACTTCTGAACTCATTGACCCTCCAGATTTCTTCATAACCCTTATATCTTTTTCCTTCCCAGAACTTCTTATAATTCCTTTCCTCAAAATACCCTCCACATTTCACATTCCCAAATAAGTCGTAGGCCCTGAGGGGAATTATTTTCCTTAGGGCCTTCTGTGTGCAGCTAATGTTAAAAGAAGTCGATGATATACGTGAGTTCAATATGTAGTTTTATATGAAAACCGCAAAAGAGTTCTTACTGCTCCCGACTATCCAGATTTATTGGGAAAACAGCATCCCCAATTGAGGTATGTTGAGAGGCACTAAGGAGTAGGGAAGGAAAGTAGATGGAAAAAAGGAAGGTTTTGAAGCTTGTTAAAATCTGGTCATCAAACAAGACCAGAGCAATTTCAAGCCTCCTATCGATTTTGGATGATGGCCTTTCACCAGGCCGTTACAACATCAGGACAGTACCTATGATCTTTCTTAAAGATCCTTTCAGTATTACCAAGTTAAAATAAAATTAGGATTGGAATATCGAATTCTGTGAATATTTATGGTATTGAATAGTCCGAACAGGCTATTGTAACAAATCTGAAACAACCGAAAAGAAGAGGTAACTAAACAAGAAGCAACTTTTCGGGGAGTGATTTTACACTTTTTTAGATTTGAATTTTAATGGAATAACTTTTTAAATACTTTTGAAGGTTGAACCCATCAATGTTATATATCATTGAAGAAGAAGATAATACTAATACCGGAATCGAACCAAGGATCGCGTGTCTTACCGGACACAGTGCCTTAACCAACTCGGTTATTGAGACCTATTCATTTGATCTCGTTTTTATCAATGTCATATTCCAAATTCAGAAATAACAATATTATCCTCAACTAATTTTTCTCATACTTTTTGGCCGCTATTTTTATAAATGATCACATAGTTCTGACGAATTAACCTACAACCATTAACATTATTTTTAATTAATTAATTGTGAAATTTCACAAAAAAATCAAATAAAATTATTTGCGTTGTCGAAAACCTTACCTCGACCATGGAGGCCACTTTTCTTTTTCGCAACTCCTTCCCTACCCACTGCCTTCACAGCCTTACAACATACACCCATTGGGGATGCCATAGTCTCACTGTCTCCAGGCGGTTGGGATCAATTGGGCCTCTTGTACGGTATTCACTTAAAAAAATTACGATGTTAAATATCTGTCACTTCTTCTTCAATGGCGCTACATCCCATTTCGAGTCTTGGCCTCCTTGAAAATAAGCCTCCACAGCCCTCTGTCCTCGGCCGTCGTCTTCCAATCTGCGACATGAAGCAGTTCCTTTGCATCCTTCCAGACATCATCCTACCATTTCAGCCTACCCTTCCGTTTACCTCCCGGGTGTCCTATTAGAACCTTCTTCAGTACTCGTGTGCTTGGCATTCGGTGCACACGTCCGGCCCATCTTAATCTTTGGAGCCTTAAATGGGTAGAGAGTCTGGGAGCTTGTTAAACATACAGCTCATTATTGTGGCGGATTCTCCGATGCCTCTCTTCTTCGAAGTACCTTTCTTTCGAAGGTGTCCAGCTGTTTCAGGCTTTGCTGTCAGTGTTCCCGCCTCACTTATATATCTGTCACATCATAATTAACTCAATTTTAATTTAAAAAAAAAACTTCAAATCTTAGAAACACACTCTGTTCCAGGTTGGTACAGAATTATACCATGGTGCGAAAGGATAAAATATCTTGGTTCAACATCAAATTCTGAAATCAGTTGGCGCCAGTCCAAATCTGATAATGTCGTGTTGTCCCCTGTCTGACTTGTATCCTCTGACGAGTAGGAAGTCATTGACTATACACCACAGTAGGTACTAATCAACAAGGCCATTATCATACCCATATTTAGGCCCGTATTACCAGCCAGTCCGTATCCTTGCTGTGTATGATGTTCCTCGCTCCAATTTAAGCGGGCTAAATCTACCGCTCAAGCTTTGCTAAGCCGCAGATAAGTTCCAATTTTAGACGCCAAGGCGCTAGCAGTCAATGCCAAATCTGACGCTTACGTAAATAATATTTGAATTCTTCACATCGAAATTTACGAAAATTACCTAATTTAACAAGTTTATTAAAATATTATATTCTTCGAACGATAAGGAATTACGATGTTATTAATATTGATAATCAATCAGAAAAGGGATTTTAAAAGAGTCAACAGTTTGTTTTCAGTGGTTAATATCAATAATAGTGCACTGACTCTAGCAAAACAGGTACTAATTAAAATTAGAGTACTCGCATATAGGACCATGTTGTTATTATTTTTTTTATTTAACTTTTATGAGTAAAACCTCAAATTGTAATATTTAATTAAATGAAGACACTACGAGCGAAACTCAATCAAAAATCTGGAAACAGAAAAATAAGAAAAAGATATTTGCACCCCTGGGACTCGAAACCAGGACCTCTCTCTTTCCGGGCGAGTCCTCTGACCACTGAGCTAAGGTCCCAGAGTCGAGTCTCAGAGGTGCAAATATCTTTTTCTGATTTTTCTTTTTCCAGATTTTTGATTGAGTTTCGCTCACAGTGTCTTCATTTCCTTAGCTCAGTGGTCAGAGCATTCGCCCGGAAAGAGAGAGGTCCGGGGTTCGAGTTCCAGAGGTGTAAATATCTTTTTCTGATTTTTCTGTTTCCAGATTTTCGATTGAGTTTCGCTCATAGTGTCTTCATTTAATTAAAAGGACCATGTTGATTAGTGGGGAACTTTATAAAAAATTAACTTGAAAAATAAAGCCGCCTAAAAATAAACTGCGGTCGTTTTTGAAACATCGCGATTTCCCTATGCCTAGAGATGTCTCGGTGAATATGACAGTAGAGAGCATAGAATATACCACTCATGTTGACAGTTATTTGTTTTTCAAAGAAAAAAGGAAACACTTTCCTCTATTAAATTCAAAGACAATACACGTAATATTGGTGACGTCTTGGCTTTTGACCTATATACGGATTATGTTCCAAGATGTGCTAAGCTCGACATTCCAACCAAGTCGAGCTTATAACCAACTGATACACCGGGCCTTAGATACATACATAATTGTATGCAGTCCCCATATACTCGTGGCACTTGCAACAGTCATATTATTTAGATACATAAGTAAGAACGATTTTTATAAATAATATTTAAAAAGCAAAGAAAAGTATCAAGAAAGTATAAAAAAAGTATTAACAAAGCACTAATAAAGTATAAAGAATTAACAAAATTACAAACAAAGATAAAAAAGAATCAACTAAGTACAATTATTTGATGTAGGTAGGTACTGTTTCTGTATGAGATTGTGCCCTGTCTTTTTGACTCACTAGCCTTATAAGAAAGGACTGCATTTTGTTGCTCTGAACGCAATAACAGATCGAATTCTTAATTTTGTATATCATTGCTCACATTATAATACAGCGTATCTCATTTTACCCAGGTTTTCAGAAGGAACCGAAAACCGTTTAGTTTATTATATAAAAAAATAGCACAACTTTGAAAAGCAAAACAAATCGTTGCCGTGGAAACGATGTTGATATATTTGGGGGAAATTTTATTTCAGGCGTCGTAGTTAATATCTATCTCTAAAAATGAATCGCTGAAATGTATGTACCTGCATAACTTCCGAATGACAGCACCAAATTGGATAATTCTTTTTTTTACTACTGGTGAGCTCTGGCATCATGAGGTTCGTATAAAAAACTTGCAATAGGCGGCACGCAAGCTGTTTGAAAACTAAATGTAACGGGAATGAATGTATGGAATGCGGGAAGGGGGAGGGGAACCCGGGAGGGGGGAGGAGAACTCAGGAGTGCGTAAGGGAAGGAAGGGGAGGTGGAAGGGGAACGGCACGAATGGGACAGGACACGCAGGGAGAAACAATTTCTTTATTAAGTGGCATAGCAACGCATGTCTGGAACTTGGCAGTTATAAATAAAAAAAGATTTTGTGTATTTTTTAACCAAAATTTATTTTTATTAGATTGTTTCTATAATATGGGTTTTTATGTATCTACTTATAACACTATTTTAGGTATGTGTATGTATATTTTTTGGTACCAGTTATTTTTTTGGTAATATTTCAATAATGGCGTCAGCGCAAAGGGTCATCTGCTTTTTGGTAAACCACTCAAAGCGGAACTTGAACTTTCCAAAGAAAAACTGCTTTCCAAGAAAACTGTCGACTATCTCATCAACGTCGTACTCCCCGCTATACGTTTCCTTGAAAAAAAAAAACAAACAATCATAAAGAAATATATATACTTTATATTAAGTGCAAACTTGAAGAAGCTAAAACGACGAAAGAAATCTATAAATTTTAATTATATGCCTATTTAGAGGCATGCTGAAAACCAGTTGCGTTTCGGGTCCGAAGGGAAGTTGTATAGCTGGGGCTCAATTCTCTAATGGCGATCATTCGTAACAACAGTAAAGTTATTCGAACGAAAAAATACCCGTTGCGTCATCTCGACGAACTTTATTGTATGTTTAATTTATACGTATTTTAAAATGTCGAAGGGTTGAACAGATGATTATATTGGCAGTTCAGTGAATATGTTTATAATATTTTTGACGTTTCTGAAGTGTGAATTTGAAATTTTGAACGCACTTTTTTCGAAAAGGCCGGCTGATATGTTACTCAAAACCAAAGCTGGTTACCGTCCGCGGAACAGACATTTCATGCTGTTTTAATACCTGCAAAACGAGATTGCAAAATACTAGTTTAGGAAGTAAATTTTCAAGTGATAACTATCTAACCTCCAGCAAAAGGTCCTTGTTGGTCTCAAAGAATCTGCTCAGCCTGCTATATTATGTATTGCAGCCATCAGCCGACATCGGTTAAACAGCTATTATGTGGAACCTTAAGCCCCGTACCCGAGCACGAAAAGAAGAAGATGGAGAGATATGTAATTACGAATGTTGGAGAGAGCGCGCTGATATTTCAAACGATAAAAGTGAAGCGAAAATTATGAAAATGTTTAATAAAACACGACTCGTTTAGAATAGAGCAAAAATCTTGAGAGGCTTGTCTAAAACAATGTTCAAAGAAACACTGTGAATTTTTTCATACATATAACTTGTTAAATAATAGAGACAGGCTTGAAAATAAAAATTTTCGGAGCATACTTTGCGATTTTTTTTCTATCAAGGGAATTTCATCTAATTTGCGTTTCGGCGTGGAGGTTTTATAGATATTATCTTCGAAAATAACATATATTTTTTTAAGAGGTTAAAAACTTCAAATGTTCAAGGAAGATTTGCAAGAAATCGGTAGAAATTCGGATAGTGCCGCCTTAAAAAGTTTTGTAAGAATACACGATGCCCGTCCTCCGCCGTCATTACGCGCGGGAAACGATCTTAGGTTAGGATTCAATGTCATTTTTAGAGTTTTGTCTCTGTCGACTAGTGCGACCCACTCGTTGCTCGAGTGGATTGACTTTAGACCTTCGACGAGACTCAAGAATAACACATCAGAGAACGTACTTTCGACAGCGATTGCCAGCAGCCTCGATTGGAGAATTGAGCCCCTGAGCAGTAAACTTTTTGTCAATATTATCAAACCAAATAATATGATGTAAAAATATATAACATTTCTTAATCTATCGACATTTTTATATTATTACTATTAAATTTGATTCTAAGAAAGGTTGTAAATGTCCAAACCAACGCAACTTCCTAAAAGTTTCTGTGTAAATATTTTATGTTAAACGAGTTGAAACATTCTTTTTTTTAATCGAAGAATTAAAAAAGAGAAAAAACACCAAAGCGTGTTTTTATATTTTTTGTTAGTTTTAGAAAGTTTAAAACCCCTTCGCCCATGATGGAATTATTTTAAAACAAAAATTCGAAAAATAATAAAAATTCAGAAAAGTTCTCGGAAAAGTGCAAATATAGCATGTTTTGGGCGAGACAAACATTCAGAACCTTTGTAACTAATATCAAAATACAAGAAATCATATATTACTTTTCACCAAATCAAACTTTGACATAATGTATGGAAACTTTACAAGTTTTTATAAATTCGTAATAATCCATTATTTCTACTTTTGAAACGGATAGTTAACGAATTGATTGATATTTGCGTAGATTAAGAACAACACAAGATACGCATTGTTGACGTGTTTCGTGATGCAAATATTTGGCCAATTGGGCCTTAGAATTCCAATACAAAGCTGTGTTTCACCATGATTACGAAATTCAAATGGGATGGAGATCTACGATGTTAGGCGTGTGTAAGTAAGATAGAGCGCATGCTAAATGGAACATTTGTTTCTATTCAAATTTATATATATGGAAAGCATTTGTTTTTTGTTAATTCGTCACCTCATTTGGATAACTGCCATTTTTTTCAAAAATGACCTTTGAATGCCAAAGCATTTCTTTTGCTCATTTTATACCCAAAATAATTTTCAGAACCATCCGTGGTGTATTTTCGTAGATATATGTACACAAAGTTCTAACATCAAGCATTTTCAATTATAATTCATTTGACTAGGGTCTAACTACACACACTCTCTATTTTTCTTGTATCTGACAGTTGATCTTAAATATGAGGCGCATTATGGTTCGTCACGTCATTTGGATAGGGTTCTAACTACGCCTTATCATTTTCTAAGGTTTCTAAGTTTCCAAAGACGAATTTTCGTAATCTATTTAGCAATTTTAGTAAAAGTATTTTAGTTTACCGTATTTTAATGGAAAATGTTTAAATAGGACGTGGCCCTAGCTTAGAATTGCATAAGGAAAATGTAATTAGAACCTTGTGCAATGAATTATTTTGCCCTAGCTGGGTTCTATTTGCATGTTTAGGTTTGTTCTAAAAGGGTAAATATACGTCTTGTTTAAATACTTTCCTTTAAAATATGTTCAATTAAAGTACGTTAAACAATTTTCAACTTCAAAATCGGAAATTGGTAAATAGTTTGTCTTTGCAAACTTTGACACCTCATATCTCAGAACAAGGTGAAGTGAAGTTAGAACGCTATCCAAATGAAGTGACGATATTAAAAGAATTCGTTTTTTTGTTAATTGTATGGAAAGTTGCAAAACAGCATCTAGCGAAAACTATTCGAATTTCTGAAAAATTCTTTCAGCTACGCACAATGCAAGTGGTTCAAAACTTGGCTTAGAGATTTACCCACACTGAAAAGAGAATTTTACAGAAAACTGTTAGTCGTTACCTTTACAAAATTGCATTTTGAATCAACTTTCAGCACTGATTTTACAATACCCATTGGAAAGTAGAACTTGCAGACGTTGTCCTGGTTGTAACTCAGAGATGATTCGAATCTTTCTTTGGCCCATTTTAGAATTCGAATTCGACCCTGGGAAACAAAAAAAAATAATATTATGACTCACCGAGGATTCAATCAAATTAACTTTTATAATATTCTCTCATCTTGAAAAGCCTATCTCTTATCGGAGGAAGGTTTTCATCAGGGAAATATTTGCATTTGCAGGGAAATCTTGCAATATGGGACGATGTCTAATCAATGGGGCGACTTTGATCATCTCGGATTTATACGTAATTCTGGCGAGACTCTGGCTAACAAAAAATTTTATTACTCCATTTACTTTTTCAAAATTTCGGGCAACGTGGATACAATGACGATTCGAAAATAAGTGTCAATTTTAGGGTTTCTAATCGAATTATGGCTGAATTATGAGTTTTTATTTTTTTATTTTACTCTATTATTTATTTTTACCTCAGAGCCTATGTCATCTTTGGGAATGATGTATGGAGGGTTTTTTTAAGGAAAGGAAGGGGGGGGGGAGAGTTCTGGGAAGGAAAAGGGTTTAAGGGGTGGGTAAGAATTTGGGGTTCAGTGTGTCCTGGTCATCCGCCTCCAAGACCTAGACAAACCTCACCCCATGAACTCTACAGAAGATTTAAAGATGTGCAATAAATATACATACATTTTAAAATTTAATTATTAAAAGTATCAATTTGGGAGGCGGGAATGGGTCGGTACGCACGGGGAACCATTTATTGTATAACCATCACCCCTGTCACAGGTCACCAAGTGGTTCGCTACTTTTGGTGACTTAGCATGGGTGCCCGGGTTCGTAGGATGAGGTTTGACTATGTCTTGGCGGCGGATGCGTTTACAAACTGCGTGGCGGGCAGGATCGGGAGAGACCGGTTTAAGGAGAATTTTTGCACTCTCTAGCCGGACTCTCTCGACTCCTCGCCGTGCACCGCAGTGGGAGGGACGGATTCATACTTCTGTCACTCTTGGACACATTGATTCCCAGATTCCTGACGACCCCTCACACCTTTTCCCTTACCAGAATTTCCTGTACTTCCTTTCCGTAAAAAGCCTTGAGGTTTTTTTTCCATCAGTTCAATATAAAAAAAAATGTATATTTATAAATCTGGAATTAATATAAAAATATAAACGTGAAGCTACAATATAAAAAAATCCCCTATTCGAATTTAAGTAATAATGTTTTCTTATGGAGTCGGTGTTAAAACTTCTATGAATCAGACAATAAGTGACATCTATTGTCTGTTTATCATACTCAATTAGTTTAATTTTCATGATATTTATCCATAAAATAGTGAACAACATGTTACCAAAACACCTCTCAAACAAAATTATATACAACAAAGACATTCACAGACACAACACAAGGACTTGCAAAGAAATCAGATACAAAGGGATGAAGTTATAAAACACTCTACCAGAAACTTTAAAGGCCGCACCAATTGGAAAGTTCAAAATGTATTGTAGGAGAGACATAAAACAAGAAAAAATATAGTTTGAAATATGATACGGCATAATTAATTAGGAAATTGTAAACTTAAATGTACAATTTACTAAAATGAAACTAATAAATAAATAAAATTATCAATCAGAGATCTCAGTTTCCAACTCTGCCGTCAAAGACCCCCGTTAGCAATATTTCCTGTTATATCGACAATAATTGTTAATGGCAAGTTTATCATAGTCTTTTTTTGCTATACAAAGACCGCCTTTTTTACAATCTTTCTTCTTTCTACTGTAAGTAATCTTGTTAAAAATACCTAAGGTTTCCTAGAAAAATCAGGGCTGGGGGGCCGGGCTGTAACTCAACTTAATTTAGATATGTTACCAGTGTTGTTATTTTTCAATTGTAAGTTGTCTAAGGAAGTCTGTAAAAATAAATGACTGGACATAAAAATCCCAATACATAACCCTGAACAGTTGGGTAGCTTGTCAAACATGTTTATCCTTTTTAAAATTCTTAAGAACTACCTTCGTGTTTAATCCATCATTAGCATATGCACATTAAATAAATAAAAAAGGAGTAAGACTTATGGAATTGGAATATATTACTCTTATTGGTCCCGTGTCCCTTATAACAGTGAAGTTGTATAAGACGACATTGTGTCCCTTGGAGTTGAGGTGGCTGCTCAGGAGGAAGTAAGTATCTCGTTGTGGCCTGCCGCCCTTCTCGCAGTTTCTTATTAGCTCCGTTTTGAGCGTGAAATCACCCTGAAAATAAATATTTTATTTATTAAAAGCTAGTTCCCGGTATGCGTTGCTCTGCCACTTAAGACGGCAGTTTTCTCAAAAATCACATTTTAATCATTTCCGGCGAATTCGTAACTAAAATAACTTTTTTGTTCCAAAGACCCCTGGGGATGTAAGTTCTTTATATTTAAAATTAATAAAAACAATACCTTACCATTAATATATTTTACGTACATCTATTTTTAAACTTTATAACAAGTTTTTCAACTATAAAGTTAGCGGTGACCACCAGATTTTATTTTTCTAGACGATGAATTTATAACTTTGGGAGGGATTCATAAAGAAACATCTTAAATATTTGTAACACGTTCTTCAGTAATAATTAAAATGAACGCGGCGGAAAGGTCGAATCTCCAGGCCCGCTACGGCGAATTCGACCGTACGTTCGTATAATACGCCGTGCCGCGGGCGTATATTTGTTTACACGCTTTCTTCACTTACGTCGTTAAGATTCCCACATTATTTGTCTTCTTTTTCTTTTCTTTGAAAGAGCAAATTCGACAGTAGGTTCGTACATTACACGGGTTGCGAGTCGCAATTTGTGTACACGGCTCCTTTACTTACGTCATTAAGATTCTGAATATATTTTAGGGTATATTGTCGTCTTAGTAAAGAAATTGTTTCTCTCTGCTTGTTCTTCACCTCTCACTTTCCCACTCCGCCTTCTCTCTCCCCACTCCCCTCGCCCTCTTACCCCGTCCCGCGAACCCCTCTCTCGAGTTCCCGCATTCCGTACATTCATTCCCGGTACATTCAGTTTTCAAGCAGCTCGCGTGCCACCTATTGTAATTTTTTAAAACAAATTTAATAATTCCTGCTCACCAGTGCATATAGAAACCATCGCTGATAGGCAAACAACAAATCCCCAAAGTTTCATCGCAATCGGATGAATGGTTTAGCAACGCATAGCATATATGTATACGTACATAGACAGAAGCAAACATATTTTCATTTATATATAAATATTACAATTATTACAATGATTCAGATATGTATGCATACTTGTCGCACGCTGTGAAGCCGTCGTATATACAGAGAAAACAACGATTCAATTAATCTGACGAAAGACCGTTGTATTTTACGACGATTATGTTTTATAACAGTTTCCTTTGATCAACTTTTTTCTTGTGCTATAAAATTATTCACAAAATAACCAGAAACACTTTTGGGCTTGAAATCGTTTCCAGACTCCGTTTGATCAACGATTTTTATGCCTATTATTTATTCGGGCGAATATTTTTTTTTTACTTTTGGCTTCCTCTTAGCGAAATATCTGTTTAAATGCAAAATTTTGCTTCTACGAAGACTGAAATAGATGCTCCTCATTGTTATTAAACTGATAAATATAATTTGTGCTCATTCCTTATCTCAGAAATTCCTTCAGTGTTGGTTCAGAAATCAGAAATAGTCCGAAATCTTTCCTTGTTGAAAACACAACCCAGTTTATTTATTTAAATTTGAATATCAATAGCATAAACTTACGTAAGAACTGACACTGCTCACACCATTTCCATAGACTAGAGCAAACTCGAAAAACAACAAATATGCGCATTTTTGTAAAGTGTTTTGACAAAAAACAGTCATTAGAAAAAATTGTATCAAAATTAAAAAAAAAAATAGTATGGGAATTGATTTGTTGGTTTACAAAGTGACCAAACTTTGCTCTTTGAGTGATAAATTGGAAATGAGTTGTCTACTGAGGTTAATGCAAAATGTGACTAATCACATTTTGCAGTAGTCACATCACCATTCTGAAATGGCTATTTTTTTCGAATGTGTATTTTAGTACCTACAGAAGATAATTGACGCTAAGCACTTTGCAAAGCGGTTTTTAATATTGTTTAATGTTCCCAAATATATATCATCCGTAGATCTCGATAACAAATCGTGTATATCAGAGTTTCGTATCATGCACGAGTGATTATCAGTGCATGAATTGCATGACAATTATGCAAAACTTCTGTGCATTTTGTGGCATTGTTGTAAATGATTGATTTGCAATATTTATTATTATTTTTTTTAAAAGAAGATAAAAGCACAACCTAACAATATTTAAAAACTCCTACTACCATTATTGTATGCAACAAATATTGCTTGTGCAATGTGACAGAGGACTCAACATTTTCAAATTTCTGAGGAAATTCTTAACGAAATTTATATTTGACTTTTTTTTTACCTGTTCTTTAATTTTTATCCAAAAATTTCAAAAATGGTGAAGTTGCATAATTGGCGGATGCGTCTGCCCACCAACTAGGTGGTCGGCCGGATCGGGAGAAGCCGGTTGAGGGAGACCCTTTGATCTCTCCAGCCGGACTCTCTCGAACCGTCGCCGTGCACGACAGTGGGAGGAATGAATTCTGGACACACTGATCTCTAGATTTCCACCCACCCCTCGTACCCTTTTCAATTCATAAAATACTACATATACCATTATTAGACTGCATAGGAAATTATTCTACTTAGGGCCTCCTAAGTGGAAATAATGTAAAAAAGAAACAAATATTTCGTAGTAGATCGTAAAAGATGCATTAAAGATTTTTTTTTAATGTTAAAAATTTCACGTATTTTCACAGTTACGATCCAAAGATTTTTTCCTTAGTTTTTTGTCTTTTCTTTTTCGTTTTTTCTCTTTATGATCTGATGTTTGACAGATTAAGTTTGAAGGTTTAAAAATATGCATAAATTATTGAAATAACCCAAACAAAGAACTTAATAACTTATTTTGTATTTGATTATCCATCTCCTCAGACGTAAATAATTGTTTGTTGAAATAATTAAACTGAAAAGATGTTTTATTTCTGTAATTATGCATAAATCGTGCGACGGAATTCTTCAATTTTACCCCATCTATGTTTTTATTATCTGCTAACTATGTGCGTCTCTCTTCCTCCACCTCGAGAGTGGACCGGTATTAGAAGTATGGAGGAGCTATTCCGGGCAGCGCGATAAAGATACATTTTCCAGAGTGATCGCCAACGTCGGGGTACCTGATAGGACACACGAAGCAGAAGAAGATTCACAGCCAATATATTGACACATTTGGTGCATTTATCTTAAAAAAATTAGTTGCGTGGTGCATCACATACTTTTCAAATAGAGAAATAAGAACACAACTTGTTAGCATTATTTATTTATTTCGTATATCACAGACATAAGAGGAGAAACATGACTCCCCATTTACAAAGATATTTTTTACAGTAGGTATAACTTACACAAGTGTTAATATTTAAAAGCCCGTTGATTTCACATAAAAAAACTAAAGCAATGTTTTAAAAAAGTAAATTAAACAAATGTCGAATATTAAAAATATTTCTGCATCGGCATCATTGAAATTCTTTCGTACGAATTGTAAGGTCGATGGAGGGAGGATGTTTGTTCTACCGGTGTTTCAATGGAAGGTGCTCCGAAAAAAGTTTTGTATACCTATTTACCTACGAAATAGAAACTATTCACCACTTGAAATGTTTTAATATACGTTTACTTCACAGAGGAAAATAATTCCTCTCAGGGCAAATGTCATCTTAGGGGATGCTGTGTGGAGGGTATTTTTACGAAAAGGGAGAAGAGGAAATTCTGAAAAGCTAAAACGCTAAAGGGTTGGGTCGAAATTTGAGGGTCAGTGTATCCAGGAGTGACGGACGTATGAAACCATTCCTCGAACTGCTGTGCAAAGGGAGAGAGTCCGGCTGGTGGGGTCAAATGGCCTTCAACCATTCTCTCTCCAACCGACCCGCCACACAGCAGGCAGGCAGAAGCATCCGACGCCAAGACTCAGACAAACCTCACCCCATGAACCTCTGCTAAGTCACCAAACGTAGCAAACCACTTAGGGCGACCTATGGCAGTGGCGTTGGTTATCCAATAAATGGTTTCCGAATCGAATGGTGTAATTGTTTTGTAACGGTAATAGTTTCTATTTCTGACCGATTTAGGTGTTAATATTCAAAGCACCATAAAACACTATAGGAACGACAAAAATTTTTGAAATATATTTGCAAAATTTTTGAAAATATAAATTTAATTTAATTTATTTAAAATATAATTTAAATTTTGAAAGAAGGATGAATTTTTTTTAAACTTTGACAGAACAATTATCTTTCAAGCATCATTAGTATGCAGCGTTTGTAATTTTGTGTAACCAGTGCAATTTGGTAGAATAATACAGATTTCGGGCAAATAAGTAACATTAAAGTATTTACAAGCACACTTAATAATATTAATTCACTTAATATATTACTAAAATATGTATGGGTATTGATTACACCTACCCAAATAGTGAACATTTAGAAGAATTCATGTAGATATATGCTGAATATTATATAATGATACCTTTATACAATTTCTATAAATAATAGTTATATACGGATTTTCAATTTTTTATAAGAACAACTCTCTTTTTATAACTTTTGAAGGTTATTCCCATCAATGTAATATATCATTGAAGAAGAAAATAACACTTATAATCTAAACGAAAATATGAAAGAGAACAAGACACAGAAAATAGAAAAAGATAATAGTAGCCACTTGGACTCAGAACCTTTCGTCTCACCGAGACGCACGCTTTTACCAATTCAGCCATTGCCACCTAATCGACTATTTTTTTTCCGTTTCATGGGCAACTACTTTTTTCGTTGGAAACAATCGTTCTAAGAACTGGTTTGTAACCTAGATAGCGTCTCGGATAAATAAAAAAAAAAAAAATAGTAGAAGATAATATTGTTAATTAAACAATTTGATAATATGAGATTGACAATTATGACGGTTTGATGGAAGGTGGCAATGATTGAATTGGTAAAAGCGCACGTCCCGGTTTTACGAGAGGTTCTGGGTTCGAGTCCCAGTTGCGACCATCATCTTTTTCTTTTTTTCTGGGTCTTGTTCTCTTTCATATTTTTGCTTACATTATCAGTGTTATCTTCTTCTTCATTGATAAATACGGATTTCATTAAGTGAATGTTTTATCATCTAATTGCTTATTATTTTTGATATTTTTTGTTTAAATAAATTCATTTTCATTAAAATGATCAAGTATTATGATGTAGATTTAAAAATGATGAACTCACAAAAACATGACATGATTTGAAATGTTCACGGTCAAGTATTATCGTGATTTATTTTTAGGTTATTATGCCGTGCTCTTTAGGCAACGTTTCGGACAGCATTACAGAGTCCATCATCAGGGTAGATGCGTAGTAAAATATTGTGGTAAAGTGTAAATTAATATGTTTGTATTTCATATAGTTTAGCTGAAGGGATGGGAGGAGGGAGGGGCAGGAAAATCTGGTAGGGGGGGTGGAGAATTAAGGAGGGAGGGAAGGCGGGAAGGTGGAAGGAAGGGAAGGTGGGCATATGGAAGGGGAACGCAGAAGGGAGGGGGAGCGGGAGAGAGTGGAGAGGGGGTGGGAGGTTTGCGGGACGGAGGGACGCGGAAAGGGGAAAGAGAAAACACTTTATTTATTTGAGTGGCGTTGCGCGTGCCGGGTATTCGCTGGTAATTAATATTAATAGTATTTTGTGAATTCCAATAGCCTCCGTAATTAAGTGTGCTCTAAAAAATTCAAAGTAACGACAGGTTTCAATTTAATGCTCGGCAATTGTCGATTTGTCAGGATGGCCGAATTTAATAATTTCAATAAAGACGACGGGGCTAAGCTCAATAGTTCTTAGTATCCGGTAACTGACGGCTACACCAAAACGAAACACAGAAAACCATTTTATTTTATTTTATACTTTAATGCGGCAACATGGAATCGAAACTACATACGTAAGCACACACTTCACCACAATCTTCGAATACACATTTGCCCTGATGATGGACTCTGTAATGCTGCTGTCCGAAACGTTGGCTAACGGTAGCACCACGACATAATAACCCAAAAATAAATCGCGATATCACAAAAAACATTGATATAAAAATTGTAAAAAAATTGTAACATTGCAGAAAAAGAAACAAAAATTAACTCAACCAAGCCCCTATAAATTATTTTCATTTTTCGCATAAAACATTTTGAAAGTCATGTTTTACAATTATTTTCCTGTCAACAGTTTACTTTATTTTATCCATTTTGTCATTTATCATGACAGGTGTGTGTGGTGTTGAAATAGAGCTGTTGTAGGTTTTTTGTTGAATTGTAAAACGAATTAAATTCATGTAAATATATGTTGTTTTGATTAGGGGAAAGCGGTTGACGATGTTTGTGTGTTCAAAATAGTTCACCCGGCTTAAAATATTTTTTTCATTCCACGTAGGGCGTTTTTCCATGAAGTTGGAATGGTGATAGTACTATTTTTTTCAATGAGATTAGATAAATCAAAATTACAGTTGACTATGCATATAAATGTAAAAGTGTACCCTCTTTCTAGTACAATGCTCAGACTACTCATAAGCACCACCAAATCAACTATAATGCAGAAAAACTTGTTTAAAAAAAAAAAAAAATTATTTGAATACAGCACAAGAGTCCCAACTGCTCCCGTCTGGAGCCTGTGAGATTATGGAATCCCCAATTGGGGTATGTTGTGAGGCTGAAGGTAGTGGGGAGGGGAAGGAGATGGGGAAGAGGAATATGGGAAGTATCTGGCTATTCAGATCTGGTCACCAAACACGGCTAAAGCCATTTCAAGCAATGTTTCAATTCTGAACGGTGGTCTTACACCAGGGCGATACTGAAAGAATCTTCCACTCTGGAACGTGCCGCAAATGTACTATATATTATTTTAAATAAATAAATTGTGAATTAAAACAAATTAATCCAATACAATTTATTTGCCACGCCGGGATTCGATCCCGCGACCTTCGGAATGCGAGTCAAAATCCTTACCGCTCGACTACGCCGGCCGTCAACTTGTAATGAAATAAACAAAAAATTGATGTTTTCTGGGTTACTAGTAAGAATTTGAAAATTTTATATTAATGAACCGGCTTTCTAGTGTTATTTAAGCCATGGGTAAATAATATTCGATTTATGGAGGGCGTTCATTGCTTTCCTCATCACCTGAAAACTTAGTATTTTGAGATATTTGAATAATCTACTGGACGATCAAATATACGGAAAAGAATAAGCAAAAAATGGTCTGAAGTCGTAAAGCCAAATAAAGATGCCAGAATTTAAATACAAAGTAATAAATCAAGTCAAATAAATAATGCATCAACAATAAAATAAGATTATATTTTTAAAACGCGTTGAAATGAATATTATCACTAAAAATATAATATTCTTACGTGTAATTTAGTGTAACAGTCAAAATCACTGAAAAATCTAAATATGTACACATTACACATATTAATATCATTTTATAAACACTTCATTATTCAAAATGTTCAAATCATCCAACCTATCTAAAATCTTTTCAATGTAGTTATATATATATATATATATATATATATATATATATATATATATATATATATATATAATATATTATATTAATTTTGGTTTCACGATGAATCGATCAACAACTTGGATTGTCCACAAAAGTCACTGATAGAGAGATTAGTAACGACTTCGCAAAACTGGTTAAGTAGAGGAGCAGGAGACAAATGATGAATTTGGGTCTTCCGTGTGCATTGGATGTGGCACTTTGGTTTCCGTGCTGCATGGCTGCTGGGGTTTCACCTGAAAAGAAAAAGAAGATTGAAACACAAATAATTTAACTGGGCACAGAAAAGCCAAGTGGGTTTGTTCAAATGAGATACCTCAAATAACAAACGAAATAAAGAATAATTTTGAATAAGAATGTCTTCAAGGTTTTGGGACGCGTGTTTAAAAATGTTACAATGTTTCGAAGAAACCCCATCAAAATATCAAATTTAGAACTCTTCGTATTTTCTGCACAACTTTTTATAAAAAATATAAGACTGTCTCAATTGTATTTATAAAAGAAAAGTTATTCTCAAAGGTTTGAGCTTTGAGCACAAAGTTTTACAAAACACCAATTACTTGTACGAATACAAAACTAGGTACAAAATTATCAAGACAAAAATGACAGAAGTTGAAATGGTGGAATTAGTTCAGTGATCAGCGCAATGTCAATGAGGTCTTGAGTTCATTTCCAAAATGCGACAGAATATTGTCTTTTCTGTTTCGTTGATGTCGTTCTAAATGATTAACGGCCGTTGTTGCCACAAAATGATCAACTGTTGAGCCGAAATATTGACTCAAAACTCCTCAAATGCACAAATATGCTTTTCCCAACGCAACTCTTAGACAAACAGGCAAATTGAGCATTACTAAACCAACCACTTAACTGATTGGAGACTCAGATTGATCGATCGAAAAGTTGGGTGCAACGGCCGTGAGTATTACAAAGTGAGGTTTTGATCAATAAGATAATCCACTATAAAAATATTGAATAAGTATGTGTAATGGTTGAATTGGTGAGAGACTTACTATGCAGGATGTGGACGGTGACACTGTCGGGTTTGGCGTTTGCGGGCGCACAGGTGTAGTTACCGGCCTGTCGCGGTTCCGCGTGCTGGATGACCAGCTCACTGGAGGTGCGCGAGTGGGTCACCACCACCCCATCTGGAAAATAAAATATTCAATTACAAAATTGGTAGAATAGTAAAAACAAACATAAAAAATAACGTCCTGTGAGAGAATTCTCATCTCAACTTAAGTACTCCATTTCTTCTTCATTTCTTTTTCTGCACAATATTTTATTTTTGCTGTTATATTGTATTTACTACTTAATACACCAAAATCACTTTGTGGTGTATTTGAATGAAATAAAACAATGAAATCTGTTCACAGGACAATTTAACTGAAATTATCAATTTGTTTCAAAAATGTTTTTCAGCAGAATGCAAATAATACAAAACCTGAATACACATAAGAATAGCCTGCGGATAAATACTGATGAGACTAGACAAATTAGTACCTACAGACAAAAATATTACGTTAAGTTATTATTATTAATAAAAAGAATTATATAAAATAAATTGGTAATAAATAATTGTAATACTTTTCTTATACTTCATATGATTGTAATACTTTTCCTTTACTTTTGAAATTAAAAATAACAGAATCAAGCAACAACTAAGATGTTTAAATAACGAAAAAATATAATTAATGCTTGTGAAAATAAATTTAAAAAAGGTTTTCAATTATTTTTTGATAAATTCAAATTATTTAAACATCTTAGGTGCTCTTTAACTCTAGTATTAAAATTTCTAGAAATCTCTTGTTTCTAAAAAATTTACGATCGTTACAAATTAATTTATAGATCCCCGATTTACAGAGGTTTCAAAGCCATAATTATACTTTTAATGTAGATGTTTAATGTTAACTTGGTGAACTTCGTCAATCATATTAAAAACCTATTCCAATCCTAATCTTAAACCTTTGATTGTCTCTTTGTAAAACAATCTGATTAGTGAAAATTGATTTTTTTTAAATTTCTTATTTTTTTATTTCATGTATTTATTTTGTATTTATCGTAGTTTTATTTTTTTATTTATTTCTAGCGTTAAAGAAAAATATCACCATTAATTAAACTTGTTATTTAAATCATTATATTAAACTTGTTTTAAGTAATTATTTTATTATATCGAACTTATTGCATCTACTTCCCCGTCCCCATGACACAATCGATTCAGGGGATACATCGCCCCAATAAGTTGCCTCCAGGCGTCCCTGTTCTTGTCCTGGATCCCGGGGTCCTTCAACAGCTTTCATCTATAGCAGGCTTAGTCTCTTCTCAGAGCTCTGGATGCAAATATTCCTACGCTCCTATAGTACTTATATATTTGTGTTGTGCTGTGTAAGGACAATAATTAGGACATAATAATACATTCAGAATCTTAAATAGTAGCTTCATTTAGCAAAAAAGAGTAAAGTCTTAAAATGAATATTTGAATTTGAAAATGGGATACGGAGCCAATTTCTGTATCCAATTTTAAATACGTTTTTCAATTAGCACGAATGAAAGAAAAACGACATTATTTACGTGAATGCCTCGTTGAATGTATTCCTGAAAACCGATCTGCTTTACATTTTCGTCAATAATTTCGGTATTAAAAATAATTTATTTACGATCTGGGCCTGAGCCTTGGAATAAAGATTTCAGTTCCATCAATATTATTGATTAATTTTCTTCTTCCTTCACTTCGCAGTTCGAAACAACTTAGCAGAATTGCACTCTTACAAGTTACGCAAAGTTTAAACCCACGAGGTGCAATGCGGTCTTCTCGAATTTCATTAAATCTCCTTCAGAATATTAGTTGGTCGACTTTGAATTTGGTGCCGTTCACTGCATATCCTAGACACTACAATTATTCGCTTAGCTTTACAAAATTTGACCATTCGATAAGAAATTCTTCGATGGTTACCCCATCTATCCAATGTTATGGTTTTGCGAACGATTATTTTCCAGGCGTGTTTAAAAATTATAAATTCAAAAAAATACAGAAGAATAGCAAAGTCAAAACAACTAATATTGAAGAACAAACATTAATAATCTCTTCTGAAAGAATTCATTGATTAATGAAAATAAACAATGCTCGCTTCACAACAATCTGAATGAACCAACAAAATAAAACAACAGTCGTAATTAATAAGGAACAAAAAACAGTAAAAGGAAAGAAAAAAAATCATTAGCGAACGAAACAATAAAACCGTAACGGCGAAATTAATCGGCACATTAAAACCACCATCAAGAACAACGGCAGTATAAAAGTCTATCAGAAACAATACAGTACACAGACTGACTTAATTACGGTAAAGAGGCCAGATACCGCTATCTTGCCTGAGATAAGACCGAGGATCCTCATTATAATCCACATTTTATGTACTATAAAGGTGTACAGTTAGTGGGGAGGTTAGTAAGGTATCTAAACACCTTCAAGACGTAATTGCGCAGGAGTAGACTGGAGAAAAGGTGAAAGAATTTTGTTAGTAATATTACGAGGTATATATTTAGAGCGTACTGTTGTAGTTGAATAGAGGTGAAAATTTTAACTCTGGATTGGTGGTCTTGTGTTCAATTTCGGACGTCGAAAAGAATAAACCCATTAGAATTTTAAGGAATAAGTCTCATAATATATCCTGGGCGGTTCGATGCCAACTGAGAATAGTTAACTCAACGCCTACTTGGAAAGTCATAAAGCTATGAAAAATTGTTTTAACCGCATAGGGCCGACAACCCTAACCTAACGTAACCCATTTAACCATTTTTTTATATTTATTTTTTTATCACTCTAAATGACTTATCTGAGATGGTTCTGAGTTGGTTTCATTCCGAGTTGTCCGGTCACCATCCTGGGCATTGTGATGGTCCCGAGTTTCCAACTCGCTAACTTCTTTACTGTTCTAGCACTAATCCAAAGTTGGCAATTATCAGGTAAAAATTTGCTCTGCAGACTGTAGACTGCAGCCTGGAATGACTCAGCGAACTAATCACTGCCAAGCCTTCTTGGCCATCAAGATTTTGTGAAAACTGACAATAATTGGCCTATGCAATAATAACAGTTTTCGAATCTATTGAGCACAATAATTGTGTACAAAAGAAAGCTGAGATATTTTTGAATTTCAATGTGAACAGGGCCAGGGTGAAAATGAATTGCACCTCACGCCGCACGCCAATTCCCTGTTTGTACATTCGAAAAATCATTATTGAAATAATACTGTTCATTAGACAAACTTTCGTCAGTATATTAAATTTAGCCAAGAGATTTGAGAGCCAATTTGTTACAACCTTTTTGATAATAGTCCGTGCTTGTGATGCAATGCATTATGTTGTACAACATAATGAAAAAATTCAGATTGTCAAGTATTCAGGTCACTTCAGTAAAAAAAAACTGCTGATAATAAGTATTTGATTTTATTCACGATAAAACATTTTCATGATGACTTGCACTTTTAAATGTCCTAGCTGGAGACCGAATAAGTTCCAGTTCTTAGGTTTGAAAGCACTGCTTATTCCGCTTGCTAATTAGAATGAAGATATATGGAAACTTATTGAATTTATAAAACAACGTGTTTAGATAACTAATACCACAAAAAAGCAAACGACAGTGTGATTACAAATATAGATCATTATAGCATTCTACATTACCGACTGTGAGAGAAATGGTTGATCATATAGCAAGTAATTAACGTACATTGCGGCAGGGTTTAGTCAAGCTCCGAACCTAATGCGGTTGAGTTTTTACCATAAAGAGGGCAATGGTAGATAGTTTTTAAACATATTGCTTTTTTGAAAACAAGTTCTTACCTATGTCGTAGTTGATCATCCTGTTCTCATGGTACCAAAAGAGATACGTGGGAGGCTCAGTAGATTTCTTAACTTGACAGGTGAGTCTCAGCATGGATCCTTGTTGCACTATTTTGTCTGGCCCACCTATGATCTCCGCATTGGCCTCTGAAAACAAAAATCGCAAAATTTAATACAAGCATTTCATGTTGTATTGTTTCATAAAGCCGAAAAATTGTTGAGAAGTTAAATGGTATTTGGATCAATGATTGTCGTGAAAGCTGTATCTTTATTTAAAGCAACAATTATGAGGCGGATGAAGATATTCCTTAAAACACACAATTTATATAAATTCTTCAATCTATTTGAAGATGTAGAAACAGAGTAATTCAGATTTGGTTACGAAACATTAGTTTTAAACAAATCTCGAATCTTAATAGATATGTTTTTATAATTTTCAATGTGCTATTCAAGCCTCCACCGCTATTTTTACACCAAAAAATATATGTTCACCCATTATTTTGTAATGTAAAGTTATTAAACGTCGGCAATAATATAAAAAAAAGTTTTTTTTAACTTTAGCGCCACACAGGAGGCTCTGATTCTCCTCAGGGTCTATGCCATCTTTGGAGATGAGTGGGGTCTTTTTAGGAAAGGAAGGAGAGAAAATTTTGGGAAGAAAAACATATGATTGGTGGGTAGGAATCTGGGAAGTCAGTGAGTATGGGAGTAACGAACGTTTGAATCTATCCCTCCCCAATGGTGCAAGGAGAAGTTCCAAGAGAGTCAGGGAAAAATTTCAAGATATTTCATCTTAGCCGCACGGATTTCCTGAAAATCTTCATACAAAAAACCGATTTTCGAAAAAAAAAAATTTTTCTTCGCATACGACAACATCAATAATGCCTATTTTTTTTAAATATTGGCAATCTAACACACCCAAAAGTTACTAGCCGCCACTGCCCACGAATCCGGACACTTCTGCTAAGTCGCCAAACGCAGCAAACCACTTGGAGTGACCTACGGCAAAGGTATTAAAAATCCAATAAATAGTTTCTGGGGCGGCGGTACAAATTGAATCATAGTGGATCAAACAAAAATAAATTTAGTTACTCGCAGTCATAATTTTATTTCATTTTTATTTATTTAACCATGTCTTTTTTAATCTACAATATTCACAGTAACTACAGTGATACGTTTCTAGAACGGTACGTGAATTGGTAAAGGGAAAAGCGGAAGCTAACGCCACGTTCTCTAATTTGATTGGATTCTTTACCTTGCAAAAAGAGAATATTTCTGTTCCCTCTCGAAATACCTAAATACATTATGAAAGTCAAGTCATTCCAAGAACAACTAATTTGCATAAAAATACCCAACATAATTTCCCTTCCGTCAAAACAGCAGAGAATTGTGACAAACATTCAAAAAGGCAAAAAACTAAGCGACTCACTGATAATAATAATAAAACAAATGGCCTGTGCCAGCCCTGGGCATGAAATCAACCTTGCGTGAAACGGGCCCAAGTCACGCACGCCACTAGTTTCCGCGGAGAAAACACTCCACGCCTAAATAGACACTTAGAGCGTGGAATAGGCCGGAGCGTGGAATAGGCTCCACTTGTACCATGTGCCAACCCTGCTTCGCACCCTAGCGCGGAAATAGAGAGAGTTCGTTAAATTAATAGGACAGTAAGATTACTGATAAAAAGCTTGAAACGGTTTGTGTTAATTTTTTTAATCATACGTGTTTGAATTTCAGATTAAAAAGCCGTTAAATCAATCTTTCTAATGGAAAAATGCTTCCCTTATTAAGACTTACGTGGAAAAGAGGGCAGGCAAAATTTCGGCTCCGGGTAAAGTTTGTGTGTTCAAAACAGGTTAAGGCAAGTCGTAATAATATGGATATTTACAAATTTCATCATCATCATCTTCTTCCCCTCATCCTATTCGGGTCGGGGACCTACTGCATCGACAAGGCTCCTCCTTACGTCCCTGTCTTGTGCTGATTGTTCGGCCTCCGTCCATGGCAGCCCATCCTCTCCTCAAACAGTTCCTGGAGTTGCCTCGCCCAACTGTGTCTGAGGCGGCCCACTGGACGTCTAGCTTCTGGAATCGCACTCAGTATTTTCCCCGGAATTCGGTCATCAGACGTTCTTAGTACGTGTCCAAGCCACTTCAGTTGTGATTTTTCTATGAAGAGTAGCAGTGGTTCAATGGTCAGATCGTCTTGGATCGTCGAGTTCCTCATATGATCCCATTCCGTAACCTCTGCCACTCCTCTCAAGTACCTCATTTCGGCAGCTTTAACTCTAGAGCTTGTTCGTTTGTTTAGCATCCATATCTGGTGGCCGTATTTGATCGTCGGGCGGTATACCGTTTTGCCATCTTTGTCTTGATACTGCGCTAGGCTTTCCTGTAGATGGCTGTAGAGAGGACAAAACGAACCACTTGCCGCACTAATTCTTCGATCAATTTCTCCGTCTTGCCGTCCATCCCTGAAGAATTCAACTCTGAGGTGTTTGAATCTGTCCACCTGAGTTGTTTAGCATCCATATCTGGTGGCCGTATTTGATCGTCGGGCGGTATACCGTTTTGCCATCTTTGTCTTGATACTGCGCTAGGCTTTCCTGTAGATGGCTGTAGAGAGGACGAAACGAACCACTTGCCGCACTAATTCTTCGATCAATTTCTCCGTCTTGCCGTCCATCCCTGAAGAATTCAACTCTGAGGTGTTTGAATCTGTCCACCTGTTTCACTGAGTTGTTTAGCATCCATATCTGGTGGCCGTATTTGATCGTCGGGCGGTATACCGTTTTGCCATCTTTGTCTTGATACTGCGCTAGGCTTTCCTGTAGATGGCTGTAGAGAGGACGAAACGAACCACTTGCCGCACTAATTCTTCGATCAATTTCTCCGTCTTGCCGTCCATCCCTGAAGAATTCAACTCTGAGGTGTTTGAATCTGTCCACCTGTTTCACTGAGTCCCATTAGCGAGTATGTTGCACTGAGTTTGGTCCCTTCCTACAACCATCACTTCTGTTTTTGAGCTACTCATCTTCGTTCCCGCTGCTGTGCACTCTTCGTTGAATCGGTGATCCACTCTTGTAGTCCCGCCTGTGTTGTCGTTAATCTCGCGATGTCGATTTTACAAAGTGAAATTATTATTTAAAAATACTTCTTTTCCGGTCTGGGGCCAGTCAGATTATGCAGCAATTGGAGAAAATTATGAGGCTGAAGGCGGGGAGGGGAAGGAGGGGAAGAGAAAACAACACATATCACAATAGGAACATGTTAAATTGTAAAATAACACTTGAAACAAAAGACAGTGTAAATAAAATTGGTACTAACCTACGATTACCAGTTTGACGTATAAACTGGTGGGGGGATGCGTGGGCACCTGACACTCGTACATCCCGGCGTCGCCCGGGGCTGCAAACCTGATGTGCAACGCCCAGTCCTGGAATGTGACGTCACAATGGTTAGTGAAGGTAAAATGACGAGTGGGACTTTTTCTGACAAGGCTATGCAATGTGAATTAAGCCTAGTATTCACGAGCGAGCATGTCCGGGCGAGCACGGCCGAGCACGACGGGCATTCCTGTATGCATGTCTACCGGGGTAACCGGACAACTAGGAATGAAACCAACTCAGAACCATCTCAGATAAGTCATTTAGAGTGATAATAAAATATTTATAAAAAAATGGTTAAATAGGTTACGTTAGATTAGGGTTACCGGCTAATAATGACTTTTCAAGGAGGTGTTGAGTTGACTTTATTTTCAGTTGGCATGGAACGATCTACCGGACAGATATATTCAAACTTATGGAAATGCTCCTGTGTTGTAATGCTCGGCCGAACATGTCCGTACTTGAATACTAGGCTGTACGTGTAAACTATAAACCAGAAGTTAAATATTTGGCATTTAACCCTCTAGGTTGATTTAAATAGTTAAAATTTAACAAATAATTGATTTCAAATAAAAACTTAAGTAAAAGTAAGTGGTTTACTACAAAGCATTAGTTGTTGTTTCATTTATCCTGAAATTTTGTTTAATTTGATTAAATTATTTGTGCTTTCGCAATCCACGGATTCCTGGACATATTTTTTCAACATTTTGTGTCTGTTTTAAAACAAACAGTAATAATAAGACCAAGAAAGGTTAAGGTCTGGCAAACTGTTAACTTTTTAAAATCGAAGTTTCTTGTTTTACGGACTATCCTGGACTAAGTATTTTTTGAAAGTTGAACTCTACTTCTTCTTGTTTCTGTTTGGTTAAAAAATATGAAAATTACTCTGGAATGCAGGAGAACGCAATGAATTTACGTAATTTGAACGCAATTTTTGAATTTTGAATTTTTTTTGAATTTTTAGTCATTGCTCAATTATAGAGTGGAAGATATTTTTTTTTAATATATGAAATACCACACAAGAGTCCCAACTGCTCCCCTCTGGAGCCAGTGAGACTATGGCATCCCCAATTGGGGTATGTTGTGTGGCTGAAGGTAGTGGGGAGGGGAAGGAGATAGGGAAGAGGAAGGTGGGGAAGTACCTGGCTATTCAGATCTGGTCACTAAACACGGCTAATGCCATTTCGAGCAACGTTTCAATTCTGAATGTTAGTCTTACACCAGGGCGATACTGATAGTATCTTCCACTCTGGAACGTGCCGCAAAAATACTTTATATTATTTTTAATGAATAAATTGTGAAATAACACAAATTAATCAAATAAAATTTATTTGCGCACGCCGGGTTCGAACCCGCGACCTTCGGATTGTGAGTCCAGAGTCTTACCTCGGGACCACGAAGGCCGTCAGGCCGAAGGCCGTCTGAAAACAAATTAGAGTAAGCAACATCTCTTTTTAAAGTAGCTGCCTCTTCGAGTCCCTGCGGCGTATACTAAATGTAGGATTATTGTTTAATACATTAAGGGGTATTTCACCATCTTCTCGTTAAATATCCCTTATATCTATTCTAACAGTATTATAAATGCGAAAGTGAGTGTGTTTGTATGTTACGCTTTCACGCCTAAAGCACTAAACCGATTTTAAAAATTCTTTCACCAATAGAAAGCTACCTTATCAGCAAGTAACATAGGCGTATAATGGCGTTTTGAAATTTGCATAAATGAAAATGTATGTATTTCATATATTTTAGCGGCGTAGAGAAAAGGTAGGGGGAAGGTGGGGTTCGCGGAATGGGAGGAGACGAGGGAGGGGGGAGTGAGTGAGTGAGTGAGTGAGTGAGTGAGTGAGTGAGTGAGTGAGTGAGTGGGTGAGTGAGTGAGTGAGTGAGTGAATGAATTAATGAATGCGTGAATGAATGTATCGGTGGTATCTCAACCTAATACCATGCGAGCGAAGCCACGTGTAAAAGCTAGTAAACAAATAAATGGTTAATTTGTGATTAAATGAAAACAAATCACTTTGTAAAACATCACTTAACTAATCAAAATTATCTACATGTTTCAAAACCAAAGATTTCTTTGGCGTAAGATTAACATTTGCATATGAATTTGCAAAGATTGAATAGTTTAATTTGTGATTTACCATAGTTATTACAATCAAAAGACCTTACATTATTTTTCCTGGTTTAAACAACAACATTAATTAATATTGTTTACTCGATTAAAGAGAATTCACACATTTAGAACTCTTTTTTTTAAAGTCGTCACTTTACGTTAGCACGCTAGAATGGCAATCGGCGTGTTTTTTTGTTGTTATAAATTTAAAAAAAATGTGACTTTGCTCATACAACTTCACAACAATTTCTTTTCCTAGATTTGCTTGGTAAGAATTGTAGGTAATAAAAACAGAGAAAAAATTAAATTCAGTGTCAAAATTAAATTAGTATCGAAGTAGACAACCAAGATGTTCGCGAATTCAATCCTCTGCTAGATATGTCCTTCATTATTGTAGAAGCATTATTTCCCGCTTATAATGATAGAAGTAGAAGGAATTAAAGTATTTCAGGTCATTCGTAAAATGGCAAAGTTTGTCTTATTAAAAAAAAACTGTGAATCGAGTCCACAAGCATCCAAAGGTTCTCGGATTGTCTTAGGATTTAAAATAATATTAAATTTTAGTTGTGGGGTTTCATGGCTTTTACCTACCTTAGCGGAAAAATGCCTTAACGGTTATATATATAATCAGGCAATCTTTATCTAGCTGTTGTTTTGTGAAACTTATCTTCAGTACACTTAGAAAATTGCGCACATGTAAGGATAAGGAGAAAATCTCACTAGTAGAATTTACTCCAATTTCGTTTCGCTATTCTTAAAATTGTACTCGAGGTGAAAACCTGAGACCATTCATAGTGTTTGTACGAAACATATACAAATTTGAATAATAATATTATATTATTATTGTAATGTAGGAAGTAGAAAGGTGAATCGTAAAGGGAATTTCAGATCACGCTTCCGAATCCCTGAGGCATCACAAGCAGAAATTCTGTACAGGTGTGTCAAAATTTAACATAAACCCTATTGTGGCAAAAAATGTGAGTGGCATATAAAAATGGCAGTAAAAACCGTATTAAATATTATCCTTATTTGCGAAATACGCACTGTACGAATGATCATATCGTTTATGAGTGATATACTTACAATCCCATGGGAAAGGGGTAATTTAAAAATAAATTTATGTTGTGTGTTTGGATGAACTAATGGCATTTAAAAACCTGAACCAACAGAACGGTATGGATCGTATGTCATAATATGAAGAACTAAATTGGAATATGTGTTTGCTTAAGTTTGGTTTTAGCGTAGGAAGAGGGATTTTAATTTTATATACATGTTCTTAATTTAGATTTGTTACTTTTTTAAACGAGGGCTTGAAGGTGATTCTTGTGGTACGCCAAAATATAATATTAAAAAGGATTTGTAATTAGCGTTAGTCTCGTTCATGTTTATTAAAAGGGTTTAAATTAGGATTATTAATAGAAAATTAAAAACCATTCTGACATTGGTGGATTTTAGAATTTGGAAAAATGCCTACGTATATTATTAAATAATTTTATTTACATACTACTAACCTTTGGGTGTTTTCCATGGGCGGTGAAAAATCGTGGATCTGCGCTGTACGTGACAAAGCCCACCGTTAAAAGTGAGTGATTCTTTTTCCTAATCCACGTAACCTGAAAAAAAAGAAACATTTTAAGAACAAGAGAATCTGATTTTTTTAAACTTGTGAAGAGTCCCAACTGCTCCCAACCGTCTGAAGCCAGTGAGACTGGCATCCCTGATTGTGGTACGTTGTGAGGCTGAAGATAGTGGAAGGAGATGGTGGAAAGGAAGGTGAGATATGGTCACCAAACACGGGCAAGACCATTTCAAGCAACATTTCAATTCTGAATGTAGTCTTACACCAGGGCGATACTGAGATTTTCTTCCACTCTGAAACGTGCTGTAAATGAACTATATATTGTTTTAGATGAGAAAATCGTAAAATAACACAAATTAATTAATTGCAAACATTATAATTAAAGGTAGCGCGCGTTTTCATCCCGTGACAAAACATCCTCCAACAAAATATCTACTAAAATCTAACCAAACCTAACCTAAACTTATTTTACATTTGACTAATTTTGAAAAATAATTTATTGTGTTTACAGGATGTCTGTATTATTTTTGTCCCATGTTATTTTTTTACGTGATAACGTCTTATAAATCGATGAACACCGGCTGCATGCACAAAAAAGCGTGACTCATTGTCACGTTCCGCCTGAGCCGAGCGTGCAAGTGAGAGGGCGAACCAAGCGATAGAGAGACACGATCGGCCTAAGCGTTCGGCTTACGACGCATTACTGCAATTTTTCATCAATGTTTTCTTATGACGTTATCACGTAAAATTATCGTCCGTAAACCGATTTACAGATAACAAAATTTTTTTTGAACAATAATTTATTGTCTTTACAGGTTGCCTGTATTATTTTCGTCCCATTTTTTGTGAGGTTTGGTTAGGTTAGCTTAGATTTTAGTAGATATTTTGTATTTAGGATATTTTGTCGGAGGATGTTTTGTCCGTAGGACGTTTTGTCAGGGATATTTTGTCGGGGGGTATTTTGCCGCGGGATGAAAAGTCACGCAACCATAAATTAACAATAACATCATGTTGAAATACTGTTTAATTGCGGCTTAGCGGTATTGTACTTTGAAGAACAAAAAAAAATATTTAAAAAAATCTAAAAAAATTTACTTGCGTACTCCGTGATTTGAACCCGCGACCTTAGGCTTGCTAGTTTAGAGTCTTACCCCTGGATGATGAAGAAATGGGTTTTATACTTCTTTCAATTAATTATTATTTAAAAAAGAAAACATGCATTCGCTTTTAGCATTGCCAATTGAATGACCGCTTTAGCAGACTTATATAGGAGTTGACATAAACGTGACTTGGCCACGCACCGTCGACTTATTTACGTGAGCTTTGTTACGATTGCATCTTTTCAATGCGTGTCGTTTATACTGAGTTGTAATTGAATTCAAGCCTAGGAAGGACATTTGTTACCCTCAGGGGTTGTCCATACATTATAAAATATTTTTTTATATCCTTTTTCTACAATGCGAAGAAATGTGCTAATACAAAGAAATAATATTTTTTCTTAGTTTGTTTAAAGTACTTATACTTGGATAATATCTAAAAATTGTTAAAATATATAATTACTAGCCTTTCCCCGCGGCTTCGCTCGCATGGTATTACGGGAAATTACTGTAGCGGTTGAACTTATCAATTATCCCCCTCCTCCCCACCCCACCCTCTCCCACATTCCATAAATTCATTCCTTACATTCAGTTTTCAAACATCTAGCTTGCCACCTAAATTTCACAAAGAAAAAAAGAATTATCCAATTTTTTTCATTTGTTCGGAATTTATGCGCTTACAAACATTTCGGATGTTTATTTTTAATTAAATATTTGGAAGTTTGTTAATATAATACAAAATTACACTATATATTATTCAGTCTTTATAATCGTTACGAATTATATTTTTAATATAGGAACTCTTATTTGACATTTATTCCAGCTTGTCCAATAAAAACAAAACATATTCTAATATTTGAATTTTCTGGGGCAGTAGCTGCCCAGGGAGCTGAGTACCTACCAGCTTAGAGCCCACAAATATATCAACATCGTTTCCATTGGAATGATTTTTTTCTGACATTTGAAATTAACTCGCTTTTGTTAGGGACAGAAAACGTATAACAAATATAATATATTAATATTTATAATTTCATAACGCCAGAGCTTACCATCATATACAAAATATAGTCTGCGCATATAATTTAGCTTTCTATTGGTGAATGAATTTTTAAAGTCTTTTTATTGGTTAATGCCTGAAAAGGTCATAAACAAACTCGAGCAGTTTCGCATTTATATTATTAGTAATTAGTAGTAGTATAGTATAAGTATTAGTATATTAGTATATTAGTATTAGTATAATTAGTATATTAGTATTAGTAAGTATATTAGTAAGTATATTAGTATATTAGTATTAGTATATTAGTATTAGTATTAGTATTAGTATATTAGTATATTAGTATTAGTATTAGTATTAGTATATAGTAAATATTAGTAAATTAGTCATTAGTATTAGTATTAGTATGGATAAATTGGCAGAATGTTTCCGTTGACAGTTGAAAATTAAAAAAAAAAAAACATTCTTTTATTTGTTTACTTAGCTTTCTTACTAATTCAATAAACAAAAGGAATAACTATTTTTAAATTCTCTCAAAATTTCCATGTTTCTAGTAAAAAATGTTTGGGCAAGGTTTTTGTTAATTGATATTAAAATTTTATTGTTTAGATGTGTTAATTTCAAATACATATAAAGGAGATCAGAAAGAAAATTTTGTCTGGTTTCGAATAATATTTGCTTTTCCGACAACTTCAAAAATTAGAAACTTATAGCACGTTTAAAATACCGCGGAAGCATTCCGAAATTTTTGAGTGTAAAAATATTTAATAGCCTGAAGGGTAAATGAAATATATTTGTAGGTAAATGTATTTGAATATTTGAAGGTTGGGATGCACCAGACATGGCTATTCAGATCTGGTCATAAAACACGGCTAAAAACATTTCAAGTACCCCGAATATTAACTTATCTATAACGTGCCGCAATTAATACACAGGTTATATGAATTATTTAAATATATCGGAGGTTGTCTATCAACGGCGCACTGTTTAATAAATGGTCTATATTTAAAAAAAATAATGTCTCAAAAGCCTCATCTGTTTCTGTTGGCTATTCAGATAAGGTCACCAAACACGGCTAAAGCCATTTCAAGCAAAGTTTCAATTCTGAATGGTGTTCTTACACCAGGGGAGTACTTATCTTCCACTCTTTAACTTGCGGCAAATGGTGACCGGACAACTCTAAATGAAACCAACTCAGAACTATCTCAGATAAATCATTTAGAGTGATAAAAATATATGTATAAAAAATCGGTTTAATAGGTTACGTTAGGCTAGGGTTATCGGCTAATTAAAATTGATTTTTTCATAGCTTTTAAGACTTTTCAAGGAGGTGTTGAATTGACTTTACTCTCAGTTGGCATGGAACCGCGGCAAATATACTACATATTATTTTTAATTAATAAATTAAATAGTAATCTAATTAAATTTACTGACGCATGCCGGGGTTCGAACCCGTGAGAGCCTTAGTCCTCGACCGCGAGGACGTCATACTTTATAATTTAAATGTAAAATATTGGTTGAAAACGAAAATATAGTCATAAAGGCATTTAATAATTGAATAATTTATCATTGAAGAAGAAGATAACACAAATAATCCAAATGAAAATATGAAAGAAAACAAGACACAGAAAAACAGAAAAAACAATGGTCGCAACTAGGACTCGAACCCAGACCTCTCGTCTAACCGGGACGTGCGCGTTTTCCAATTTCGCTATTGCCACCTTCTGTCAAACCGTCTTATTTGTCAATCTCATATTTCAAATATTTAGAATCATTAATATTATCTCCAACTAGTTCTTTTTCCATATTATAGGCAACTACTCTTTTTATTGGAAACAATCATTCAAAGAATTGGTTTGTAACCTGAATAGCGTCTCGGATAAATGTATCCGAATTTATTCATATGGAACTATTGACTTTTATGAAAGTCTAAATGAATATTCAATTTTTTACGAGAAAAACTATTTTTTTATAACTTTTGAAGGTTATTCCCATCAACGTAATATATCATTGAAGAAGAAGACAACACAAATAATCCAAATGAAAATATGAAAGAAAACAAGACACAGAAAAACAGAAAAAACAATGGTCGCAACTGGGACTCGAACCCAGACCTCTCGTCTAACCGGGACGTGCGCGTTTTCCAATTTCGCTATTGCCACCTTCTGTCAAACCGTCTTATTTGTCAATCTCATATTTCAAATAATTAGAATCATTAATATTATCTCCAACTAGTTCTTTTTCCATATTATAGGCAACTACTCTTTTTATTGGAAACAATCATTCAAAGAATTGGTTTGTAACCTGAATAGCGTCTCGGATAAATGTATCCGAATTTATTCATATGGAACTATTGACTTTTATGAAAGTCTAAATGAATATTCAATTTTTTACGAGAAAACCTCTTTTTTATAACTTTTGAAGGTTATTCCCATCAACGTAATATATCATTGAAGACGAAGATAACACAAATAATCCAAATGAAAATATGAAAGAAAACAAGACACAGAAAAACAGAAAAAACAATGGTCGCAACTGGGACTCGAACCCAGACCTCTCGTCTAACCGGGACGTGCGCGTTTTCCAATTTCGCTATTGCCACCTTCTGTCAAACCGTTGGATGGAAAAAAAATTAAATAATTTAGTTTCACAAAGCTATCTACTCGTATTATTTGATATGTATTAAGCCCATGTAAGTATTGTTAAACAAATAAAGCTGGGTACAGCGTGGTAATGCAACCGAAACAGCATGTTTGCAAGCAGTGTTACCTAACTGAGATTCATGGAGCGTTAAGCCGGAATTTAGTTAATCTCTTGTGCTGGACATATTTATAATAATTAGTTAAATAGCGTTACAGTCTTCCAGCATGAAACTTAATTACTAATTAGAAGTAAAGTATGATAGTTTAAGTTAAATTATCTCTAATCTGATTTGAATGTTTTTTAAGATATAAACAATTTTGAAGGCGGGTAAGGGTACCACCGCCCTGGGAAGCATTTATTGGAACCAACACTCTTACCATAGGTCACCCCAAGTGGTTTGGTGACTTAGTTGGAGTGCCTGGGTTCATGGGGTGAGATTTGTCTAGGTATTGGCGACGGATGCGTCTGCCCACCTAATACGAGCGGGCCGGATTGGAGAGACTGGTTGAACGAGTCCTTTCCTTCCCAGAACTTCCTCTCCTTTATTTCGCCGCCCCAAAAACCAATTATTGGATAATCAACACCTCTACCACAGGTCACTCCAGTTGGTTCACTAAGTTTGGTGACTTAGCAGGGGTACCCGGGTTCATGGGGTGAGATTTGTCTAGGTCTTGGTGATGGATGTGTTTGTCTACCTAATGCGTGGCAGGCATGATCAGGAGGGACCTTGCACCGCACTGGGAGGGATGGATTCATAGCCCGTCATTACTGGTCACATTGACCCTCAGCATCCTACCCACCCTTACGCTTTTCTTTCCCAGAACTTGCTCTTATTTCTTCCACTAAAAAGACTCTCCACACAGCATCTTCAAATATGACTTACGCCCCGAGGGATTTTTTCCTCAGGATCTCCCGTGTGGAGCTAATGTAAAAAAAAATACACACAAAAAAGTCTAAACCCAGATAAGTTTTTTTGCCTTTTCCATAAAAATCTGTCTACTTAGAGTTCATAAATATTAATTACGCCGTGAAGGAAGCCTAAGGACCTTCTTCGTAGAATTAATTTTAAAAATATTAGATTCGATAAATTGTTGAGGGAAAAAAATTGAACAGAATATCAAAAAGTAGGTCAGGTATCAATTTTGTAAATTTTTAAAAATCATATCATGCCAACCGAGTAACAGAGATAAAAACAAAAGTCCATTTCCATTTGGCCTTTCCCGAACCTCAATGGCTGGGATTTTGGTTTTAAAAATACAAAAATAAGATACGAAAATGGTTCAGATATTTGGGGTATACGGGAATTACCAAACCTCCCCTCACCCCAGCGACAACCCCCGAATCATGCGGGTAGAAAAATAAAACCGGGAGAATCGCGTATTATTCCAAACGACGCAATATTAAGAATGGGGGGAAAAAAGGGTAAAAGGTACCAAGTGTTTAGCCCACTGAAGGGATTAACCGATACATTACGTAAGTTGTAGGTGTGTCTAGTTCGCCTGAAGTAAGGTCAAGTTTTCCTTAGTATATTAATGACTATTCGCATTGTACCTCTTTATTGACCGAGCATAGCGAAGTCCTGTTTTAAAACGACAAATTGACATTTTAACTGCCCGTGGGTCGTTCTTCTTTTTAACCTACATAAAATTGTCTCCACCAGTTAGTGGAGAAAAATTAAACAGAATTATCAACGTTATTATTTTATAATTACTTTAAAATCTACTCTACTAAAGACGTTACAAGTGATTATAATTTTGCAGAAAAATTATTTATATTAAAGATTTTTATTTTATTTATTTATTTAACGCCCAGATGGCTTTTACATGATTTGTCGTGTAATTTTAATTTGACAGATACTTTGAAACTTAGGAAATAATACAAATAAAACTACATTACTATTTTTGAAACTGATAATTCATGGTGGAATTCCATTATAATATATTATAATAAAAACAAATATAAAACTTTTTTCCACTTTAAGTTTTATATTTGTTTTTATTATAAAACTACATAAGATAAAAGTCGTACAACAAGTCATAAAAACACGTAAACAAAAATAGAAAAATACAGCTATTTTATAGGTTTACAAGATGTGTTTAGTAATAGTGTTGAAATAAATGTTTTAGATGATCCGCAAAACTCGCCAAATTGATAATGAAAATGTCAACATCGCCCAAGTACTTATTTCCCATGGTGTGAAGTCGTTGTATCGGAGAGTTGGCAATGTAATTACGCTTATGAGTGCTGCTGTAGAATATTGTATTTTGTCGTGTTGTTACTGTGGGTGTTCGTAAGTTAATGAGTTGCAAGAGTTCACAACAGTCGAATTTAGAGTTAACTATTTTGAATAAAAATGTCGTTTACTTTACATCTGTCTTCTAATGTAAGTATTTTTAGAGTATTTAATAAGTAATTGTATTTTAAGTCTTCTACTGGGATATTTAATTTAAAATTGAAAAAACGCAGAAAGTTTTTTGAATTCGCTCAATGTTATTAATTTGAATTTTGTAAGTTGGGGACCAAACTACTGAGTAATATTCGATTAGGCTTCTAACTAGAAATACATACATTAGTTTAATGGCTTGTAAGGAATTAAAGGTTTTAGTTGTTCGTAATACAAAGCCTAGTGTTTTCATACCTTTGTTCACAATTTGATGGATATGATTGGCGAAACTTAGTTTTTCATCCAAAATAATTCCCAGATCTCTCATTTCTGTAACTCTTTCTAAAGCTGTGTTATTGACGGAATATTCGAATAAAATCGGATTTTTATTTCTGAATAAAGTCAAGGTTTTGCACTTTTCATTATGTTACAGAGTTTTAACTACGAAGTGTATTTCATACAAATCACATTTGTCTTCTGCCGCCTCAACTTGCATATATTCTATAATGTTAAAAAAAATGATATGAAGAAAAATGATACTGCTAGATTACTAAATCGTAGTACTTATACTTGACTGGGGCACGTCCACACCAACCTGCCGACGGAAGTAGCGACATCTTGTGGCGAATTTTTTAATTTAAAACCGAATTACAATGGTAGCTTCGTTTGAAATTAGCATTGTCTAAAAGGCAATGATGATCATCATCATTGCCTTTTAGATTGATATACCAAGATAATACTTCTAGGATATATCTATTCGGTGGTTTTGTTACTTTGGCACAACTTGCTTGTTACTTTTGCCCAAAGGGGAAGCGCTTTGTAAAGTCAAGTTCCAGAAACGATAGTCATTTTCTGTCACATTCATTGTAGCAGATGAAAGATTAAGAGAGATTACATAATAACATAAGACATTCGAATGGGTTAGAAAGAGTGCTTTTGAGTGGATTATATTTTTGGCTGTCAGATTTTATGCTGATTGACAATGACAATGTATTTCTTGTTTGAAATGTGAAAATGTCTTTTTGTCGAAAAAAATTGAAATAAACAGGTTAAAAAAAAACTTTCAATACGATGTAGATTCTAAATTTAAAATCTGGCGGGGTAGTGGATGGGTGGGCCATTCCCACTCGGGTTGCTATAAAATCAACAAATCCCAAACCTGTTATTAAAAGATTGTTTTTGAAATAATTTGCATATTGCATTTGTTTCCCGTGAGCCAGTCCAGGAAGCGCAAGATCGCGCACACACGCCCCGTGAGGGAGCGATCTAACTCAGAACCCAGCGACCAATCGCAGGTCAAACTCTCTTGTATTTTTAAGTTTTTAAATGATGGTTTATTAATTCTACTAATAATAACTATACGTGTAGTAAAACGTTTATATTCAGAATCCGTTTCTTGATTTACATGCATATATTCTTAACAATAATGTTTTTCACTCGATTTCCATATTGGGTATTTATTTATTTATTTGTTGTTGTTATACGCCCATAGGGGCTTTTACATAGATTATAAAAATGAAAACATTTAAAAAATATACAGGTAGTTTTTGAAAAATATAGCGTAAAACCGTGAAATATTTGAAACAATATAACATTTGACAATAACATAGAATAAAATATAATATAAAACATTACAATAACACATCAAATCGTTAAATATATTATACCCACGTTACAATAATTTGTAGGATTCCACAAAGTGTTGGTTTAAATTGCATTTTATATTATAAAGGGAATCAGCGAATATATCTACAATATCACCAAACTTGTTGGCTAAATCATGCATCCTATTGGTAAGTGAGTGTGATTGATAGTTGTATGTGTTCGCGCAATTTTATATGGGATTGATTGGGTATTGCATTCGCGGACTTGATGGGTAGATATGTCAAAATCCTGAATTTATCCCACCTACCTAATCTTTCCCTCCTAAATGTCACCATAAAATTTGTTGCAAAAAGTACTAAACTTTGGAGAGGTGACAGTGTGATTTGCTGCTCAGTATAAAATAACATCTCAGACAGGGCGCATGTATTGTAACCTCTTGTTAAAAGAATATTGCAAATTTTTAAACAGTGAGAAGTGTACACCAAAACTGGAGATCAGCGAGGCCCCATCTGCAACGGTGAGTCCTATTTTCCTTATTCCAATCTGGGCTTATCTAATTTTCCAAAAGCCCAGATCTGAACTATCGACTGACTATCCATCGGGTTTTGCGAGTGTATGCTATCTAATCGTCCCGTATAACTTAGCGATTTCACGTAGTTTCGGGACTGGTCCTTCGAGGGCTGCATAGGCTTTGCTTTGCAGCATCTACCGCCAATTAACAGTGGAGTCGCAGTTTCGCGACACCAGGATGTGTATGTGTTGCAAAAGAATGTAATATTTTGTCTAGTATTCCTTGTCGGTACATGGAGTTTAATATGCATTATTAACATGGGGTATGCAATAGTCACAGTGGCTCACCAATACCAGAACAGCGGATTCTCTGTTTCATTCAGCATCCACGAAGTCAGAAAAAGTTTGATTTTTGCGCATGCGTATTTAGTTCTGCCTGCCAAGATTTGTCTGAAGCCGGATACGCATTTCATGGGAGCATCCAATGCGCAGAAAACGGCTTTAATGCGCGTAGGCGTAGTGCACAGAATAGCATAACCAAAACGCGTGGATTTAATTCGATACGTATTAGATTTGTTTGCGCGACAATTTTGACAGTTTGGCTTGAATAACTAAAGCCGATTCATACGTTGAATATCTTTCAAATATCTATTTAATTAATTTGTTTTTAGAACTGTAATAATTGATGTGAAGCTTCACTATCCACGTTGATGAGAGGATTCGCCACCACAGTATCGAGTATCGGCAAAGAGAACTTTCCCACATCAGTTCCACGAACCACGGTGTCGAGCATCTCACTGGAGGACCAGGAAAATCCGTGATTTTCATCGCCAGTCAACCACGACATCATCATCAGGTCTCCGCCTGCCGCGCGTCGATCACCCATCCATATCTCCTCATGATGTGACTTACGTGTTGTGTATCCTGCGGTGTGTATATGTGTTACATAAACATCGCAGTCTACGTAATAAAGACAACACCTTTCGTTGTTTCTACCCACCATTACCCAATTAGGGGTACCGCCGCCCCGGGTACCATTTATTTGATAACCAACACCCCTGCAGGTCACCCCAAGTGGTTGGTGACTTAGCAGGGGTGCCCGGATTAATGGGGTGAGGTTTGCCTAGGTCTTGGCTGCCAATGCGTTTGCCCACATACTGCGTGGCGGGTCTGATCGGGCGAGTTTGGTTGAGGTAGACCTAATCTAGATCTCTCCAGTCGGCCTTGCATTGCAGTTGGAGATCCATTACTCTTAGACACATTGACCCCCAGGTTACTACCCACCGCCCATACCTTTTCCTACCCAGAACTTCCTCTTCTTTCTTTCCTTAAAAAAACCTTCACACAGCACTCCCAAAAACGACATGCGCTCTGAGGGAAATGTTTTTCCTTAAGGTCTCCCGTGTGGATGTGATCTAAAAAAATCAAATTGTGTAATTCACACGCGTTAAAAGTGTAACTAGAAAGTTACTAGATGTCACTTTCTTTTCTTTTGCTTGTTTTTTTAAAGTGGTTTGAAGATTGGATATTGATTTCACAAAAAAAAAACTTATTTTTTTGGATTTCGTAGGATTCGAACCCCCGTTGGCTTGATGTCTGCCTTTATCGCCGCTGAGTTTTGTCAGGCACCTTGCCAACTGCGCTGCGGAAGGCACGCGCCGAAGTGCAAATTTACGGCGTTATATTAGAACCGAGTATTTGTGTAGAACTGAGTTGTGACCCACTTCCGTTTCACCCGAATTTCAAGTCACTAAAGCGCGCTAAAGAAGTTTCACTTAAAAAAAAGATGTTTTGAAAGCCATTTACAATTTTTTCATAATGCAGATCTTTTTTACCGGAAAGAAATAACGTAAAAGTAAATAATAATTCAGAGCCATTTAATTAGAGAAATTACTAAACAAACAGAAATAATTGGTCGTACGATGGCGTCGTATCGGTTTGCCCCGTTAAAAGTAGTAGCTATTATTAATTGTTGGGAATTAAAGTGAGCTGTAAAAATAATGTCATACTTGAAACAGTCTATTAGTGGCTCGGAACCAGGTATTTTTTTTTCTTCCATAGCTTTCAGCGAAAACATGTTTGGTGAACTCAGTACAAACATATCGTTTTTGATATCACGTGTTATCCGTGTTAAATTATATTTCTTGTATTTACTTTAAATTTTTGTTTATACTGCTTTTTGATCAAATATTTCAACATGAATCCCCATCAAATTTGGGATCAATTTTGTAGTAGATATAATATTTTTTGATTTGCGTTTGCTATTTCGAGTAAATCGAGTTCTTATTTGGATTTTTTTGTTTTTCAAATTTTGTTCGAATTTGTTTGTTTTTGATTTTGGTTATAACCTGGCTTTTAATATGGCTTTTTAATATTATAATCCATAAGTTTTTTTTAAAAATGCTCAGATCAGAAAAAGAGTTTTTTTTAAAAAACCTCTTATGTGACGTAGGTTCATCAGTTTCCAATTTATACTACGAGTTTTTCCTGTAACAGTGTACATTAGGGTAAAAGCCGGTTGCCCCGGTTTTGAAAACACTATGTTAGGGATTATGGTGGATGGATATCGCTTCACTATAATTAGAAGTGCCCCTCTCGCAGGCCTCAGTGACAAGTAAACTATCGAAGTTGGCGCACGCGTTTTGTTTGAGTGAAATTATATTGGCAAGTAATTTCTACTGAATATTTTCAATACTGATTGTGATTTCTATAACTTTTTATTTCAATGCATGCATTAGAGTTTAAATTACACTGTTTGTTACCTAGTAACAGTAGTTAAGTGTTTTGTGGGTAGTCGCTCTAGGGAATTATTGAATTATTAAAAGTAAATAACGGTAATACAAATAAAAACGTTTCAGTTGATGATTATTGCGCAGAATATTTTGAGAATTACAATTTTACTGTATGGAAATCAGATTGGATCCAATGTGAGATGTGTCGAATGTGGTTGCATGAAACTTGCACAACATTCGAAAATCATTGCATAAGATGTGGAAAGTTGAAAATCCTGGCTTCTTTTGATAATTAATGCTAATGCCAAAGCTAATTGCAATATTGTTCTATCTTTAAGACAAGTAATAATATTTTACTAATAACTTACGTAACTTGAAGTTTCCAGGCTATTTTTGTTGTATTTTTATAGTTTAAAACGTTAAAACTATTTTATAATGCTGATTAATGTTTTGATTAATAGTTAATAAAGGATCTCAGTAAATAATAAAGATTGATTACTTGAATTGATATAAATGTTTCTATCTAAAAAAATCAAAGTGAGTAAACGTCTGTCCCCACACGAGGCAAGTATCCCCCGAAGCATTTTTAACGTTAGTCTATTATCTGCTACAGTAGGCAACCACCCCTCTTTTGAGAGGTCAAATAAAAAAGGATTTACTCAAAACCTACATTAATTATGTTTACAAAAATAGGCTACTATAAAAGAACAAAGACCTATATTTTAATAAACTTGTTGCATTATTCTTGGTAAGTACGTTTTTTTAAAAATAATATAGCTTTTTTGAAAAGTGGCGCAACTATCCGGCTTTTACCCTAAATTTAAATTATTTAACATATTAAACAATTTAAACTAAAAAAAATCATAAAAAAATGGGTTTAAGCCCGGGTAATGTCTAACTAACTACTAGAAGATTTAAAAGCTTAAGAATCTATTTTGCACAGACTTCCATACGAGATTCCAAGCAAATACGGGCCAATTTTAATTGGAATTCCAGGAAACTTCTTTTAGCACTTCTTCTGGAGCATGAATTAAAGCTCTTCTCGAAAAGCTCGATAATTTAAAAGTTCAAGCTGTGAATACGTGAGGTCATACCGGTATAAGCAAGGCCAACTAGCCCAGGCCTGGGCGCGTAAAACCAAATTATGAAGTCAGTGCTGTCGCTATGAAAACTTCACTATTTATATAGCCCATCACACTATCAGCCTATCAATCTATCATTATTTATTTTTATTTTATTTTATTTTATTTATAAACAGAAATAAACAGTACATTAGTTATTATAACTGTTTATTTAATTTCTAATCGCGGTTAAACAACAGTAATCCGCAATCAACAATCTACAAAAATCAGCAGTAACAACGAGTATCAACAACACTTCCAGCCATTTTCAAATTATCGTTGGTCGTTGGCATCGATTTGTCAAAATCCGTTCCGTGCCGTACTCTAATTGTAAAAGGCATTATTTTTTTTTAAATGTTAACCAATTTCTCACTAAACAACATTTTCACTTCATAGCTTTAAAAAATAAATAGTTTTAGCAAAGTAAATTGTGCGAGCAAAGAATACTAACTAGATAGAATCTGATGTCGCCAGTTTAAGGCTGTAAGATAGAGGTTCCCAAACTTTTTTTCTCGTAGACCACATTCAAAATTTTACTGGTCACGGTGGACCCCCACATGTACCAGCACATTTCTACCATATTCCCAAAACTCGACACGCGTTGTACTGAATATTGAATGGCGAAGTGTGGTCTGTCACAACGGTGCATTACCGGATCTACGGCTTTTTCAAACGGGGGCAAAATGGACCAGTATTCGATATTATATTTGCCATGACGGAGGGGATACGGGGTGGGAGGCGGGGGGCCGGGATGGGGTACAGGTATGTTCCCATCCCAGTATCCCATTACGCCCCCCCTTGCCTAGCTGGGAGTTTTAAAATCTCATGCATAACCGGTACAACAACGTGCGCTGTACGCATGTCACTGTGTTATGGGGGGGTTTTAATGGGATATGAGTTTGGGGATGGTCTCAATCGAAACCAGTTCGTTGACCCCTACTTACAACATGTGAACTCTCAATTCTGTATCGCGCCTATGTGGACCCCCGTCGGGTCTCCCGCGGACCACTAGGGGTCCATCTGGCCGCTTTGGGAATCACTACTGTAAGACCCATCGACTCTCCGCATCTAGACAGGCCAGTAAAAATTATCTGATCAAAAATAATTGTACTCGTAACAGAGTGGTATATACTCTAGTGCCACCCTGGTGGAAGACCACCATTCAAAATCGAAACGATGCTGATTAAATTGGCTTTAGCTGTCTATGGTGACCTGACTTTAATACCAACCTTTCCTATTTCCCATTTACTTTCTGTTTCCGTTTCCTTTAGTACCACAACAACGAAGCCAGGGTAAAGTTAGCCTCTCAAAAACTGGGCGTACTGTACAGGGCCCGCAGATACTTTAATAGTACACAACTGCTAACCCTGTACAAATTGCAAGTGGGCCCCACGGTTGAATTTGGCAGACACCGCTGGTCTAGAGCTCCAAAATACTTGAAAAATACCCTCGAATCTTTGCAGAAACGGGCGGTCCGTTGGATAAATTCTCCCACCTTAACGAACGGATTGCAATCTTTAGAACACAGGCGTCGGGTGGGAATGCTATCCCTGTTCTACCGGTATTTCAATAAAAGATGTTCTGAGGAACTAGCGTCATTTATCCCTTCAGCACCGGTGCATAGTCGGGAGACACGCCAAACGCGCGCTCAACTATGTACACGGTTCACATTTGTCACATGAGAACGAGTCGTTTTTTCGACTCGTTCTTGAGTTCAACAGCTCGGATATAGAACGATTTGCCGGCTTCTGTGTTTCCTCCCTTCTACAACATGGGTCTCTTCAAGACCGATGTTCATTTCTTCCTCTCCTCAAAAAGACCCTCCACACAGCATTCCCGATGACATAGAGGCCCTGAGGGAAATTATTTTCCTTAGAGCCTCCAGTGTGGAGTTAATGAAAAAAAAATCCAAATTGAAGAATCTATAAACCTACAATTGGAAGCATTTGGGAAAAAAATTAAAGAATTTCGATAATTGAACGCTAGTGAGAAGCATTTTAGAATATAACTCTACGATTTGGGCTCCACATTACAATATCCATATTCAAGCGATTGAAAAAGTCCAGCTAGATTCCTTAGGTATATTAATTTTAAATTAGGTATTCCAAGAGAATCCGTTGACTATAATTTGTTATTAAACTGGACTAATCTCGTAAATTTATCAGATCGCAGAAAAATCTGTGATCTATTAATATTATTTAAAATAATTCACTCGGTCTTGGATACCCCTGATTTAATAGAACTAATACGATTTCATTGCCCTGGTCGCGCTAACAATAGACTGACTCTACCGTTCTACTATAATAACACACATACATTATCACATTATTACTCACCAATCAGTCGATTACACATTTTGGGAAATGAATATGCTAACATCGGCGACATTTATTTCTTAAAATTAGCGCAATATAAATATGCACTCAAAAATTATTTTTCCATAATGTAACTTTATATACGCAATTTGGACATGTTGAAATGAAATGATGATATTTCTCATTGTTCTTTTTTCTTATTTTTTGTTGAGATACACAAAATAATTATATGTTATTTTTAGGTTTCAGTTTTTAAGTTTTTTTATTTTTTCCATAATGTAACTTTATATACGCAATATGGACATGTTGAAATGAAATGATGATATTTCTCATTTTTATTTCTTGTTATTTTTTGTTGTGATACACAAAATAATTGTATGTTATTTTTAATTTTAAAACTACTTTTATGTAATGATATTATTTTTCTTACTTTTGTACTCTATTATATGTTTATTTATAAAAGGCAGTATAGCCGTTTATGTATTTAAAATAAAAATAAAAAATAAAATAAAAAATAATTGCGATAATGCAACGTTTGATAAATTCTACTAAAGTAAAATAGAAAAGAGCCTACTTCTGCAAACAGACATCCACAACATACTTCTACCAATTAACCTCTTCAGTGCCCCAATCCTTAATTATGACGTCCCGTTTGTGTAAACATTTTTTTAAAAATAAACATACCAGTATTATTTAGTACACCATAAAGTCATTTATAATTATTATAGAGGCAAGTCTGAAACTAGGGCGTGGCAGTCAAACACTTCCAATTTCCTTTTAAATATTAATCATAATTAAACATTTAATTGACAGCGTAAACAAATTGATGTAAAAATAAACTTTGATGTAACGTTGGAGGCGACCTTTGGAGAGAGTTAAATAATTTGAAGTGATTACATTTCGGCTTCGTTACGGATATTAAGTTATTAGTTTATGGCTGTTGAAAATACTATCTTCGAAATGTTAATGGCACGTCTTTCAAACTGAGTTAATTTCTACAAATTTTAAACATTATTTATTTTTGAAATGTCTACAACACATAAATTATTAAAAGCCTCGATTACATTGAACGAGTTTACAAGCTACTAGCTGGTAAGTTAAAAAACGGGTGAATCGGCGAGTGAGATTGTCACGATGGCACACAAAACTGTCTACTCGCTCAGTAGCGACCAATTCGGTCGACATTTTGTAAAAAACTTGAGCTCGCAGCTAGCGCCACACGCCAGCCAGTAGCAAGAATTACGGCTCCCGCGCGAACTAATTTTGAAAGTTACGAAATCAGCTGTTGGTAGGACGCATTTTGAGCGAATAGCGAGTAAAGTTGCCACCTTTCAACTTTTTTCGTAGATTGTCCGCAACTGCTAGTTAGCAAATAATACGATGACACTGAGCGAGTTTACTAACAGTTAGTGAATTTCCCAGATAGTAGCTTGTAAACTCTCTTGATGTCATCGAGGCTTTAACACTAGAGTACACGCGTGGGCTACATATGTAGCCCAGGGTATTGTTTTTGTTCATAACTTCGTGAAATCGCGTGATTTAACTTCGAGTCTCTAGCTAAGCTCCGATTGGTTGTTGCTCGACGCATTCAGTGTAGCGTGAGCGATCAACGCTGGCGCGCGTGCGAAAAAAATGATTTAAAATTGTTGGGCTACTTATGTAGCCCATGCGTGCACAAAATGCGCAATCAAAGTTGATTGATCTCAAATCAGTAAAAATTATGTGATTTTTTGAGAAGTCTGAAGTTTTGTTAATATTTTAAGTTTAAGAAAGAGAAAACATATATTTTTTTTTATTTCGGTTTACTTAATAAATGTCATTTAAATTACAAAATGTGTTTTATTTAAAAATTAAACGATTATCTTTCGGTATATTTCAATTCAAAATGGGCTACAAGTGAAGCCCACGCGAGCACTCATGAACGTTTTAGAGGTGCGTGTACCGTAGTGTTAAGTTAATATTCAATGAGATATTCTACATTAATTGAAAAATAATAAATTAATTAAAACTATTTAAAAGATAATATATCATCAAAAAATTTGAAACCGACAAATCAAAAAGATATCAAGACAACATCAAAATACCAAAATTTAATACCAAACTAATGCAAAACAATTATATCTATTTAGGAATAAAGTACCTATTTCAACAACTTTCCGATTGAAATAAAAAAAAAACCAAAGACATCAATAAACTGAAACTCTAACCGAAGCTACACTTCATCAGGAATAATTAACTAAATAATTACCTGTTTTTCTCTTTCTTTCTATTTATTATAAATTTTATTTAGATTTTTCGAATTTCTCACAATATGCAATGTGCACAATATTTTAGTATGTAACCGTATCTTATGTATGTACACCTACACATATAGATGATCCAGAAGTTTCAATTGTTCCTATTATATACTTACCTATTGCATAATGTTATTCTATTTCAGTTATAATTAGTGTAACTCGCTCATCAAGCACAAGAACTAGCTTCTTTTTTGGTGAAATTGCAATTTTTTATAATTTCTGTACCGTTATGTAATTTATATAACACCACTGTAAACTTATATAACTATATAAAAAAAAAAATTAATAATTAAGATCTTGTGAGAACTATTTGATGAATAGTTGAAAATTTAGATACACATTATCAGGCGAATGACGTAGATAGTTTTTTACAGCCGTGTAAGTTTATGTTAGTGTATGTATTTATATTCTACTCACTGTATTCTCTGCAATGTCGTTAACTTCACAGTGCAAAATCGCAGTCGTTCCAGTTTGCACCAAAACAGTCGTACAATTGGGGCTCGAAAAGATCCCAGAAATGGTTTTGCTACTTGTCTTGTTCTTTCTAAATCCCTTATTATGGGTTAGTTGCAACTGGTTCTTGGAGCCTTCGTAGTTCTCCGACTTGTTGGATATCTTTTTGGGTCTCTCACTGTACTGGTGGATTGAGGTTGAGTGTGGGGTAGAATCTTCTGGAACCGGTTCCGGGAACTGGTCTTGAAACTGTTCCGGGAACGGGTCGGGGAAGGCTAGTGATGGGAGTGGGGGGTGGCGATATTCTGGACTATGACGGTGTGATCTCGCCCATCTGTGCACTGGAAAGAAAGAAAAAATGTCTTTAGTTACAATAATAATTTATAAAATTTGACATACATTAAAAGCAAGGAGTTTGGCAACAGAATATTCATGTTCAATAAGGAACTCCAGTGAAAAATATTATGACTTTAAAAAAAATATGTTCATTTAGACCAATAAACGCTGATTCTGAATACATACGTTTAATTAAATAATATTTAACGTAGAGTTTAAAAAAAATATATTAAAAAGTCCATTTTAAAACAGTTCATTAAAACACCCTGTCAATTTGGTATTATTAAATTTGTGAGGCGTGACGTCACCGCGTCCATAAAACGCTCCAATGCTGAAATTCAAAATGGCTGGCGATGATCAGCTGATTCCAGTTGCCTACAAAATTCATACTTCGGTTGATCATGATAACGTCACACTTGATTCGGTGGTTTTCGAGGATCTTAAAAAGTTAAAATTTTGACATTTATTTTAACTATTAAAACTAACTATAAAAATAAAAATAAATATGCAGTTATTTAAGTTAGAAGGTCATTATTCATTTGAAAAAATGAAAAAATTGGACCGGAGTTCCTTATTATTCAAACATAGAATTTTTTAATGATTGTTAGTAATTTTAATTAGTTTTGTGGTAGAGTGGTTACTCCATATCGTTAAGTTAATCCTGCGAGTAATAATTTTTAAAATATTCACAGGAACGAACGCTTCAGTTTAACATAGACTGTTAAAATACACTATCGCCCGCAGCTTTTTTCAATTGTTTATTTGTTTGTCCCGTTTAACGTCGCAATCAACAGTTACTCCCAAATAAACATACTAAGTTGACAGTTCAATACTTTCGCAAAATGTTTTTATGAAAACATCCAAAGTTATGAGACATTTTTTCAGGCGCAGTCGAAACTGAGGCGTATGGAGATCGTATGTGCATCAGTTTGAATTTTTTTGTATTTATGATCAGGCCTGCAACAAGCGATCATTTTATCAGGGACGTAAAGTATTGTTGCGTACAAATACAATAGACAATTGTTTACCAGATATGACATGAGCAGTGTCGTCTGCATACAGCAAGCGTTTAACATGCAAAAAAAGTATTTTTTACTATTGATACAAATTTAACATGGGTCCCAAAATTGATCCCTATGGTACGCCAGCTCAAATTTTTATCTTACCACTACTTTCTAGTTTTCGAATATTTTTACACGAATATCTATTAAATAAATAATTTTCAAACAAATGTAGTGGGTTCCGTCTGATTCCAATTGTTACTAAGATGTTTTTCTGCAGATAAATCATTTAAGCTAGGGTGCTCGGGTTCATGGGGTGAGGTTTGTCCGGGTCTTGGTAGCGGATGCGTCTACCCATCAGACTTGGCAGGCCGGATCAGGAGAGAATGGTTTTGACTTCTCCAGCTGTCAACGAAAGGCGACGGATTCATTCGTCCGTCACTCCTGGACGCACTGACCCCCAGATTCCTTCCTACCCCTAAAATCCTTTTCCTTCCCGGAACTTTCTCACCTTCCTTTCCTAAAAACACCCTCCACACAGCATCCCCAAAGATGATATAAAAAAAGTTTTATAAAGCGCTTTAGAATTATTGATAAATAATGCTAAAACATGCCTTTATTGTTTTAATTCATTTTTTCTGTAATTCGAGAAGTCCTGCAATGATGTTAATATATTTTTTTTCTTTTGAAAGCAACATTGATTTTGGTCTATAATGCATAAATTTTCTAAGCATTTGTTTAATTTTAAAGAAATATGTATTTAAAATTTTTTACAGTGCAGGCAAGATACTAAAAGGTTGATAGTTTCTCATGTAAAAATATAATTTCTGAGTGCTTTTCTCCTTTTTAATAATCACATATTTAAGGTCAGACATTGACAAAAGGAATTAAAAGCCTTTTTTCCTTCCAAGTATGGTTGGAAAATTGATGGGCGCTAAAATGAGATGCTGTTCGATAGCATCCGGTGGCGCGTTTTGCAAAGATGTGCCGCCGAGGAAATGTTACAGTGGAAAATCTTTAGTAGTAGGATTTGTGGATTTAATCTGTTTAAATTCACACCATGTAGATTTTCTCAGTCCCTATTTGAAGACCACAGGGATAAAACAAGATGCTGGCATTACTGAGTATCTTTCAGACATCAAAATTGTTTTAGCAACAGCCATCATCGTTGCAAAAAACTACGGCGGTTTCTTTGATGTTGTTCTTTGATGAAAAGGCAGAGTCCAGTTTTTGAAAGGCAATTATTCTGAGACTAATACTTTTTTTATACATATCTACGTTAAGCTTCACAAATCTTTAATTATAGTATCACGTGACTTTTCACAGGTATGCGCTTCTTATAAAAGGCATTTATTTGTTGCAATTCGAGATTTTGACGGTCGGCGTGGTCGAGCTGTAAGGCTCTTGACTCGCAATCCGAAGGTCGCGGGATCGAATCCCGGCGTGGCAAATAAATCTTACTTGATTAATTTGTGTTATTTCACAATTAATTCATTTAAAATAATATATAGTATTTTTGCGGCACGTTTCAGAGTGGAAGATACTGGAAAGATACTGAAGATCACCATTCAGAATTGAAACGTTGCTTGAAATGGCTTTAGCCGTATTTGGTGACCAGATCTGAATTGCCAGGTACTTTCCCACCTTCCCCTTCCCCTTCTCCTTTCCCTCCCTACTACCTTCAGCCTCACACTATACACCAATTGTGGATGCCATAGTCTTACTGGCTCCAGACGAGAGCAGTTGGGACTCTTGTGCGGCATTCATATATAAAAAAATTCACTTGATTAAAAAGTAATGTAATCTAATATTTATGTTTTCTTCCTGGTGTAATGTAATGTTGTCTTTCCCGGAAAGAGATTTAATATATTGAACACAATGTAACTCTTTTGCAATTTGTTAAAATCACATGGGTTGACCTAGTAGCTTATCCAAGACGTTAATCTCAGTTTATATTTTATCAATAAATTGATTGGATCCATTAATTTCCCTCTTCTTTTCCTCTCAGAACCTACTTTGAAGGTCTTATCAATTTTCAATTTGTATTTGACACGCTTAAAAGGAAAGTTTAATATCGTTACCAGTATATTTTAACGATATTTTTTGTTTTGTAATGCCATTCCGAAAGCTGAGTTTTGCTCCCCGCCAATGGTAGAGCCTAGATTTAAACATAAGGTGCGTACAATCGGTCGCCGCTTGCGGCCAGCAGAGAAGAACTTCTCGCTTTGTTACGATAAAACACGTGTGTTAATTAACACCGTCATCAAGTACTACCAAGCCCTCTCATAAAAACATAAGGTTATGATGGTTTTGATGAATCCGCGGGATGTAAAGTGTTTCTCGCATTGTTATCACGTAACATTCTGACGTGTAATTGCCTCCTCATCATCTTCCAGGTCGTGGAAAACTCTATAAAATCAGTCTGTCGTAAAATAATTCATGGTTATCTAAGTAGTGACGTTCGCCGGGAACAACCAGTGATCTATAAAGTTATAAATTAACCTGTGAAAATAGAGAATGCCCTATCTGTTTGAGTGCAATCCAAGTGTAGGAGTTTCTGCATCCTTTCTGAACCTTTCGTTGAATTGGCGTCGGTAAACCGCACAACCCCACACCTCTTGTTTTCTTGAAATTATATTTATAACCACTATAAGAAGAGTATTAAAAAATACTTCACATTATCTACCCCACTAGGCAAAACCTGTTTTGAGGAAGGTTATAGAAATGTACAAATAAAATATTTCAGTGCGAGGTTACCAACACATTACATACTGTCAATTTAAAATATGTCCTGGAGAAGAATAATTTCTAAAAGCCTTTCAGCCACTATCAAAATTCATTTCACAAAATTGCTAATTTATCTGAACTTTTATATGCAATCATCAATAAACAGAAAACGAACACAAGTGTTTCATTTCGAGATTAACGTTCGAAATCTTACTGCGCAAACCCTTCCCTGTTTTGGAAACAAAAGAAGTCATCCAAGGACCTAGCCTTACAAACGACTCCATGCCTCTGGAGACGGTCAAGGGATCACGCAAGTACGGCACGGCACGGCAATGCATAAAGAATAACAAATTCTATTTCAATAGGTCTTCAATTTCCTTGTGATCTTTTCTCATTACCTATTCAGTGATGTTTTTGTTTAAAAAATTCATATTACTCGTAGTCATTGCTACGATCTGTAGTGGCAATTTGTTGTAAGTTATTACAGATTCTGATATTCTTAGTAATTTTTGGCTTATAAGTGTTTTATGCTTTTGTACATTATTATAAATAAGGCGAAATAAAGCTACATAAAATATTGAAACGTTGCTAAGACCCGATGAGTCTTTGGAAAAATATGCTACCGGACGCCTGAATTTGATAAAATAATAAATTATTGTCAAAAGCGCTTTACGGATTTCCTTGCCTATGGGGACAGTTATAACCGAATGGCAATAAACTTCTCTAACCCAGGGGAACTTGATAAACTGTACCGACAGGGGAACTTGATAAAATGTACCGACAGTGGAACTTGATAAAATGTACCGACAAGGGAACTTGATAAACTGTACCGTTAGGGGAACTTGATAAAATGTACCGACAGGGGAACTTGATAAACTGTACCGATAGGGGAACTTGATAAAATGTACTGACAAGGGAACTTCATAAAATGTACCGATAGGGGAACTTGATAAAATGTACGGACAGTTGTTTCTATCGGTACATTTTACAACTATTGTTATTGTAAAGTATCGAGAGACCACCTGTGTGATTTTAAAGAGTGGTGTAGAGTTAGAAATGTCAAATTGTGTGTAGTGTGTGTTGAAAGTGTTGGATGCACGATAAATGAAGGAGTTCTGCTTAGAATTGCATGTTATATAGGATTCTAAATCAAATTCTGGAAGAGCCACATTCTCTTCGCGCTCGTAGCGATTATGTTGAAATTGTTTCGTCCATTGGTCTAAATTTACGAATAATATTTCTCCTAAAATGTATTTTATTTTACGTTTTGAAGCTTCTAAAAAGATTTTCCTCTCACATTTTGGAAATTTAAATCTGTAATTGTTGGCAGGTACACAAAAAAAGTATAAGCGGGAAATCTGTTAATTCAAAGCCTATTTATTTTTATATTTTATATATTTTTCGTAGAATTACGAAAACAACTATAAATAAATGGCTTCATAAGCATTAAGGAAAAAAATGTATCCTTCTGGCAGTATTTCAAAATAAAATAAATTCAAACTCAAAGTTTGCAAACATTAAAAAAATTGAACCTTAATATAATGTAACTTGCGAATTTAGCAAAATAACGTCCCTATTTCTACTTGATACGATATGAACATAACGTTTTATTTGTTTCTCAAATTGCTATTATTTGTAACGCAGACAAAATCAGAAAATATTCTGAAAAATAAATGAGTTTTTCCATCGTTCCAGTTCCGTAGCTGAGCTGTATTTCATTCATAAATATTTTTGTTGGTTTTTCTGAAGTATCTAAGGTAAACATTTACATTAATCAAGATAAAAATACCAAAGCGAAACACTGAAAAAATATTGCCTTAAGAATTAAAAATACACGATGTGGAAATTATTATAAGTTCCTTAAAGACTTAAAAATAATGTCCTAAAGTTTTGATGTACAGAATTAAAAAATCAATTTTGTATACTTTGGGACGATACAAGGATGTTGTCATAATTGATTTGTGGGTTATTATGCCGTGTTGCATTTCCTCCTTCTTTAGCCAACCTTTATGACAGTGTTTCAGTGTCCATAAATATGCATGGTGAAAACGTTAGCTAAAGAAGGAGGAAGCGCAAATCGGTATAAATATAATCCAGAAATTAATCACGATTAGACTTTTAGCGGTGAAAATATCAAGTCTTATAGGGATAATTTGAACTTTTCTATAAATTTTCGGTTTTGTTCATTATTGATGCTTGCTTACTAATTTTGGTTTTCTTCATTGTTGATGATTGTTGACTATTTTTGGTTTTGTTCATTATTGATGCTTGTTTACTATTTTTGGTTTTCTTCATCGTTGATGCTTGTTAACTACTTTTGGCTTCATTCACTTTTGATGCTCGCTAACCATCTCTGGTTTTCTTCATTGTTGATAATTGTTTAATATTGTTAGTTTTATGCATTGTTGATGCTTGTTAAAAACTTTTTTTATTTTCTTCATTGCTGATGCCTGTTAACTGCTTTTGGTTTTCTCCATTGTTGACGCCTGTTAACTATATTTGGTTTTCTCCATTGTTGATGCCTGTTAACTATATTTGGTTTTCACCACTGTTGATGCCTGTAAAATATATTTGATTTTCTCCGTTGTTGATGCCTGTTAACTGACTGTTAAAAGCCTTTCTCGACACAGGTATATCCTAGTGAGACAGACATAAAAAACCCAATGTTAACATTCTGTATATAGATTAATAAAATAAAAATAAAAAATGTTTGGTTTTCTCCACTGTTGATGCCTTGTAAACTATATTTGGTTTTCTTCATTGTTGATGCTTGTTAACTATACTTGGTTTTAACCATATTTTTATAATGTCCTTAATTTTAACCCACACTTTTTTCATTGCCAAATAAAAGACATAATTTCTAAAAATCATTGAGGAGACAAACCGATTGAAGTGTGCTGTGGGTGTAACTGCGTAAAAAAGGGAGCTTAATTTGATCTTAAGTAAACATTTTAAAATATATCGAAAATATATAAAAATATCGAAATTCTATCTTGAACAGTTATTAAATTTCATTGGCCTCCTGGGGCCAATGAGTCAATAGGTATTACGGCGACTTTAGCTTTCTTTAAAGTATTATTATTTCGACATCTATTTACTTCAAGGGATTTTCAGGTAAGTTGTGTAATCGAACTTTTGGACAATAGAAGAAAGTGGGTTTTTCTAAGAATTTTTCGTTTTGTTTTTTAGGCTATTTACCTTTTTTTAGCCCACGCCATTTCCACTGTCAAAGAAAAGAAAAAACAACTGCCAATAAATACAAATAAAAAGGTTTTTTAAAACATTTCTTAAAATGTATTTGTAAATAATAATAAAATCATCATAAATAACACTTTGCGGAACAAAGAATAAGGATCGAAACTTTCCTCTTAATCTCATACTTTACAACTGAAACGTGGTATCTTTTTGAAAGCATTATCATGTTCTTTGTTTTAACTCTCTAATTATCATGTTAGTTATTTCTATTCCTTATAAATTACGTTTTCATTCAGTGGAAAAGATGAAACAATTAATATTTACTGTATTACAATTCAGGATTTTCAAAACAATTTATTCACTTCCAATGCTTAATAAACAAGATTTATAATAGAAAACTACAAGACGTGTACTCGGCGTTGCTCGGGGTTATGAATGGTGTGCAGTGAAGTTTCTTCTCTCTCTGCAATTCTATTCAGGTAGAAATACATGACATTAGTGAAAAGAATACAAAAGTTTTAAAAGTATTTGATTCAATTGATCATGTCATGTCTCTTGCTAGTGTAACCCTGACCTCTTCTACCATCCGACATACTTTCATACATCACGTCATACTCATTACACTCTTTTCTTCGTTCATCCGCTCTTTATACCCAAACAATCTAAGAGTTTCTTTCGTGATCTGATCCATTTCACTTACTTTAGTCTTATACATACACTTCACCATTGTACCATTCGTTACAGTTACACACACATTATTATTGTTAAAAAACTACATTATATCGACATTTGTCGAGTATAGGTTAGTTAATGGTTTCAAAATCTTTTAATATATGACAGTATAGTTAGTTATACGAAGTAGTCATATCCCAATAGATATCAGTTAAATATTATATTAGAATAGTATCATCTATCGTCGTTCGTGTCTAATAACCGAACGGTTCCGATGATAGCCAAGGCATCTGGAGTTAGGCAAACACCATCAGTCTGGCGACTCGGAGTCTCAGAATAACTTAAAGCCTGCTAGAGTAAAAATGTCTGGTCCAATTAAATATTCATTGTAACGTAAATAATAACTTTTAATCTCAACGAACCTGGATCTTATTTGCAAGTTTCCCAAAAGAAGTTGGTTAAGTATTATATTAGAACAGTATCGTCTATCGTAGTTCGTGCCTAATGACCGAACGGTTCCGATGATAGCCGAACGCATCTGGTAGTCGGATATTATTTGCAAATTTCCCAACACAATACGGTTACTCTTAATCATTCTTTACATTGACATTCTCATTACAATGCGCAGACGATGCGGTAAATTATCAGATTTTGGGATTAACTTTTGTTGCTCTAAGTAACTCATAATAAAGGAATGTTTAGTAAAAGCTGATAGTAATAATACAAGGCTTTCTTACATGTAACAAATAATGTAAAACATTGAAAAAACATGATCGACTCTGTGTATCCGCCTTACATTATGGACGGTCCGGCTTTAGGGTCAACAGTAATCACTTCTATTTATTTATCTGTTTCTCATAAACTAGGTAATTTATGTCTTTGTCTATGGGGGTACGTGCTTTGATGGGACGCAAAGCGATAGGGCCGAGGGTCCGGGGCTAATGGTTCCATTAAAGGGCATAAATCAGGAAAAGGGCCTAGGCCTAGAGAATAATAGGCCGTTCTATCAGAATAAAAATGAACGGGACAAGAAAGGATTTGGTGAGAGTTATTTCACAATGAAAGTGTCGGGAAGAGATTGGTTCTCACATTTAAATTTTGGTATTCTACTGTAATGTTTATTCGTTCGCAGTAATAATAGTAATGTGATCGTTGTTATTTGGCTATTGTCGTAAAAAAATCCCATTAAGGACGCTTTACAACGTAAACAATAAAATTTAACCACTAGATACGCGCCATCTATGTTTGGTTGTATTATTATTATTGAATTCACCTATGTGACATTGAAATGCAGTGTTCATGCGGTTTCCTACCTTTGTGAAGCAGGCAATTACTTCCGACGTGAGTGTCAGTGAATGGCCAAGAGATGTCATTCCTAGTCAAATCATATTAGTATGATTCACATGAATTGTTGTCGTATTTGATTCTGGCACGTTTAAGTAATTTGCAAATTTATTTTTATGGTTTGAACTTTCTTCCTGTGATAAACATGTTGACATTGTGCACTTACCGCCTTGGCAAAGAATCATTAAGTTTGAATGCAAACTAGTGTCATTTGTGCTGGACAAAGTGCCTGAAGCTGCATTCTCTGAGTGAGTATTGTTTGTTTGCACTTGGGATTTGGAATTGCTGTGCAAACTGTTTTTTTCTGTGTCACATGGGGAAGAATTTCAACCTTCCTTAATTTTACATAGGGTAATATCCCCTCGTGTCTGGGGCTATTTACACGCCCCGACAACCACAATTTGCGACAATTTACAAGAAACAGCTTTATTAACCGGTGACGAATTTAGCTCTCGTATATTCTCCAACTAACTAAATCAAGTGTGTCTAGTCTGATTTAAAATCTATGTACTGTTCATTGAACTCCCATTTAAATTCGTGTTCTTGGGTAAAAATAATTTTCTTTTACTTCTTCAAACACAGCAAACTTATTTTGTGGCACCACTTTAATTAAAAATTAATAAAATACTTAGTTTTTACCACTTTTATTGTTTACTTAAAACTGAAGAAGTGAGCATAGCTCATGCAACAAGTTGGTTTTATGAACAATAAAAGTGGTAAAAACTAAGTATTTATTAATTTTGAATTTTCTTTTAGTTATATAGTCCTTCTCGGAAGAAGTTTTATCAATAAATAATTTTTATATTTAATCATTATACATATTATGAAAGTAATAAATTATCACTAATAAATAAAAATAAAATAAAAAATAACATGTAGCATAAATGTATTAATAACACATTAACCCCTAGAGCCTGGGTATTTTGTCAAAATGTGAACTGCGCTGGAAAAATGTCGTATTACATTCGATTCCGGCTGCATTCACTGTTTTTTTTTTTTTACATGAATACCACACAAACGTCCCAACTGCTCCAGTCTGGATACAGTTAATAATACGGCATCCTCAATTGGGGTATGTTGTGGGGCTGAATGCAAAGCGTGGTCTTTCCTCACGTCAAATAACTCTCTACTCCGTATTGAGGGTGCAACAAATATCTTCCAAAAAGGCTCTACGGGTGTTTGAAGAATGAGAGAAATATCTCCCAAGAATGCTCCAGGGCTCTAAGGGTTAAACAACAGTATTAAAATATTTAGTGCAATTTCTCAGATAGTACAGCATTTCATTATAATATGAATGAACATCTTTTAAGTAGGGATAAATAAATCATATGTAAGAGCAACCATTTTAAAAACAACTTGGACAGATAGAGTAACAAGTTAAGAAGTTTTAAAGAACTTGAATGGTTTTTTTGGGGAAAAAATGGGCGATTACGACAGCACTACAACTGTTTAAAAAGTTATATTTTTTAATATTTAAAAGTTGCTAGCTCATGGCAGAAATGGCGTGCTGAAAAAAGTGGCGTTTATCTTTAATTTAAAGTGCAGACAGAAAAAACAATGCAACCTTTTCTGTATCCCAAAAATCTTATTTTCACAAAGAAGATTGTTTGATCTCACGGCAAAATTCATTGGAATAAGGATGTTTTTTATCAAAATCTCACACGTCCCTATCATATTCCTGGAAAAGCTAGTCTCGGCTTCGGTCTCTTGGGCCCTTCGACGTGTGAAAGGTAATCTATATATTCTTCTAGTGTCTCTTTTGCTTCGTCGACGAGGATAGATAACACTCATATGAGCTTTGGGACTCTCTCCAACTGGGTACTGTATTGGTTTACCGGCATTTCGATGGCTGATTTTAAAACCGTGCAAAGACTGTTAGATGTACTCTTAACAAGCAATTTAATAATAATAAACTCTAAAATCAGCTATTAATGGGACTTTTGCTATAATTTGATGTCGAGTTGTTTCACCATTACAAGATCCTCGGGTATAGGTTGGTTTTTAATCAATTTCCTATAGTTTGGATTACCTGATGATATTTTGGGAAAATTTTTAACTTCCAGTTATTATTTAAAATAAAAAAATAAAAAAATTGCTTTTTATAATTCAAAAATAACAGGAGCTGTTTGTCTGGCCGTGGACCTCGAAAAAACGGAGACGTCATCGGTAAAACGCTGCACAGCCGCCATTTTGAAATTAATCACTTCAAATTTTTTTTTATATACAGTCACTGATATGTACAAAAAATAATTTTTATTGGAATCTCGGTTTATTTTGTAGTATTTCTGAAAAAAAAAATCCTTAAAAAGCCCATTTTTTCGGTCTCTAGAGTGGCCTAACCCCTTAAGAACACAATAAATTCAATATTTTATTAGTAAATAAAAACAATGTGAAACAATTAAACAATAAATACACGCGGTAAAACTTGGAGAAAAAATTAGGTGGTAATTAAATACAAAAATTAAAAGTCTTTTTCGAAATTCAGATTCAGGACGAAAAGCCCAATTCATTCAAAGCATTGTGTTTAAGAAATTGTATTCATGTCTGCGTTTAAAGTAGTCGGTTACGATTTAGAAGTACTTATATAAATGCTGATTAGATGTAAGAGGGGAGGGAGAAGAGAAGAGCAAGATTTGGAAGTATTTGAAATTAGTGTAGAATTACTAGAGATAAATCCGTCTTAAGATTGTTAAAACCAGTACCTGGACAAATTGATAGACAGCGCGTCCAAACAAACTCAGGAAGAACCTCTTAAGCGAATAAAAGAATAGCAAAAATAAACATTTGTAGCACAATTATACGTTAAACCAATAAAATCATGTCAACGCAAATTGAAACAGAACAAACAATTACTACCAATCTACTGTGCGTACCACATGGAAGCAGTGCCTTAAATAGGGCGGTGCCACCGGTGCCCAGACACAGGGCGTAGACTCTGGGGGGCCCAAAAATGGCCAGACTAGGCAGGACTATTATTTTTTAGTTTTGCTCCTGATAAGTTCCCGGCTCCGCTGCGCCTCTAGTGCTCGATTCCAACACACACATACCTACGTGCCAGTATCATCAGCTGATGCTTAGAAAGGTTTTAATGATTGGCGCCATTTAAGTCCGCGTATACCTGAACACGAAAACTCAGCATGTCATAAATAAAAATTTATTAAGTGGAAAATGCTTGAACAACAAGTCAAAAATAAGTCCACCATAGATGCATCTTTACTAAAGGCTATCGATCAAGAAACAAAAAAGTGGAGATATATTTTTAAATTGTGTACTAGCATAATTTTATTTTGCACGGAAAATAATTTACCTCTCAGAGGCTCTCATGAGCATATTGGAGAAGCAGGATCTGGAGTATTCTTAAGTGCCTTGGATATGATTTCAAAATTTGATCCCGAACTTAGAGCGCACGTCGAGTCACTTAATAAAGGCAATATTACGTATTTTACGCCATATACTCAAAACGAGTTAATAGATATTCTCGCTTCCAAAGTCAAAAAACAAATCATAGACCAGGTTTGTGGGAGATACGATTACTCTATGATTTTTGATTGCACGCCAGACGTATCGCATCAAGAACAGATGTCACAAATTTTGAGGTTCGTAAAAATATTTAAACAGACAGTTCATAGATTTTATCATGAACTTTAGTCGGGTTTGGTGACTAGAACTGAATAGCCAGGTTCTTCCCCACCTTCCTCGACCCCACCTCCTTCGCCTCTCCACTACCTCCAGCATTTCCCCACTTTGGGATGCCATAGTCTCACTGACTCCAGACATGAGCAGCTGTAACTCTTGTGAAGCGTACCTATAAGAAAAAACATTTTTACGTCCCAGAATTTCCTCTTTTTGCTTTCCTAAAAATACCCTCCACAACCCAAAGACGGGACAATTCCCGAAGAGAATTATTTTTTTCATCATCTACTGTATGCGCCCAGCTTTGCTACCTATCCAGAAACGTTGATTTACATCGTTCAGTGTGTTTGACAATGTTTAACCGTGTTTAATCGTGTTAAACCGTATTTTTAAGTAAGAAGAGATTGCGTTAATTTAAATTGTTTAACCGTGTTTTACCGTGATTTGCCGGGTTTTACCCTGTTTAACCATGTTTTACCGTGTGTAACCGTTTTGATCGTTGTTTTACCGTGTTTTACCGTTTTTTACCGTGTTTTACCGTGTTTTACAGTGTTTTACCGTGTTTTACCGTATTTTACCGTGTTTTATCGTGTTTTACCGTTTAATCTTGTGTAACCGCATTAGTACTCTTTCCAACTTAATTATTTATGAAAATTTTATAACCAATGCTTTTAAAGAAAAAATACAAGCTGACTCTGTTTATACTGACTTTAGTAAGGTCTTTGATACAGTTTCCCATAAAATTCTCATTTGGAAATTAGGAAAGCTTAGTATACGTGGCAATATATTAGCCTGGTTTGAAAGCTATCTTACTGGAAGACAACAAATTGTTAGAATAAAATCCTCCCTGTCAGAAAAAATTCATGCAACAAGTGGAGTTCCACAAGGTTCACACCTTGGCCCAATCTTATTTATCTTGTTTATAAATGATCTTACAAATATATTTCATAATGTTTCTATTTTACTTTTTGCTGATGACCTAAAAATTTTTAAAATTTTTCAAAATATTTATCATTGCAACATTCTTCAAGACAATATCAACAAATTGTTAATTTGGTGTAAGGAAAATAGACTTTATTTAAATATCTCAAAATGTCAAATAATTAGATTTTCTCGCATAAAATATCCAGTGATATTTAATTACTACATTGATGACAATGCTCTTGAAACACTAACACAAATTAAAGACTTAGGCATCACTTTCCAATCAAATCTTTCATTTGTTAACCACATAACAAAAATCTGTAATAAGGGCTTAAAAATGTTGGGATTTATAACTAGACTAACTAGAAATTTTAACAATATAAAATGTATTAAACTGTTATATTTTGCGTATGTTAGATGTCAACTTGAGTACAATTCTCCCGTCTGGAATCCACATTATAACATACATGTACAAGCTGTTGAAAGAATAAAAAACAAATTCTTACGTTTTCTAAATTTCAAAATGAGGATTCCAACAATTATGTTGAACAACAACACTCAACACAATAATATGAATATGTTCAAATTGTCAGACAGAAGAATTTTCACTGACTTGGTATTTCTATATAAAATTCTACATAATTTAGTTGATAGTCCGGTATTGCTTGAATTGATAAGCTTCCGGATTCCACAACGTAATACAATATAATAGTCAAGATTTAATTCAGTGCAGAAATTCTGGGACTAACTACCATATGTATTCCTCTTTACCCAGAATACTAATGGAAGGAAACAATTACACCAAGTCCGTGGACATCTTAAGTTTATCTTTAAACAAATATAAAATATTGTTACTGAAGCAGTTCAGTTATTTACAATAAATATTGTATTTATTACCATTAATATGTAAAAGCCCTGAAAAAAGGCGTTGATCAATAAATAAATAAACGGTGTTTTACCGTGTTTTACTGTGTTTAACCGTGTGTAATCGCATTTAACGGTGTTTTACCGTGTTTTACCATATTTTACCGGGTTTTTCCGTGTTTTACCATGTTTAACGTGTAACCGCATTTAACGGTGTTTTACCGTATTTTACTGAGTTTGACCGTGGGTAACTGTGTTTTATAGTGTTTTACCGTGTGTAACCGCAATTATCGGTATTTTACCGTGTTTAATTGTATTTTACCGGAAGAAGAGATTGCGTAAATCAAAATTTTTTAACCGCGTTTTACCGTGTTTTACCGTGTTTAACCTTGTGTAACCGCATTTAACGGTGTTTTACCGTGTTTTACTGTGTTTAACCGTGGGTTACTGTATTTAATGGTGTTTAACCATGTGTAACCGCAATGATCGGTATTTTACCGTGTTTAATTGAATTTTACCGCAAGAAGAGATTGCGTTAATCAAAATTTTTTAACCGTTTTTCACCGTGATTTACCGTGTTTTATCCTGTTTTACCATGTTTTACCATGTGTAACCGTATTGAACGGTGTTTTACCATGTTTTACCGTGTGTAACCATTTTGATCGTTGTTTTACCGTGTTTTACCGTTTTTTACCGTGTTTTACCGTGTTTTACAGTGTTTTACCGTGTTTTACCGTATTTTACCGTGTTTTATCGTGTTTTATCGTTTAATCTTGTGTAACCGCATTAGTACTCTTTCCAACTTAATTATTTATGAAAATTTTATAACCAATGCTTTTAAAGAAAAAATACATGCTGACTCTGTTTATACTGACTTTAGTAAGGTCTTTGATACAGTTTCCCATAAAATTCTCATTTGGAAATTAGGAAAGCTTAGTATACGTGGCAATATATTAGCCTGGTTTGAAAGCTATCTTACTGGAAGACAACAAATTGTTAGAATAAAATCCTCCCTGTCAGAAAAAATTCATGCAACAAGTGGAGTTCCACAAGGTTCACACCTTGGCCCAATCTTATTTATCTTGTTTATAAATGATCTTACAAATATATTTCATAATGTTTCTATTTTACTTTTTGCTGATGACCTAAAAATTTTTAAAATTTTTCAAAATATTTATCATTGCAACATTCTTCAAGACAATATCAACAAATTGTTAATTTGGTGTAAGGAAAATAGACTTTATTTAAATATCTCAAAATGTCAAATAATTAGATTTTCTGGCATAAAATATCCAGTGATATTTAATTACTACATTGATTACAATGCTCTTGAAACACTAACACAAATTAAAGACTTAGGCATCACTTTCCAATCAAATCTTTCATTTGTTAACCACATAACAAAAATCTGTAATAAGGGCTTAAAAATGTTGGGATTTATAACTAGACTAACTAGAAATATTAACAATATAAAATGTATTAAACTGTTATATTTTGCGTATGTTAGATGTCAACTTGAGTACAATTCTCCCGTCTGGAATCCACATTATAACATACATGTACAAGCTGTTGAAAGAATAAAAAACAAATTCTTACGTTTTCTAAATTTCAAAATGAGGATTCCAACAATTATGTTGAACAACAACACTCAACACAATAATATGAATATGTTCAAATTGTCAGACAGAAGAATTTTCACTGACTTGGTATTTCTATATAAAATTCTACATAATTTAGTTGATAGTCCGGTATTGCTTGAATTGATAAGCTTCCGGATTCCACAACGTAATACAATATAATAGTCAAGATTTAATTCAGTGCAGAAATTCTGGGACTAACTACCATATGTATTCCTCTTTACCCAGAATACTAATGGAAGGAAAAAATTACACCAAGTCCGTGGACATCTTAAGTTTATCTTTAAACAAATATAAAATATTGTTACTGAAGCAGTTCAGTTATTTACAATAAATATTGCATTTATTACCATTAATATGTAAAAGCCCTGAAAAAAGGCGTTGATCAATAAATAAATAAACGGTGTTTTACCGTGTTTTACTGTGTTTAACCGTGTGTAATCGCATTTAACGGTGTTTTACCGTGTTTTACCGTGTTTTACCGTGTTTTACCATATTTTACCGGGTTTTTCCGTGTTTTACCATGTTTAACGTGTAACCGCATTTAACGGTGTTTTACCGTGTTTTACTGTGTTTGACCGTGGGTAACTGTGTTTTATAGTGTTTTACCGTGTGTAACCGCAATTATCGGTATTTTACCGTGTTTAATTGTATTTTACCGGAAGAAGAGATTGCGTTAATCAAAAATTTTTAACCGTGATATACCGTGTTTTACCCTGTTTTACCATGTTTTACCGTGTGTTACCATTTTGATCGTTGTTTTAGCATGTTTCAACGTTTTTTACCGTGTTTTACCGTGTTTTACCTTGTTTTACCTTATTTTACCGTGTTTTACCGTATTTTACCGCGTTTTACCGTGTTTTACCATGTTTATTCTTGTGTAACCGCATTAAACGGTGTTTTACCGTGTTTTACTATGTTTAACCGTATTTAACCTAGTGTAACCGCATTTAACGGTGTTTTACCGTGTTTTACTGTGTTTAACCGTGGGTAACTGTATTTAATAGTGTTTTACCGTGTGTAACCGCAATTATCGGTATTTTACCGTGTTTAATTGTATTTTACCGGAAGAAAAGATTGCGTAAATCAAAATTTTTTAACCGCGTTTTACCGTGTTTTACCGTGTTTAACCTTGTGTAACCGCATTTAACGGTGTTTTACCGTGTTTTACTGTGTTTAACCGTGGGTAACTGTATTTTATAGTATTCTACCGTGTGTAACCGCAATTATCGGTATTTTACCGTATTTATTTGTATTTTACCGGAAGAAGAGATTGCGTTAATCAAAAATTTTTAACCGTGTTTTACCGTGATTTACCGTGTTTTACCCTGTTTTACCATGTATTATTTATTAATTTATTTATTTAGTGATCAACGCCCTTTTCAGGGCTTTTACAAATTAATGGTAATAAATACAATATTTATTGTACATAACTGAACTGCTTCAGTAACAATATTTTATATTTGTTTACCGTGTGTAACCGTATTGAACGGTGTTTTACCATGTATTATTTATTAATTAATTTATTTATTTATTTAGTGATCAACGCCCTTTTTCAGGGCTTTTACAAATTAATGGTAATAAATTCAATATTTATTGTACATAACTGAACTGCTTCAGTAACAATATTTTATATTTGTTTACCGTGTGTAACCGTATTGAACGGTGTTTTACCATGTTTTGCGCACTTGAAGTGAAGTGACACAAAACTGCGCTATAAAAATGTAATTTTATTATTATTATTACCGTTTTTTATTGTGTTTTACCATGTTAAACCGTGTTTTACCGTATTTTACTGTGTTTAACCTTGGATAACCATATTTAAAGGTGTTTTACCATGTTTAACTGTGTTTTTACCATGTTTTACTGTGTTTTTACCATGTTTCACCATGTTTTACCACGTTTTACTTTTCTACCATGTTTTACCGTGTTTTACCGTGTTTAACCGTGTGTAATCGCATTTAACGGTGTTTTACCGTGTTTTACCGTATTTAACCTTGTGTAACCGCATTTAACGGTGTTTTACCGTGTTTTACTGTGTTTAACCGTGGGTTACTGTATTTAATGGTGTTTAACCATGTGTAACCGCAATGATCGGTATTTTACCGTGTTTAATTGAATTTTACCGGAAGAAGAGATTGCGTTAATCAAAATTTTTTAACCGTTTTTCACCGTGATTTACCGTGTTTTATCCTGTTTTACCATGTTTTACCATGTGTAACCGTATTGAACGGTGTTTTACCATGTTTTACCGTGTGTAACCGCTTTGATCGTTGTTTTACCGTGTTTTACCGTTTTTTACCGTGTTTTACCGTGTTTTACAGTGTTTTACCGTGTTTTACCGTATTTTACCGTGTTTTATCGTGTTTTACCGTTTAATCTTGTGTAACCGCATTAGTACTCTTTCCAACTTAATTATTTATGAAAATTTTATAACCAATGCTTTTAAAGAAAAAATACAAGCTGACTCTGTTTATACTGACTTTAGTAAGGTCTTTGATACAGTTTCCCATAAAATTCTCATTTGGAAATTAGGAAAGCTTAGTATACATGGCAATATATTAGCCTGGTTTGAAAGCTATCTTACTGGAAGACAACAAACTGTTAGAATAAAATCCTCCCTGTTAGAAAAAATTCATGCAACAAGTGGAGTTCCACAAGGTTCACACCTTGGCCCAATCTTATTTATCTTGTTTATAAATGATCTTACAAATATATTTCATAATGTTTCTATTTTACTTTTTGCTGATGACCTAAAAATTTTTAAAATTTTTCAAAATATTTATCATTGCAACATTCTTCAAGACAATATCAACAAATTGTTAATTTGGTGTAAGGAAAATAGACTTTATTTAAATATCTCAAAATGTCAAATAATTAGATTTTCTGGCATAAAATATCCAGTGATATTTAATTACTACATTGATTACAATGCTCTTGAAACACTAACACAAATTAAAGACTTAGGCATCACTTTCCAATCAAATCTTTCATTTGTTAACCACATAACAAAAATCTGTAATAAGGGCTTAAAAATGTTGGGATTTATAACTAGACTAACTAGAAATATTAACAATATAAAATGTATTAAACTGTTATATTTTGCGTATGTTAGATGTCAACTTGAGTACAATTCTCCCGTCTGGAATCCACATTATAACATACATGTACAAGCTGTTGAAAGAATAAAAAACAAA